>JAHHFK020001150.1:172500-313546 GCA_024533555.2 Aedes koreicus
TATCATGTCAAGTCGAATATAATAGAAACTTTACACATTTGTATGAACCCAGTTACCTGAAATTGAACATAAAAGAAACCTGCAAACACCTGAATTTTGAACAATAAATAGTATATAATGGTACGATCTCTTTTGTTACTTACAGTAAAAGTATTATTCCACGCAGATATCGTGGTATCCCCAACGAATCCGCTCTTACAAGCGATATGTTACTTCAAATACGAATAAAATACGTGAATATATTACCATGCAATCCTGAAAATTATAAAAATAAAGATTATTTCTAAAATGAAACTCTATTTCTTGTCAGGTTGCTTCTACCTGCTTTCTCATGGTTTTGGTAAGTAACCCGTAACCACTTCTACTGGGCACGCTGAACTAATTAAAATGGAAAATATGGATGGAAATAATGGAGGCCCTAATGTAATTGATTGATAGTTATTTATTGATAATAAAAGTAATATATATAGAGGAATATACAATACAAATCAAATAGATTATAAACAGACAAAATAGTTCACTACTAGCTACTATCATGCTCGCCACTTGGTGGTAAGTATTGGCATAACCTAGGTAGGTTTCCTCAAAAAATTTCCCACTGGACCCAATAGTCAACGTCCAACTTTTCCTGCGCACAACATTCTCACTATACGACATCGTGCACGGGTCGGGGCGTTTTTGTGTGCTGGGTGGAAAAATCACCTAGTCTAACTGAATATTTCGTTCCAACCCAAAAACAAGGCACATCCCGGAAACAGCACGGTTTTAAAAGAACACTTTATGCTTGTAAAGCCACCTGGAAACATGAGAGCCGGAGCAAGGTGTCTCTCACATACAAATAAGAAACCCGGTTGGCGTACAGACTCTCCCTGCTAAGAGACACTCGTCATCACCACTGTCACCAAAGCAGTTTAACCAAAAAGGAAACAATTTTTTGAGAAAAGGGAAACGAAAATATTCACCTAATTTTTTGAATAAAGCAAGATGAAGCGCAAAGCTATACTGCTGGGTCAGCAAAGCTTTTTGAAAAAAGTATATATTTCAAAATATTCCTCGGAGCGACGAGTAAACCAATACGTAGCTATGACAACGATGGAAAAGTTAACATGAAGTGATGGGCAAGAAAATTTAATATAATGATAAACATTTAATGAACATTTACTCATCCTGATTACGATTCGTTGGTCTTCATCCCCATTCGAAATTGTACGGAAATCCGACCGTACAAAGTCTACCAACATCATGATTTTGACTCCCACGCCAGAAAAGCCCAACAAACATCGGTGTTGAATTAGCAATTGGAGAAGCTATTCAGCTATTCTAGAAGAAACAGCTGAATAGCTTCTCCAAATTTGCTTGAACAAGCTCTAATTCAACACCGATGTTTGTTGGGAGATACATCTCCAGTTTTGCTGAAAATGTGCTACAAGCCATGTCGGCACCACATGCGGAAACAGAAGCACAATTCTTCATTTATTCACCTTATTGAAAAACAAACTAAACTCAAGCATATTTGCTCCACGACAACTCGTAAACAACGCGAAACGTAAATTTTATAAAATAAAATCAGCGGGACTTTCTGCAATGCAAGATGAGCTAGACTACCCAAACAGCAATAAACCGTACCGCTACCACTCTCATTGCTGAAATTTCCGAAACTAAATTCACAATTTCACAAATTCACATATACCGATTTTTAACATACAGAGAAAAAAAGTGACAGCTCACGCAAAGCTCAACCGTCCGCGGGCAGCGCTTGCTGCGATCTCTGACACTCGGCCATCTGGGCCTCGGATAAAAGTCGAGTTTTCAAGCGATCTTAAGGGCTTATGCTGAAGCATTCTCGACGGCAGCCATAGCCTCAAAATTTAGAATTGATATAAAGGGTGTATTCGATAAAAATGGCACACAGAAAATCTTCTGTAACTTTTGAATCGTATGAGTAAAAAACCTAGAAATTTGAGTAGATCTTATCCATAGTGTATTATTCACATCTGCTAAGTTTCATAGTTATACATTCAGTAGTTCCAGTCATGTCGTCGAAACAAGAAATTGTCCGTGAGAAAATTTTGTGCACTCACAATCAAAATCCAGGGGCGTCCCACCGGTGGATTGCTAAAAGGCTTGGAATTGCAAATACAACTGTGTCTCGTGTAATAAGAACCTTCAAGGAGCGTCTGAGTGTCCAAAGGAAGGAAGGGAGTGGTCGTAAAAGTGGTCCAATGGACAGTAAAATGGCCAGCAAAGTCGTACAACAATTCAAGAACCGTCCAAACATGTCAATTCGAGATGTCGCTAAAAAGTCTAAGGTGTCAGTCGGTTTTGTGCAGAAAACCATGAAGCGTGCTGGGTTACATGTTTACAAAGTGCAAAAAGCCCCAAACCGGAATGAAAAACAAAACATCACTGCGAAAACCCGCCCCCGGAAACTTTACACGAAGCTGCTCACCAAATCCGGTTGCATCGTGATGGATGACGAAACATACGGCAAGGCCGACTTCCGTTAACTTCCTGGGCAAGAATATTTCGTTGCCAAGTCGAAGTTCGATGTTCCGGAGGATGTTCGAAAGAAGAAACTATCGAAATTTGCAAAGAAGTTTCTAATCTGGCAGGCGATTTGCGGATGTGGTGAAATAAGTGCTCCCTTCATCACTTCCGGAACAATAAACGGTGCGATTTACACGGAAGAGTGCCTTAAGAAGCGTCCCTTGCCATTCATTAAGAAGCACAAAGGATCAACTCTGTTTTGGCCTGATCTAGCATCCTGCCACTACGCTCGAAACGTATTGGAGTGGTACCGAGCCAACGGAGTCAATTTTGTGCAAAGGATATGAACCCACCAAATTCACCGGAACTTCGTCCAAATGAAAAATTCTGGGCAATTATGAAAACGGAACTTCGCAAACATCCCAAAACTATAAAAACAGAGCTAGAATTGAAGAAAATTTGGGTAAAAACAACAAAAACACTGGGAAAATCGGTTGTACAAAATTTTATGGGTGGAGTGAAAAGGAAGGTGCGGGCATTCGGGATGGGAGACGAAATTGAATAAAACAAATGTTGTAAATCAAAACTCATTAGTAGTTCTTCATTCCCTGAAAATTTCAAGAAAATCCGATAATCAGTTTAATTTTGATGAGCATATATGTGTGTGCCATTTTTATCGAATACACCCTTTAACTCAGAATCTCTACTAGATATTGGATATTTAATCACATCAGTTTGTATGCTTACTTGCTGTGAGCAATCTGATGTAGTTCGATTAGATGTTCATTCACATTCATTCATTCGAGATTTATCAATTTGAAATAGCGAGGTAAATTTGCGAGAGAGAGAGAGAGAGAGAGAGAGAGAGAGATAAAAGATAGGAAATATTACAGGGTGCAGCAATTCACCTTAATACCCTTCTTTTGGTGTAAGAAGGGTAAAAAACAGTCCAATTGGGTTGATTGGGTTGATTTATTTTTAGAGGACAACGAATGTAAGAACCTGACCGTTATTTATCTCGTCGACTGTCCACCGAATGGAGCACTACGTGAAACCGTCTGAACTGCACAACCATCTGCACTTGACTCCCCTACTTTCAGGTTAACACCGTTGCCGGACCTAAACAGCATGCATAACTTCGTGTTTCCCGAACAGCTGTCATGGTACGTTACACGGTTACCATCTCTACTGGGTTATACTAAATCTTTACAGATTACTCTATTTCAGCCATCGTTGCAACGGGTCACCTCGCCAGGTTTTTCATTTTTAAAGTAAGTTTCCCCATGGAAAAACCTATTTAAAATTAGGGCTTCAAATGGTGAGTTGACAACTTCGAAGGAGGGTGCAACCGACCTCCGGTCCTCACAAGTTCCTACCTCACGCCTCCACGAGTCATATGATCACAAAAGACTGCCAGCTGAAACATGGAGACGCTGGTTGGCGTAGCCTGGGCAATGTTGTCAATCTGACAATAGCGAAGTGAGGGGGTGCGGTGCGACTGAAGATCGTGTACCTTTAAATCATATTGTATATTTTCCATTCTCATTTTAATAATAATTTCAGCACGCTTTAGAATCTTCTTTGCATTCCAGAACCATGTAAGACCCTGGAGCAGCATGACAAGCATAAAAGGCTCAATTTATTTTTCATGAAATTATAAAATTCGAAAAAAAAATTATTTTCACAAAATTCATAAAAGACTGGCATGGGTTTCTAAGCAGTATAGGATTATATTTCAATATTTTGTTTAGTGGTATTATTATTAAATAAGCCATTTATTTCAGATATCATCAAAATGGACTCTTCGATTACTCCAATTGCTATCTTTGAAATGTTACTAGAAAAAATATTACAACATGTCTTATAAAATAATATTTTTTACTGAAATTTCATCTTTGATTTTTGGAATGATCTATACTGTTTCAGCTTTTCCAGGACTAGGAGGATATTAATCAAATCTAATCTTTATTTATTTTTTCAGTAACAATCCATTGGATGTCAGGAGGTGGCAACGGAGTCGGTGATGGGCTTTTGCAATTATTATTGAATGTATTTTTCATTACCGTTTTGCAAATGAACATTAGACCAAATTCGGATAGCGGATATGATTCATACAGCGCTGTATTCATTTAGCTTGTGTCTGATGTTGCAGTTCAATCCTTGTCATTACTCTATCATTACTCACAATATTATTATAATTGATAATTGTGGTTTTATTGATTTTATTTCATAGATGAGGTTATAAAATCAGCATCAAACAGCAAATAGTGACCAGTAAATAGGAGTAAAATAAAATGATTAAATTTCAATAGATATAACAAACTTTTTCAGGATACCTCAAACCGAGATTTTAGTGAATTGCTGCTATCGCTGAAAACGAACGAAAACGTGCTTAAGTGCGAACCACAGAATTCTACACTTTAACACTATACAACATTTCTTGCATTTCAGGATCAACCGAATGATTCCAGATCATATATAATTTATACGAATGCTTGTAGTATTTTTCATTAACATACATACATTTGTACACTATTATATAAATATTTCATGGGAATGGGAGGGACCATCAGGGCACCCGATTGAAGCAATCTGGATGGGGAGAGTGGGAATGCCAACTCCCCATTGCTAACAGTTTGTGAATAGAGGGCGGGCTCTTCTCCCCGCCCATTGCGGCATCCTCCTGTTAAATAGCTTGCTCTTTTGACCAATTGTTCAATCTTGTTGTTGGAAAGAGATTCTTTATATCCCTGTGGATACGTATAAGTGATGTTGTATATCGATCCACCAACCCCTTTTTGGCCCTTCATACAGTGGCATGATTAGGATAATCAGTGGTTATTAAAGCTTGATCAAGTCTAACAGAGAGGAGAGCCCATTGCTGTCGGACTTAGTTTCCGTGCTACAATGGGTGGTAGTACATATCATACATCATACATCATACAAAATCCTATTTAAAATTAAAACCGCGGGCGCTAAAATATAGTTACACCGGTCGAGCTAAAATTTTGCACAGTTATTATAGGACCCACAAATCTCCCAAAAATCAGGGGGGGGACTGGAATTTAAATTTTGTCCCAGGCGAAATTTTCCAACCATAATTTACTATGTACGTTAGTATATTCGATAGTTTTGAAAATCGACAAAGCCTTTTCGTTCATAGCTTATATGAACGAATCACGCAAATTTTGACATATGTTTTACTATTGAAAAAGTACAAGTTAAAAAAAATTCAAACAAATTCTTAATTTGTAAAGTTTTGAAATGTTGTTTTCCTTAGATTGTGAAATAGGAAATAAAGGAACATATAAGCTGCAAAGTAGTGTTCCTTGATGACTTTATTTATCTCTGGTAAGAGTTGGTACTAAAAAGTTACTTTTTGAAAAAATAAAACTGTAATTAGCGTCAATGTTTCAAAACTTGCCAAAATTTGTAAAAGCATTTCAGCGTATTTTAACTATTTAACCCTATGCACTGTACGTGCGAAAAAGTAGTCCAAGTTTGGCCGAGCATTTGTCCTACGTACTCCTCTGTACAGCGTAGCCCAATCTTCCTAACATCTCTTCTCAAATTTCAAACAGTTAATGAACAAACAACGTCTATCGAATATCTCAGCGTTCATCACACAAACAATAGTTATCACCTCAATCAGCCGAACGTCACGTCGCCAACGGATCGTGTCAACAGCCAGGAAAGTCAGAACACCGTCCTGCATCCTCGTGAAGGTGTCACTATCTCAAACCGATTCAAAGGCAAAACTGTCACGATCCGACAACATTTCATCATCAGTTTCAGGTGACAATTGCCTTCCCCCACCAAACACCCTCGAGGACAGACGTCCATGGCAACCCATCCAGAAGCATAGCGTGTCACACTCTGGGTGTGCTATCTGAGACTTTTTCCACGCCAACTTCGATCGCATCACACAGCGCGCGCTGATTCGAATTTACAAAACAAAGTCAACAAACTTCTTTTCCAACTTACTTACTTCAACACTCTTTCCTCGGTAATTGAATTCCGTCGCCCCCGCGCTCGCAATGATGCCATTTATGGCAATTGGAGCTGACTTTTCAGTTTCGCTCCTGCTTTCTCAGTAGGCAAAAGTCGGAATTCTTCTACCTCCCTAAAACCGGGTCACTTGGACGGAAGGAAAAGAGGGCTCCGATGCTTGTTAGTGACCCGGCACGGGTTTGAAAGCAACACACCTACCATTACAGTCTGCATTGAGGAGCGTAAATTGGCTACCTACATCCTCCCACTTCGCAGCTCCTCGAGCGGAAATCTATTCACGGAAATCGAATGCAACACCAACCAAATCCAAAATCATGCTCTAACGAAACGCAGGGAAAATTGTCGGTGGGTATGCAAATATAATACAACAGAAAGGAAAATAGTGTACCGGAATTATGCTTCGGTGCACCCTCTTCTCACGAGGTGGCAAGCACACGGTCGTAAAATTCAACTCAAATTGAAAGTAGTCAGAAATCGTTCCCCTCAACGGAGCGAAGTTTACTCACCTTCTGAGTCGAATTCACCAACAGTGCAGCTTCTCAACGAACTAACAAGCTGAAACAGGAATTCGCTTTCTGTACCGAGTTTTCTTTTCCGAATCAGAAGGTTGCTTTTGTCTGTGTGTAGATTTTCCAGCTTCGAAATATTTATTCATGAAATGTGCTCTGCTGGCTTCTATTTAAAATGTGCCGACGAGTGCATGCACTTGTTTGGCCTTCATCTTTCCTTTGACTGCAGCGTGCAAATTTCCTCCTCGGAGCATTCCGAACATGCATAAATAAACAAGCATGGGCGCCTGCATGGGAGGATTGATTTTGGAGCAATGTATTTCATTTCGAGAGCGCAGAAGCGTTTTACTTGACAAATAAACCGATAACGATTGCTGATGGGTGAGCGGTAAACATTGATGCACAGACAAAGAGACGTAATTCTTTCCCTTCAATCATTAAATAGCCGTGTTGCAAACCACATTGCAACACTGCGCTGCCATCTTCGTCCCTAAACATTCCACTAAATGTGCATGCAATATTATTTGAGTGTTGACTCGTGACTTTGGTCGCCCCGATAAGCCCTTACTAACACCTTCCATTCAAAGACACCAAGGGCGCGTTGGTCCTCCACTAGCAATGTCCATGTTTCGTGGCCGTAGAGGACTACCAGTCTTATTTATGTCTTGTTGAAGGTCAACTTTGTAGTTCACTGAACTTTGTTCGATTTCCACCCATAATTCGCCTTTGTATCTCTCTAGAAGCCCGCTAGATGTCATTTGTGAGTTCCGTGCCGATATTATTTATAATATATATTCAAGGAGTTACGGCTGTTTGTCTGTGATTGAATGGTGAGAGGCTTGAATCTGAATACTTAAATAGCATCCTGGTGTTCGATTTAAATACCTACAATGGAGTACTGCCGATTGGTTGAATGAGTTTTCCGTAAATCCATTCTGATCAAGGAGAGTCGTTCTGAACAGAACATTGAACTTCGTTTTAGGGACTTAGGATGAAACATCAAAGAATTTGTTAGACAAGTCCAGGTTCTGTCCCCTATGCTATCGAGATGAGCTCACTGAGCTTCCAAAATAAACTTGCGGAACATTTTTAAAGGTATTCCAAGCCAAGTCCAAATGAATCGTGAGAGGAACGGAGTTTTCAAAGAAAATTATGTTCTGAATTGATAGTTCAGAAGAAACTTCAGATGACTATGGAGACAATACCAAAAAACATATGAGAAAATTTCTTCAGATTTTCAACTTCAAAGAGCATCAGAAAAAAATTCAATGAACTTGTGAAGCATTTTTTGAAGACTACCGACGCAAAATCCAATGGACTTCTGAAGCATTTTTTGAAGACTACCGACGCAAACTCAAATACTAGTTGGCTTCAATAGAAAGTCTAGGGAATTTCAAACGATTTCAAAGGCAAATTTAGAGGACTTTTAAGCCATTTAATAAGGCTTCCAAAGCAAGTTTTGAAATTTTCCACAACAAATCTAGCTTGGTTTCAAGAAAGCTCTTGGTGGCTTCCAGGGAAAGTCAGGAAAACTCTCCAAGCAAATGATAGTGAGATGAATTTCAAGTAAATCCAGAAACTTTCAGCGGACCTCTGAATTCAACATTGAGAACAAATGTTTGCTCAAATAACTTCTTATACCACTCCAGAGAACTCCGATGGCTTAAAGAATTTCTAGGACAATTCCAAAAGATTTTCAAGAAAGTCAAATTACTTCAAACATAGAGAACTATCAAGACATTACTGAAGAAAAACCACTACCAAAAGAGTCTTGTAAACTTCCAAGACACGACAAATGATTGTTAAGGTACGTCCAAAAGACTTCTGAGGTACTACCCGAAGACTTCCAAGGCGATTCTAGAAGATATATTAGGCAAGTTAAAAAAGACTTTCATAGCAAGTTAACATTTTGGTGGGGAAGAATTTTTAAAGCCAATTAAGCCCGATTCAAAGCAAATTTGGACGTATTCAAGTAATCATAACTCTAGAATTAAACAACTTACACGGTTGATCAAAACGTAAAACAAAAGGGTATTTATTCAGCTTTCAAACGATATACTACAAGTTATTACATTTCACCGTTTCGAACGAACTGTCACACTTTACTTGTGATCGATGCCATCATGATCTGCACAGTCGCTGGTGACACTGTACTGGCCAACTTATTCCACTTTAAACGTATTAGTTGTGCATTTGTCACTTCTTTACCGCATCCTCGAGGTTTTCGCTTGACAATTGCCCAATATTTTTCGATCGGTCTGAACGCAGAACAATTCGGAGGTTTAATCTCTTTCCTAAGATCCCTAAGATCAATTGGTAAAGATGCAGCTCCGAAACGGAGATGGCTTGATTCAGATCCAGGTCAAAACAAAAAAAATCGTGAAAGACTATACACAAAATAAATGATAAAATTTAATGGATGCGTTAAAATTATAATACCTTCATTTGATTGCAAACCAAAGTAAGCGTACACAATGAAATTAATTGCAAGATTTTTCAAAATCACCGGAAAACCTGATAGGCGATATCTGGCTTAAATTGACATGAAAAATCCCATGAAATTATGCCAAATCCAGCATTTCATTTATGTGCATTAGGTAAACTTATTACACAATTATTCACTTGTAGAAATGGCACTGGCAATAACTGGAGAAATTAATCCAGAACTCTAAGAAGAGGGTAAAGATTGGACTCGGAAAAAATTCGACGCTTTGTTTTGGGTGTAACGCGTGGGTATAAATTGATGAAATTTTGGGTAGTACTAGTTTATGTACTGTGTTATGTTTATGTGTGCAAAATTTTATCGCGATCTGTCAAGTAGTTTTCAAGATGCATTCGAAACAAGAAGAGCTACGCCAGCAAATCTTGGGCGCGATGATCGATAATCCTGGTCAGTCGCACAGATGGATCGGCAAAAGGCTTGGAATCCACCATTCCATCGTGTTGTGAAGATGTTCCAGGAGACGAAGACCATCGAGCGGCGCGCTGGAAGCGGCCGAAAACCGAAAACGGAATACCCAGAGAAGGCGCGGAAGATAAGGCAGTACTTTAAGAATAACCCGAACCTTTCCGCCCGAGACGTGGCCAATAAGGTCAATTCGTCGAAGTGGTTCGTCCAGCAGACCATGAAGCGGGCTGGACTACGTGTTTTTAAGGTCAGGAAGGCGCCAAACCGGACTGACAAGCAAAACACGGTGGCCAAATTGCGTGCGCGGAAGCTGTACCGTGAGTGGCTGGTCAAGCCAGGCTGTCTCGTCATGGACGACGAGAAATATATCAAGGCATTCACCAAACAAATCCCCGGCCTCAAGTTTTTTTGTCGGTATGTCCCGCATGGAGGTTTCGGAAAAGTTCCGGAAGAGAAAGATGAACAAATTCGCGAAGAAGTACCTGTTGTGGCAGGCGATCTGCGAGTGCGGACGGTACAGCAAGCCGTTCGTTACAACCGGCACCATAAACGGGCAGATTTATCGAGAGGAATGCTTGCAGAAGCGCTTGCTGCCCTTCCTCCGCTTTCACCATGGTCCCACGCTGTTCTGGCCGGATCTCGCTTCGTGCCATTAAGCCAAGCCTGTAATGGATTGGTACGAAGCGGCATTAATGTGGTCCCGAGGGAGGCGAACTCGCAAAATACACCAGAACATCGTTCGATCGAAAGGTTTTGGGCGATAATGAAGAAGAAGTTGAAGAAAAGCGGAAAAACATTCAAAACCGATGAAACTTTGAAGAAAAACTGGGAGAAATTGTGCAAGGAAGATGGACAAAGCATCGCCCAAGATCTCATGAGCAGTGTTAAGAGAAATATACGAGCATTCAGCTTGGGGGAGGAAATTCAATAAATAAAATATGCCAAAACATAGCTAATATATAGTTATTTAATCCCTGAAATTTTGAGAAGTATCCGATTTAAAATTTTTGGTGATCATTTTTGTGTGTCACATTTTTTCCGAGTCCAGTCTTTAGGTGATAAGCTCAAAGCAATAAATAATATTTTTGAAATGCCAAGAACGAAGAAAAGGTACTCAGGCTCTAATAACATTTAAGTCGTTTCCGTAGAACTCCGAAGGTAAACACAAAAATATTGAGAAGGAAGGCTAGAGAGATTGATAGTAAGTTTTAGGACTTTCAGAGCAATTTCAGATGCATGGTAGGTAGATTTCAAAAGCTATTTGAATTGTAAGTTCTTTAAAATAGCTTTGGAAATCTTCTTATAATGCATCCGAAAAAGTCTGGAATTGCTTTGATAGCCTTCAAATTTCCTTTCGAACTCTCTAGACGTCCCTTGAAGCTTTTGTGAGTTGATCGTTGTTGTTCTAAAGAAATGCTTCTTAAGGTAAATCCAGAGATCATTCAACTCAAGCCTAGTGGACATCCATGGCAGAAACGGTTCTCAAAGCAAGTCCAGAGAAATTCCAAAGCTTGTACAGAATAAATTTGAAAGATTTTCAAGGCACGTCCAGAGCACATTTGACACAACAACAGAGAGCTTATATAAACAAGTCTGAATAACGTCTAACGTCTAACAGAGAACTTCAAAAGTATGTTTCTGGACTCACGAAGAAAATCCAGAGAACTTTCAAGACTTCGATGGAAGACATTGTTCTCAAAGCCCCTTAGATATTCGGAAGCTCAACTAAAACAACCTCAGTGGACTTAAACAGCAACTCTATAGGACTTCTTAATCAAGTCCGAATAGCCTCCAATACAAATCCAGAGAACTCCAAAAGTTGGGCTGAATAAATTCTAAGAAAAGCTCAGATGGTTTTAATGACAGACAGACAATTTCACAGAAATGTCCACAGTTTTTCCAAAGCAAGTTTGGACATTCAAAATAATTTCAAGGGACGATCAAAGTACTTTCAAAGTACAATTAGCGGGCTATCAGTGCTCTGAAATATCTATAACTACCCCAGGAATTCAAGGCAAGGTTAGATCTAGATAAGTTTCAGAGATAATCCATAAAACTTCAAATATATGTTAAAAGAACTTCTGGGGTACATTGGAGGCAAATTCAGAGGTTTCCCAATGTAAGTACAGATGATTTTAAAGGCAACTGAGAAGAAATCCAAAGCCAGATACACCAGTGAACATCCAAGAAAAGCCCAAAGGCTTTCGTTGATAACTCATGAAAGTAAATACAGAGTACATCTACAGTTATTCCAAATAAAAATAGTAGATATTCAAGATAGGATCTCCAGGCAAGGTTCAAAGAACATCCAGAATCCTGAGCCTGTTCAACGAAAGTATAGACTAAGCTATGTTCAGATAACTTTGAAGAGAAGTTTGAAGGACTTAAGAGGGGGAGGTAGCTCATCAAATATTCCGGTCTGCTTATAGGCATCTTGCTAGTATACACTCAACGATTACCTGTCGACCTGCCAAATTTTAATTACGTCTGCGTTGAGTTATCTCAAATTACAACAATCCGCCTACTATATCATAAAACAATGTGATTGGTTGAGCGAATTGAAGATAATAAAATCATTGGGTATTGAACCAAGTCTCCCCCGATTGGTATAAAAGAGATAAGCTTGGAATAAAATTGATGCATAAAGTTGCCATAAGGCAATAAATGCTTTTAGAGACTCTAATTTCACCAAACCCTTCAATGGTAATTTTAGGAGGATGAGAACAGATTACTCTTAAGTATAACTGTTTAAAATTCATCGAGGCGGTGACAATCGAGTCTATCCTGTAGCAGTCACGAGCGAACGCAACCCATCGCAGTCGTAGCACATGTTTCGAACCACCCTGTCATCGAGCATCGATGTTCGGTACACTTGTCCCGAATCACCGTGTCAGCAAGCATCATTCGAGGAATGGGCATTTTGAAAAAAAATCGATGCAGCTGCATCGATTTTTTTAAATTCAACAAATCGATCCACGAAAATATCGAAAGTACCCAAGTAACCACGAGGCTATAATAGCTTGCATATATAGGGCATATGCATTACGTCTAGTGCATCATTGAAGTTGGATTAAAGCTGAAAAGGGCCCCACTAAGATCGAACTAATGCTATATCTTTTGTAATGCCATAAGACATTGCTAAAGTAGCATTATTGCATTGGTAATGCATCATTGCATTGGTAATGCATAACTACATTCTTAAAGCTAATCTAACACTTCATTACTTGACAACTGTTAAATCGATGCGATCCCGTATTAATGATGTTGATTTTGTGTTGAATAAGAGCAATAATATAATGCTTGTGGTTACTTGGGTAAATAGTCGATTCGGCAAAAATCGATTTTTTTTAAAATCGCATTTGCAATTTTGAAACTGGCGGTGGTCCATTATATACGGACTTATTGGATGTCCTGTTAACGCACAAACGAAAGGATCAAAAAACTAGTCTAAGAAAAGAAAGTTAAAATAGGTAAACATGAGATAAGTTTGAAGATGACATCCACTAAAGTATAATAGGAAAACAAAATTGAAACACCATTATATTTTGATAATTTGTAATGTGATTATTTTGATTATTTATTTATTTATAAATTTACATCAACAGTGCTCAGCACAGTCATCAAAAAGACCAAATGTGGTCGTCAAGCGATCCCATGAAGGCCAAACGTGCCATACGCGTAGGGTTCAGTTCATATCTGTTATCCGTGATGGCTCCCTTTCTAGAAAAAAGTCTTTCAGATGGCACTGAAGTTACCATTCGAGATAAATAGTCCCGCGCAATCGGGTAAACATGAGGATATTCACTTTTAATAGCTTCCCACACTTCCAGTGGGTTTGACGTTCTAGAGATAACCGGCTGGTGGAGGAAATTTCTTAATTCTCCTGAAATTCCTCCAGGTGTATCCGATTGCAATGCTGTAGTCGAATGAACAATCTGTAAAAAAAGTTTGATTAAAATTTGCAGTTTAAAAATGTATTATGAATGAGTTACCAATTTATCATGTACATCCCACAAGTTATCCGAAGATGAAGAAAAAGATAGACTTTGTGCCGGTTTAACGTCCGTATGGCATTTTGAAATCATGTAGGAAACGGTTTTAACCACCTTGGAGTGCGCAAGCGGGCTAAAATACATGGCTTTGAAGCGTGGGTCTAGTAGTGTGGCGATGGAGAAAGAATTAACCAGCTCGACATCCTTGACACGTTTGTTGTATTGCATCAACAGCGTTGTTTTTAGTTGTTGAACCTGAGGTGTTTCACACGAGCGTGTTTCGATTTACTACGAAAATTAAATTAATATAAAACAATTGAAACTTTGGTTCTCACTTACCGTTTTTAAGAGATTCAATAAGGGAATTACTTTTCCTGACAGTGATGATTTTTCGCCCTCGAGCTCTGTTATGATATGAGCGACTGGTTTCAGTAGATCTCGCCCTTCTCTCACCGCAGACAACTCTGATCCCGTGAGCATTTCCACGTTAGTGTTATGTAAAATGATCAAACCAACCTGATCGGCGAGCTCGAGAAACCGATCCAGCATTGCAAATGTGCTACCCCACCGAGTAGGTTCATCATTTTTTAGTTTAAGTATTTCACCGTTGGTCTTCCCTTCACGGGTCTGCAGCTTTCACAGCTCGTCAGCAGCATTGACAGATTTTTTTTTAAATGAAACAATTGCCCGAACCTTGACTAAATGTTTTCCGAATTGCGACGATGTTTCGATAGCCACTGTTGTCATTCTACTGAGTGAGTGGTCCACGCATATCAAATGTCTGGTTTCACCAACGACTTGCTTTGCTACAGCTACCATGTTTGCTCCGCCATCAGTAACAAGCACACTTATCTGGAAAAAAAATCGAAAATGTCAGAAAGCTTTTAAATATACTGAAAAAAAATGTGTGACTACCTTAGATGTACTTATCTTCCATTCTCGGCATACATCCTCAATTTTTTCAGCAAGGTAAACAGCAGTATGAGAATTGTCAAGTGGTAGCACAGTAAGGGCAACCGATCTCATCACATTTCCATCCAAGTAATGCACAGTCATCCCCAAGTAACTTTTGACATTACATGTGTCAGTCCAAACGTCGGCTGTCATCGCGCACCGTTCAACGGCTATAAGCTTTTGTCTGACTACTTCACTCAAGACATCGTGTTTGTTGTCCATCATTCTTGTGAATGTCCTTCTACTCGGTAACTCAAAGAGAGGTATAGCCGTTTTGCAGAATTTTATAAATCCTTTATGCTCTACTATACATAATGGCTGATTATCCGTGGCTACCATGTACCTTAGTGCTTCGTTCAGTTGAGTCGATGCAGAACCATTCCCTGAAAATATATTAATTATTAAATCAACGAATATCGGAATTCAAAAGTGTCCTCTACATTACTCTCTACTACCTCTACTTTGATTTAAAATTGTGCTATAATAATGCACCGCTATATTGATCCTTTATTTGATTGAAAAAAAAACTTCCAATTATTTATTTCAACTTTCTGCTATTGACAAATTTAGATAGTTTCTTGTTATTTTTGGTAAATTCACGGCTTGATACGATATGGTTGACACCAAAAGAATATTCAAGCCTATTCTGCAAGTCTCTGTCACTTTTGAGGTGGCAAAAGTCAGATCGAGTGAGATGAGTAACCGTTTGATTTGCACGGAGTGTCACATCATACGACTTGACTTTTCTCACCTCGCAAGTGACAGAGTCACGTGACTCGAAAAATAGGCCTGATTATGTCGGTGAACGATCCAAAATCCAAAAAGAAAATTTCAATATCGAAACGTCATAGCCTAAGAAAATTTTTTTTTTTAAAAAAACTTTCCTTTTGAATGAAAAAACTGGGGGGAATAATTTTTGATTTGTAAAAGGGTTTTTTGAGTTTTGGCCCCCGGGGGGGGGAGCGCACTTTATTTATAGATAGTACTAGCTGAACCCGGTGCGTGCGCTGCTACGCTTGCAACTAAATGAAAGAAAATTTAATCTAACTGGCACTTATATGGTTTTTTTTCGAAATGATTTTGTTTTTCTTGAATAAGCAGGGGTTCAAACTTCTATCAAAACATGCTTCTTACCCGAGAAATACACGTTTCGTGTTTAAGTAACCTGGACAATTCTCATTTTTGGTTGAAATTTGTGTTTCATTTCTATGGGAGCCTTCCCTTCCAGAGAGGGGTGGTTTCTCAAACCACAATACAATCATTGCCTTCAAAACCCCCCACATGCCAAATTTGGTTCCATTTGCTTGATTAGTTCTCGAACCATCACATTGGGCTCACCGATTATAATAAAAATTTGAGTTTCATTTCTTTGAAGCCCCTTCCCCTTCTTCAGAGAGAGGAGGTGTCTTGAACTACTATAGAAACATTTTTGCCTTCAAAACCCCCCACATGCCAAATTTGATTCAATTTGCTTGATTAGTTCTCGGGTTATAATGAAATTTGTGTCTCATTTGTATGAGAGCGCTCCTTCCTGAGAGATAAGGGGTCTCAAACAATCATAAGAACCTTTCTCAGCCCCAAAAACCCCTTCATATAAATTGTCACGTTGGTCGGTTCAGAACTTTCCGAGTCTATAAGGGTCTGACAGATAGACAGACAGAAATTCATTTTTTTGTTTATAGAAATCTAGCCTTCAAAAACCCCCATATGTTGAAAATTGTTTTTATTTACTTGATTAGCTCTCGAGTTATGCAGAAATTTGTGTTTCATTTGTATATGAGCCCTCCTTTCAGAGAATGGAGGGGCTCGAGTCAACTTAGAAACATTTCTTGCCTTCAAAAACCTCCACCTGCCAAATGTGGTTCCATTTACTTGATTAGTTCTCGAGTTATGCAGAAATTTGTGTTGGATTTGTTTGGAAACTCCCCTCCCTCCCCCTTCCAGATGGCGGAGGAGTCTCAAACTTCCATAGAAACATTTCTCTCCTCCAAAAACCTCCACATGCCAAATTTGGTGCCATATGCTTGATTAGTTCTCGAGTTATGCACAAATTTGTGTTTCATTAGTATAAGAGCCCCCCTCTTACAGAGGACGGAGGGGTCTTGAGTTACCATAGAAACATTTCTTGCCTTCAAAAACCTCTACCTGCCAAATTTGGTTCCATTTACTATTTGTTTTTGTTGGTTTTTAGGAATATTTTTTTTTCCCGTACATCGAGTTAGTGGCAAGCATCGAGAAAACCATCCAGAACAAGGAGAACGCGGATGAAATCAGATCGGAAATATCCAACGCGATGATTAACCACATCAATTATCATCGACAACCGCGCCACCTGCCAGATGAGTGGATCCAAAAAGATGTCCGGTTAAGTCAAAAATTCCTAAAGGAGAATCCGAACCTGGTAGTCACGAAAGCTGACAAAGGAAGTAAAACAGTCATCTTAGCAACCGAAGAATACCACAACAAAATGCGCGACCTTCTCGACGATGGAAGTACGTACAAGAAGTTAACAACGAATCCAACCAACAAGATTCTAAAAACAATAAATCGTTTTATCGATGAATGGCACACACAAGGATACATCGACTTCCATACACAAAGGAAACTGAAAGAGTCGAGCTGCAACCCACCACGGATATATGGTTTACCAAAGATACACAAAAACAATAGACCGCTAAGACCAGTAGTATCGACGATTGGATCTGCAACATACAACATGGCCAGGTATCTATCCGACATACTAGGTAACGTTGTAGGAAACACAAAGTCTCACGTACGGAACAGCTTCGACTTTGCGAAAGAAATAACAGGAACTCAGACGAGCGAAGGAGAGGTTATGTTCTCGTTGGATGTGGTGTCTCTGTACACAAATGTACCGGTGGACTTCGCTATTGAGTGTTTGGTTGAAAGGTGGCCTGAAGTGGAACTACACACGAACATCGACATGAATAGTTTCGTAAAGGCAGTGAAGGTGGTCCTCGACTCAACATTTTTCGTTTACCAAGGCACGGTGTATGGACAGACGTTTGGCGTCCCGATGGGATCACCACTTTCACCAGTGATAGCTAATGTCGTCATGGAAAAACTGGAACAGGAATGCATGTCAAGACTGGAAGTAAAGCAAGTATACATGAAGGTTTACAAACGCTATGTAGACGACTGTTTGTGTGTAGCGAAAATGGAACATATTCAGACGATCGCCAGCATGTTTAATAGTTTTCATGAACGACTGAAATTCACGATCGAAGATGAAATGGGTGGGAAAATTAAATTTCTCGACTTGATGTTGGAACGCGAAAACAACAGTATCACAACGACGTGGTTACCAAAACAGCCTACGGGAAGATACTTAGATTTCGCCTCAAAGAGCCCATTTCAACATAAACAAAATACGGCAATTGCCTTAATCGATCGTGCAATTAAGCTAACAGAGGGAAGCAAACGTGAAGAGGCACTAAAACAAGCAACGGACATCTTAACAACAAACAACTACCCACGATGGTTCGTAAACAGAGTTAAAAAACAACGCGTGCATAAACTCTACAATACACTGGAGCCAGAACGTGTACCCGATCAATCTATGAAATATGTTTCAACGCCGTACGTACCATGCCTGAGTGAAAAGCTACGGAAAATATTGCATAACAATAATATAATCCTAGCTTCTCGACCACAAAACAAAATAAAACACAAAATATTCAGCAAAATGAAAGACCCAATTCCACCAGGAAAACAGAAGAACGTGGTATACTCGATACCGTGTGGTACCGACGATGGCAAAGTGTACATAGGACAGACGAAACGTATGCTGGAAGTGAGGATTGCGGAACACAAAAACGATGCCAAAAAAAGGAATCCAAGATCAGGCTTAGCCGTTCACACGATGGAGGAAGGACACATATTCAACTACAAAAAAACTACTGTACTGGAACGGATCGAGAACCCGGGAGTAAGGATGATCGCGGAGGTATTCCACATTAAGAAGCAGGGAGAAAAACAGACAGTGAATCTACAACGTGAATGTGGCAACTTCAACTCTACGTACAATGGACTATTGGCTCGACTACGTAGTGAACCACGCACACGAGAGAGCGATGGAATGAACGACACCAATGACGAAACACGAAGACAAAACACGATGACGTAAATGATGGGTGGGGAGCGCACCATAACTTGTTTAAAAAGGGGGTTAGATGGGGGAAAAATACTAGTATAGTTTGACGTAACAAGTAGTGAGGTAGCAACCAGCATTCTGTAAGTGACAAATATTCTGTAAAGTAGACTTAAAATATTAAAGAATTGTTCTAGGCGTCTGATGATGGCTGAAGAAATGTAGGCCGAAACGCGTTACGCAAATATAAAGCTGTTTTAATTTTCTACGTCACCGATAAAAACCAACAAAAACAAATAGTACACGTTCACGGTGATTAAATCCAGTTATTGGTTCCATTTACTTGATTAGTTCTCAAGTTATGCAGAAACTCGTGTTTCTTTTTGGGGGGGGGGGGGGGGGGAACAAGAAAGTCGGAATTTTGTTTTTTTTTGAAGTTTCATTTGTATGACAGAACCCCTTCTAGGAGAGGGAAGGGGTCTCAAACCACCATAGAAACATTTTTCGCCACCAGAAAACCCCACATGCCAAATTTGGTTCCATTTGCTTGATTAGTTCTCGAGTTATGCAGAAACTTGTGTTTCATTTGTATGGGAGCCCCCCCCCCCCCCCCCCCCCTCTACCGGAGAGAGAGGAGGGGTCTCGAACCACCGTAGAAACATGTATTGCCTTTAAAATCCCCGCAAGCCAAATTTGGTTCCATTTGCTTTATTAGATCTAGAGTTATGAAGAAATTTCAGTTTCATTTGTATGACAGAACCCCTTCTAGGAGAAGGGAGGGGTCTCAAACCACCATAGAAACATTTTTCGCTACCAGAAAACCCCACATGCCAAATTTGGTTCCATTTGCTTGATTAGTTCTCGAGTTATGCAGAAACTTGTGTTTCATTTGTATGGGAGCCTCCCTTTCTAGAGAGGGGAGGGGTCTCAAACTACCATAAAAACATTTCTTGCCTCCAAAAAATTTCGCGGGGTAAAATTTGGTTTCGTTTGGTGAGAATTTGTGTGGTGTTGAAAAAAGTGTGTGTTTTGTTGGGGGGGGGCCCCCTTCTGGGGGGGGGGGGGGTGTTTATTTATGAACTTTTGCGGAAAAGAAAAAATTAGGGGGGGGGCGGCGGAGGGGGGAGAAGAGAGAAGAGAAAAATATATATATATATATATAATAATTTGGGGGGGGGGTTGGTTGGGGTGTGGGGGTGAGCATGAGCATGAGCATGATTGACCGCCCGAGGTTGCTACTCCGTTATTGCCAGATCAGCTGTTATTACACAGAGAACCAAAAGATGATGCTTAGGACCAACATACATCCTCAATGTGTAAAAACTGGTGATCCCAAACTAAGGCAATACCGGCGCCGGCCTCGCCCGAATGCAGGTCAAGTAGGGAATGGGTAGGAATATGTTGACATGATACTCGCTTTATTGGAAGCCGAGAACACCTCTGCACTTCCACGAGAAATCACTGGGATGTTGGATAAAATGGTTGGGTTGGCAGCGGGATCCGTTTTGGTAAACGGTGTGCTTAATTCAATTGACGTCGGCAGCGAATAAGATATTTAAATATGTTTCCGATTTATTCTCTGTATAGAGATGCTCATTCAAACTATTCAAATTTTGGCACCGATTTAAACCAACAGTAGGGATGCTGTTGGGGCCACTCACAAGTGTGGGTGGTTTATTTCAATGGAATACAAGAATACATTTAAACACGGGGTTTGAGGACCGATTTAAACCAACAGTTAGGATGCTGTTGGGGCCACTCACAAGTGTGGGTGGTTTATTTCAATGGAATACAAAAATATATTAAAATATCGAGTTTGAGGACCGGTTTAAACCAACAGTAAGGATGCTGTTGGGGACACTCACAAGTGTGGGTGGTTTATTTCAATGGAATACAAGAATATGTTGAGATACCTATTTGAGGACCGATTCAAACCAACAGTACGGATGCCGCTGGGGCCACTCACAAGTGTGGATGGTTTATTTCAATGGAATAGAAGAACATGTTGAAATATCCAATTTGAGGACCGATTCAAACCAACAGTACGGACGCTGTTGGGGCCGCTCACAAGTGTGGATGGTTTATTTCAATGGAATACAAGTATACGTTAAAAACATCGAGTTTGAGGACCGGTTTAAACCAACAGGAAGGATGCTGCTGGGGCCACTTACATGTGTGGGTGGTTTATTTCAATGGAATACAATAAGTAAATTATACATGAAACATGGTATATTATTGATCTACTACTGATCCCATGGGCCCATAGTTATATGAACCTAGAATGTCAAAATCCGAACAATTCTCGACTACTTCCTCAAACAGACGCACCTGATTCCGCAAACAAAGAGGGGAAGCAAGACTCAAACGTAAACTCCCGAAGACTCTCAGCCCCCTCACGGAAAGTTACATCACCACCATGTTAGGGAAATGTTATTCCTTGTGTTGGTGGCCCTAGTTTGCATGAAAGTGCCAAGGGTTTCAAGAATCTAACGCTTGAATCCCACCTCCCCTCCCTGCCCACAAAATCAGACACGTCTGATTGAAAAAGTACTCGAGAATTGAGGATTTCAGTTCCGACTTCCACTTTTAACCTTTCTTCGGCTAATTACCTCCGCGCACCTTTGCTCTGTTCTCTAAACCTCTCTATCTACAAAGACCTAATCACTCACACTTTCATGTCTTCGCTATTTTATTCAGTTTCATTAACCCCAACTACGGGTTTTTTTTTCCTCTCTTTCTTTCTACTTAGCCGTTCACACTACATCACTATCCCACTTCTAACTTTTCGCTACCACCAACAACCGTCACTATTACCGTTCACCTCCGACCTCTCGTCTCCCTCACCGACTGCTACAGCGATGTTCGTTCAAAGCGCACCAGAGCTCTACACGGCCAGCCACCCCAACTCAGTCCCGAGCCGTCTCCGACTCACCCCCGTCAAAAGTGGAGCCACTCAAACCTGAGCAAATGCAACCGGGACTGCCAAGTCGACAAATCAAAAACATCCATCTGATTTGAGTCGATGTCTTTGACTTGTCGACCCGGCAACCCCAGCTACACCCACCCAAACCTGAGCGACTCCACTCCCGACGAAAGCGAGTCAAAAACGACTCAACACTGAGTTTATATGGCCGGCCGTGTAGTCCAATATACCACCCGAGAAGAGAACGACCTACTCCTCGCAGTCGACCGGTCACTCTCTCCCTCTCACACCTTATAGGACCACCACTTCCCACTAATTCACCACTGCGACCCGTGGTAAAAATGCCCTTCTCTCCACCGAAATAACGCTCTCTCCCTATCTCACACTCCTGCAGACCTATTCTGCTATACTTCACCGTACATTCTCTCGTGCTCGTTTAGAGCCGAAAACTGATGTTCAATCTCACCGTTCCCAAACTTGCTTCGGGTAACAGCGGCTTGTTCACCACACCACTCTCTTCCTCTCTTCACTTCCAACACCAACAATCTTCCTTTTTTTTCCGGAATTCTCCCGCTTCACACCACTTAATCTGCCGCAATTCTAGCGGCCATTTTACCGTCACCAACCAATTAAACACCCACAACACTCTTTCTCTTCCTGCCAATTTGGCCTCTCTTTATTTCACGCTTTTCCCAAACTTCCCAGTCGTATCAATTCTCCGACAAAATCACTGCAACCCTCCACTCTGCTCTGCCAGCTAATCGCATTCGATTCCAAGCACACACAAAAAACTGCAAGCACACACAAAAACTGAAAAATTCTACCGAACATCACACATTTTGGAAGGGAATCGATTACATTCACTAAGTATTACACAAAACACGCGAATATTTTATGATTTCACAATTTATTTAAGTTTAACAAGGAATTAATGTTTGATTTTTTCGCGAGATCGACGCAGCAAAAACAAAACACGTCAGCTTCACAGCACGGCTTCCACCCGATCTCATAGAAAGTTTAACTTTTACTTTGAGCCATGTTTTCAGGCGTCCTGTGAGAGTGAGTGAGACAACACCAAAACATGGCTCACAGTAAAAGTCAAAAAGACAAAACAATTCTAGGGTTTTTTTTCATTAGGGCGAATCTACATTTGAGAGATTCTCTCCGGGCTCGCTCTCTTTCATTCATTACAGCGCCATTATAAAACTTTCGAGGCATTCTTTAGTACGGATCGAAACACAACAGTGCTGGCTAGCATACTCTACAAATAGTAGAATGAAAAACGTATAGGTGAGTGATTTATGAATGAAAGAGAGCGAGCCCGGAGAGAGTCTCTCAATTGTAGATTCGCCCTAATGAAAAAAAAACCCTAGAATTATAGCAGCGTGGACAGGTCTATGGCAGATTTTCTCATTCTGTTTCGCTCCAACGAAAATTCCCATAAACAACTGTCAGTCTGTGTGAGAAAAAACGGTGTCGTCAGTGCCAATTAGTATACGAGAGAGGTGTATACAATCAGGCTTGGCACTGAGCTGCAGTGGAAGCTTAGAAGAATAAAAAAAGCATTGGGCGATTAAATAATCTCCTTTGCAAAATTTGATCATATATAAAATCAGGGGGTGCGACTCTATCTCCGATGCGGGATTTTTTTTTGTTTTGCTTTTGTTCGCTGTGTGCACGCTTAGTAGATAGAAAGAAGATTTCAAAGATTTTGATGAAGATTTTAAAGATTTACTGCAAAAAGATGCTGCACGATGCAAGTTGATGGATTAAGATTCATAAGCTGAAACAAGATTTTTCAAAGATTGATTCGCTAGCATGGGATTTTGGGATCATCTTGAATCTGGATTTAGATGTGTCGCACCCCCAGTATAAACTCGATGTTTAAGTAATTTTAATTTTTTCCACATTATTGAGTGCAAAAAGTTGATCGATTTTTGCACTCAATAATTTGGAAAAAAATAAAACTACTTAAACATCGATTTTATATTTGAAAAATCGATGTTGTCGAAAATCGGACAGAAAAGATCTGATAAAAAAAATCGATTTATCGAGGTAAAAATATCGATTCTGTAAAAATCGCATCGACATCGCCCATTCCTAATCATTCGGCGTCGTCAACGTTTATGCGAGAACAAGCCGGCAGTAGAAGCCGGCAGTCTATTAGCGAATTCGCTATAAACCGTCACTTGGAGACAAAATGCAACATTGGCTGTGGGCAAAAGAGCAACACATAAATTTGCCTAAAAAAATTCAATGTTTGCGTTAGGTGATGAATGTATTTGTCATGAATGTGTTTTCTACCAACCTGAGAGCAACTCGTCAATCGCACATACTTGCATGGCTTCGTTTATTTTGTAACATGCCTTGTGGATCAACACGGGCAAAATTGTATTTAACGTATCATGCGGTTTTCTCAAGATATGATTATAAAAATTGCAATTTTTGGGTAGCGCATTTTGTGCAGCCTTTTCAACTTTTCGGTTAAGCGAACAACCAGTCTTATTAGAGTTTTATACAGGATACAGTTTGCACGGGAGGTAAGTCTGCTTGACCGCAGTTTCTTCTGGAGTCCGTAGTAGGCACTACTTCCACTGAAAATACGCTTCCGGATCTCACGGCTGTTATCGTTGTCTGCAGTAACCAGTGAGCCAAGATAGAACAATTTGTCGACTACCTCGAACTCATCGCCGTCGATCGTTACACTGCTGCCTAGTCGGGCTCTGTTGTGCTCGGTAGTGCATACCAGCATGTATTTCGTTTTGGTCGAATTTATCTTCAACCCACTGCACTACAATCGCCTCAAATGTTCTGTCAACAATGTCCATGGCATCCTCAGCAAAGCAGATAAATTGACTGGATCTGTTGAGAAACGTTCCCTGCATGTTGAATGCCACTCGTCTCATAACACCTTCAAGGGCAACGTTGAACAGCAAGCGTGAGATTCCATCACCTTGTCGAAGCCTGCGAGATTCAAATCAACCCAATAATCCACTCGATATCCTCACACAGCACTGGGTTCCATCCATCGTAGCCTTGATAAGTCGGGTAAGCTTACCCGGAAAGCCGTTCCCGTCCATGATCTTCCATAGCTCTTTTCGGTTTACTGTATCATATGCGACTTTGAAGTGCACCACGTGGTGTACAGAGGGAGAGCTGTGATTTTTTTTCTTTCGTTGCACAATGATTGTGATTTTTCTAGTTAAATTTCTTCTCGATAGTGTTTTTTTACCTGTGATTTTCATTGTATTGCATTTGTGCGTGAAGTATTAATTGTATTCGGGCTGTTCCATGTGAATGATGTGAAAATATTTGCCGAATAGCGGAGTGCTACTTCTGAACAGACATAAATGCATCCTTTTGCATCACAGGGACGCCATCCAAATGAAGACTGCACTTCAGCAACAATTTCCGGTGAGATCTCTCTGATTATAACTAAATTTGAACGATACTGCTAAATACGTTCCATCCTCAAAACAATATAATCTGATGATGGAAGTGTATGCACAGTATCTATATTCATTTGATGTTTGTACTATGCTTATGCGGGGCTTGTTGTTAGTGAAAGTGACCTCGGAATGGACGTGAGTAACCAGGCATTCTGAAATGGGTCACTGAAACCCAATAGAGCTGTCAGCTTCCAACTCCCGGGCTAAAAATGTTTGTCGAGTCGACAACAGTTCGTTCCACTGCAAACTTGAATTAGTTTAAATAATTTTAATATAACGAATAACTCGAGTCAGACACCCCCTACTCCCCAAACACAGTTAGGCACAGAAATGATAGTTAATTGCCAAAATTTTAACCGTATGAAAAGTGAGGTTGAAATTCAGGAAATTCATACTAAAATTTTGGGTTGCTCATTCCCAATAATTATGGCAAATGAAACCAGTTGGGACCAAAGTGTTAGGAGTGAAGAAGTTTTTGGAAATGCTTATAATGTTTTTAGAAATGATCGCAATTTGGAAATTTCTGGGAAGGAGTCCGGTGGGGGTGTTTTAGTTGCTATTTTTACCAAATTTAATTCAGAAATCATTGATACATCTACAGTTAAGGAATTCGAACATGTATGGGTAAAAGTACACATGGCTGGTGAAATAGATGTATTTGCCACAGTGTATTTTCCCCCAAATAACGCTCGCAAAGAAGCATATGACCATTTTTTTCAAATTGCTGATGAAATTATGTCTGAACTTTCCCCAGAAGTGAAAGTTCACATATACGGTGATTTTAATCAACGTAGTGCTGACTTCATTCTAGACAATGAAAACGAGTGCATCTTACTACCAGTCGTTGGGGAGAATGAAACATTGCAGCTTATTTTCGACAAAACTGCAGGCCTGGGGCTCAATCAAATTAACCATGTAAAAAACCAACAAAATTGCTATTTAGATTTTTTATTGACAAATATTCAGGAAGACTTCTGTGTAAGTTAATCTATTTTTCCATTATAGAAAAATGAAGCTTTTCACCCAGCAATTGAGTTTTCCTTATTTGTTCATGAATACAAAAAACCCAACGACTATGAATATGAAGAGGTCTTTCAATATCATTTAGCAAATTATGATATCATAAGACACAAACTTAACGGAATTGATTGGCAAACGATTTTTAAGAATGAAGCAAATGTTGAAACTTCTGTTGAGGTTTCCTATAAATTATTGTTTGAAATAGTAGTTGAACAAGTACCACTCAAAAAAATTAGGCGACAAGGTAATTCGAACCACCCAGTTTGGTATAGTAAAGAAATAAAAAATTTAAAAAATCGGAAGCAAACGGCCCACAAAATGTATAAAAGAGATGATAACAGTAATAATCTGACATACTATTTGAAGGTTTGCGATGAACTGAATCTAGCTATTAGTAATGCATATGATTAGCATAATTCAAAAACCGTACTTGAAATTAAGTCTTGTCCAAAAAAATTCTTCAATTATGTTAAAACTAAGCTGAAATCTGACAATTTCCCATCTACAATGCATCTTAACTCAAATGTTGGTGATAACGCGGAAGAAATTTGCAATCTATTTGCAACATTCTTCCAAGAAATCTATACCAGGTTTGGTGAAGAAGATCGCGGTTATGAATATTTCAATTTCTTTCCAGAATTTTCAGGGACATTGGAGTAGTCAAGTCAAATTTCAAGACATCTTGGAAGGTTGGATATATTAGCGTTGCCAAGGTTCGGCCCTGGTAAAACACCGTATTTAGAGAATAGCTTAGTTGCCTTGCTGAGGCATTTTTGTTGGGGGGGGTTAGGATTTTGGAATTGGGTTGGATTAAGTTGCCTTGGAATATAATATAAATAGTGCTTACTTTTTAATATGTCACCGGAATCTGGGATCTTCCCCAAACTTTGGAAAAGTTTCTATCTAGTACCTATTTGTAAAAGTGCAAAAAAATCAGACATTTGTAACTATCGTGCAATTATCAATGAAAAATTGTTTTCTCAAATCAAAAACAGACTGACTAACAAGCAACATGGATTCTTCAAAGGACGATCAACTAGCACAAATTTATTGGAATTCGTCAACTACTCACTGATAGCAATGGACAATGGCAACCATGTAGAAGCTCTTTATACAGACTTCAGCAAGGCTTTTGATCGCATTGACATACCCATGCTTCTATTCAAATTGCGAAAAATGGGAATTGAGGCACGAATCCTCAGATGGCTCGAATCCTATCTTACTAACCGTCAACAAATAGTTAGATTCAAAGGAAAGAAATCAAATCCTATTAAGGTCACTTCTGGAGTCCCCCAAGGCTCTCACTTAGGTCCCCTTTTATTAATTTTGTTTGTAAATGACGTTTCCTTTATTCTCAAAAACATTAAATTTCTTATTTACGCTGATGACATGAAACTATTTTTAGAAATAAGAAACAAAGAAGATATCATGACATTCCAGAAAGAAATAAATGATTTCTATATTTGGTGCAACAAAAGTCTTTTACAGCTGAACGTAAAGAAATGTAATTCGATAGCTTTTAGTAGGAAACGAAACACCCCAGACATAACTATCAATCTAGGGAATCAGCCAGTTGAAAAATGTAAAAGAACAAGGTATTTAGGAGTTATCTTGGACTCGAAACTAACTTTCATTGAACATTACAATACTATCATCAACAAAGCAAATAATATGCTTGGATTTATAAAACGTTTTTGTTACAATTTTCATGATCCGTACACAATAAAAACATTGTACATTGCATATGTGAGGTCAATACTGGAATATTGTAGCGTGGTTTGGTCACCATTTTCAGTCACCCATGAAGAACGACTAGAATCGGTACAGAAGCAATTTTTACTGTATGCACTTCGTAAATTAGGTTGGACAAGTTTTCCGCTTCCATCTTATGAAGCCCGCTGCATGCTCATCAGCATCCAATCATCAAAAGAGCGCCGTGAATTTGCATTAGTATCATTCGTAAATGACATTGTTTCGCAACGCGTTGATTCAGCAGAACTTTTGTCAAAACTTAATTTTTACACACCGTCGCGGCAACTACGAAATAGAAATATATTTATTACAAGCCATCATCGTACAAATTACGCCAAATTTGTACCTCTGAATCAGATGATGGCAACTTACAATAAGCATGGAGAAAATGAAGACTTTACTATGACCAAAACAAAACTAAAACAATACTTCAATTCAATTAGATAATGACGAACGATTCAAAACATTAAAAATGTAAATCTGATGTGTTAGTTTTCTAAGGCGTACTGTATATATAAGTGAAACATAAAATGTTAGCACTATTGTAACAAAACGGTCTACTATTGATTGACGACAAATAAATAAATAAACATTTTTCATCCATAAAAACTCTGCCGGACGGTGGGCGTTGCCCAAGCAACACAAATCTGTCATATTTGTTGGGGGAACTTGGTTTGGGTCTCATTTGGGGGACTTTGGGGTTTTTTTTTTGTTTGGTTTGCTGCGTGTGTTAGGAGTGATTTGTTATTTTTTTATATACACACACACACACACACACACACACACACACACACACACACACACACACACACACACACACAAAGAAAATGACACCTCCGATAGCATCTAAAAACCATCTGGTTGACGTTCACTTACACAACTTTGACATGTTGGCGGCACATTAAAAGCGGCTCGCCCTACGCTTTTGTAATACAGTACCATTTACGGTAAGGTCATCTGAGACCCCATACCGCATTTAGGCGCAAACGTCCATGACCCAGCTGCGTCCAAAAATAGAACCGCCAAAATAATCGAGTGAGAAAAACCATGCGATTACATTTTTTTTTTATCTCCATTACGGCGGATTTCACGTGCCACGACGACGCAGCATCCCTCACCATTGCCTTCAACAGGCGCGACGACTGCCGAGATCAGTTTCCTCTTCACCGCCACCACCAACACCACTACCATCAAGCGCGGTAGATAAAATCACTTCACCCCGTTCTCCCCATTTTCACGCGCCCATTTTTTCCGCTCTGACTCCAAACCGTGCGACGTCGGCAACGCCAACGCCGTCGGTGCTTCACTTCACGCAAATGGCACGTTCGTTTTCATTTTTCCATCATTTAGCGGGTTTTTTAAAAAAACAGCGAGGGTGATCAAGGGTTGCAGCGGGTGCGGGTGACGTGAGCCATCTCGCGAATTAAACCGTAAATTATGGTGGCAATAAAGAATGTGGAAAGGGGGGGAGCAGGTGGACGGAGAACAACCTGTTCTTATCGGAGTAGAATCAAACTCGGATCGTTACAGAAAGGAGGATAGCTGCGAAGAAGTGTGAAAGCGTAGTGAGGCTGGGTCAAAGCGCTGTAGGGTGAGGAGCGGAGTGAAAAAATGCAAATTGGATCCCTGGCAGTGGGTCGATCTGGTGGGAAGTGGTGGATTCTTTCCTTTCCGGTATCAAACTGCGTCAGATGAAATGGCGTGGAGTTGGGAATGTACCTTTTCCTGACATTAATCTCATCGCAGTAGGTGGAGATTTTCGGCAGTTGCCGGCTGCCATTTTCATAATTATTGTTTACCTTTTTTTAAAGGACAATCGGGAAAAGTTCCGCTTGGCGTTTTCGCTCTTGATGGATTTATAGCACAAAACACAACATTTTCACCGGAAACTGAACACCACATCAAAGTTTGCGTTGAAATTTACCCACGTGTAGACACACGCACGACAGAAACGCAATATCATTGAGAATAATGATCCGCGGAAGGACACCGTAAAGTAATTAACTGATGCGGTGATAATTAAATTTGGAAGGACCGACCGCGGGTAAAGGATCGTGGCCTGCTGGCTACTGGTGATGTGCGTGTCATTCATAAAATAATAAAAAAAAGGCACCTTCGGTATCACTTTCGTAGCCGTGACAACAGAAATTAAATCATGCCGTTTTGTGAAATCATAATGCATGGACAATTGCGATGATATCATATTAAATCAGTCTAATGGAATCCAGATTTTTTTTAATCAACAGCAGTGGGGAAATGTTCGTGACGGTGTGTAATTCCTCATCTCAATATTTTTCATTCCAACCAAACTGATGTTCAGGAAAATGATACGCCCTCCAGCTGTATACAATTTCATATTGGAATTCCAGTGGATGCAAAAAAAAACAACATGTTTACCTAATGGTTTCTCCCAAAATGACATCCATTAACTTCAAGCCTCCGGCTTCAGGAAGTGGGCAAACGAAAATATTTTCGAGTAAAGTACTTCCGAGAACAGCTTTCATTGTAAACAACTTTCCAAAAAGGGGTATTTCGTTTGGCTTTATCCATTTAACCGATGGCACTTTAAACTGGGAAAAGCGAAGGAGCTTACAGTTGACGTCTCTGTTTTTTTTTGTTGTGGCACACCCACCTTACTCCAACGATACATAAAAAAGAAGTAATTTTTCAAGAACAACCCCACACCCATTAAGCTTGAAAGCTACAACTCCACACCAGTCAGTAATGAATCTACAGTTCTGTTACTAATTTGTTGTTCCAAATACGCTGATTTTCGATTGAGAACGAATTTATCATAGAACCTAAGTTCAGCTCAATTGGTTTCAGGACAGCCGAAAATTCAGGGTAGGTGAATTGCACCACAAACCGAGCTATAGGAGACTTGACTGTAACTATAGGAACCTCTGATTCCATGCCGCAATGTTGAATGGCATTAAATTGTGAAAACTTTTTCCTCGTTTGCTGAAACGAGAAACCAAAGAAGAAATACTCATGAGCGGGATAAACTTTGCCCATTCATACGGTTTTCCATTTTGCACCAAGATCGGCTTCAATTTTAAGTCATTCAGCCAAGTTCGAATTTTTGCCATCATCAAATTACCGTGGTAAGCATTTTTCAATTAAATCTTTTAACAGGGTTTGGAATGGAGCTGAATAAAGGTAAATCTCACTACACGGCCGGCTTTCCGGATTAGAAATTTAGTCGAAATTCAACTCGAACGCGATAAAAGCGGAGTCACTAAAAAATAAGTAAACTTTGTTGGGATTGACATCAACAACACCCTAATTGGGTCCTCCCTTAGCTCAGTCAGTAAAGGCGCAGCTACAAAGCAACACCATGCTGGAGGTGGCTGGGTTCGATTCCCGGTCTGGTCCAGAAATTTTTCGTTAAGGAAAATTTCTCGACTCCCTGGGCATAACGTACGATTGTACTTGCCACACAATCATACTAATGCAAAAATGGTACTTGGCATCGAAAGCTCTCAATTAATAACTGTGGAAGTGCATTTAGAACACTAAGTTGAGAGCAAGCAATAAACTAATTGTGAAAGCAATAAGCTTGAAATGCTGAAGAAGAAGAACACCCTAATGATTCAAGTCGATGTTGTTGATTGATCAACTTTATACTCTAAATAAGAATTGCTTAATTTGGTAAGGCTCCACTCGAAATTGATTCGATTTAAGGTTGGATGATGAGAGTCATTCAACATGAGCAACTTTAAATAAATGTCCCATAAAAAAAAATTCCGTAAAAAGTCTAAAATTGCCAGTGAATAAAATAGGGTGCTAGTAGCGCAGATATTGCCATAGAAATAATAGAGCTCCTAAATGAAATTAAACTTCATATAACTTATTATTCCTCAAGTAACAATTATGTATGTATGATGTATGGTATAGGTAGCACCATACATTGTAGCACGGAAGCTAAGTGCGACAGCAATGGGCTCTCCTCTCTGTTAGACTTGATCATGCTTTGATGACCACTGATTATCCTCATCATGCCATTGTATGAAGGGCTATGGGTTGGATGGATTGATAGGGAACATCACTTATAGCTCTATAAGGAAACTCCTTCCAACAACAAGATTGAACAATTGGTCGAAAGCCATCCAACATGAGGATGCCCCAATGGGCGGGGAGAAGAGCCCGCCCTCTATTCACAAACTGTTAGCAATGGGGAGTTGGCGTTCCCACTCTCCCCATCCAGATTGCTTCAATCGGGTGCCCTGATGGTCCCTGCCAATTCCCAATGTTAGCATTTATTGTTTATGAAATTATGTATTTATTTATATAACTGAATATTACTACTTCATGCGTATCCATTATACATGTTCTGCACTTGGTTGATCTTGAAAAGACAGAAATGTTGTATATTACTTCCTGAATAGTCCAGGTATAGCCTGAAAAGTCTAGGATATCATTTTGATATTCGTAGATAAACATTTTCATACATAGCAAAATTTCTTTATTTAATAATTATTTAGTTCTACCATACCCAAACAGACATATCAGCTTGATCATTACACAGAGTAACCTCTTCACGCAAACACTACCGTCATCTGTTGAGTACTATTTGAAGACTGATCAACTGAACAGATTTCGTAGGTAGGTAAGTGTTAAACATCAGGAAGAAGAGCATGCGCTTCAAGAATGTTTTTATCACTAATTGTGAACACCTCAGATTGAACGTTAAGAGGTTTGATGAGTAAAGGATGGAACGGTAAAAACTTGGTCGATTCGAATAACGTTTGCATTAATAAAAATGGACTCTTATCGGATGGTGATAAAAAAAAGCTAAGACAGATAATTGCTTTTGATTAATTTCCCATGGAAGATAATTATTTGAGCTTATTTGCAAAAAAAATTCTACACCCTTGCGAGCGGCTTTCCAGCAGTTAACCGGAACATTCGCCATGGCGGACGAAAACATGCGTGTAGGCATGTTTTTGAGTTCTTTCTTCGTTTTATTTATCAATTCCTCCTTAGTTTTCGCGACAAAATTGTTGGAGTAGATCTTACGCTTCAAGTTGGCCCAGACATTCTCGATGGGACGCAGCTGGGGGACGTTGGGCGGGTTCGCCGACTTGGGAACCACATCGATATTCAGCCGCTCCATCTCCTCCAACGATCACTTCGATTAGTGGGCTGAAGCCAGATCCGGCCAGAACACCACGTCTTTGCGCTTATGGTATTTCTTGATGAACTTCCGGCAGGCATTTCGTACTATACATTTCCCCGTTCACGGCCAGTCCGGAGCAAAAAAGGAGCTTCACTCCCTTCGTGGGGGAAGTAGAATACGAAGTGCCCTGCCAGTCGTTGCCATCCAGGGTGAGATAGGTCTCGTCGCCCATCACCACCGCCACGTCGCGATTCGCCGGGTAAATCGAGTTGACCATCTTATTCAGCCGCTGCCGCTGCGTCACTGCCTGCAGCTCAGGAACCAGTGGACGCGACTTCTGCTTCCTGACGTGTATGTTCATGTTCAACAGGTACTTTTTCACTGTTTGGCCGGTTGAAGCGACCTCCCGGCCAAGCGCACGCATCGATGTAGCCACTTTTCCCTCGGTCTTTCTCTTCAGCATCCTTTGGAGCTTCTTGTCGCTCAGGGTCGTCGGCCGTCCGGAACCGGGCTTTCTTTCGATGCTCTGATTGTTGTCTAATAGTGCCAAGATGTTGTAGATACCGGAATGGGCATATCTGGCGTCCACAAAGTGCCGCACGATGTCCGTTTTTGACACGGCGGGTACCGTTCTTTGAACGCGCACACTTCTGAACGGAGTTGTTTCACTGTTTTTGCCATCACGGTTAGAGTTCGACTGATAGAGCTGTCAAATTTTGTCTGCTGACTCATGGGTTACTATGATGAGTAGCGGGTCAAGGTAAACCCATGAAAAATGCAAACTTTATGACGTAGTTTTGATAATCGTGAATTTAAACAACTCGATCATCCCTCATTTTGTAAGTGTATGCGTACGAAATGTGGGCTTTATTTTGTATTTGTCATTTTTCGAAGCTTATCAAAATTTGGCACGCGCATAAGAGCATTTAGACGTTTGAATTTTCTGGACTAGTACTACTAGTACTAGTACTCGAGTACTTTTTCAAACAGACGTATCTGATTTTGTAAACAAAGAGAGGAAGTTAGATTCAAACGCTTAATTCTTGAAACCCTTAGCACTTTCATGCAAACTAGGGCCACCAACACAAGGAATAAAATTTCCCTAACATGATGGTGATGCTACTTTCCGCGAGTGTGATGATAGTTTTGAGAAATTTACGTTTGAATCTTACTTCCCCTCTTTGTTTACAAAATCAGATACATCTGTTTGAAAAAGTACTCGAGACTTTTCCTAAATCATAGGAAGTTACGTTTCTGCATCAAACCCAATTTTTCTTGACATTTCTGAAGGGCTGTTAAAAAAAAAGTTACGAATAAGATGTTTCGGGTCATATTGACCCGGATTTCAAAATCATATTGTTGAAACTATATATGACCAAATTTTAAAGTCTTTGCAGTCAAAACGCTTAATAGATTCCCAATTTTTAGTATCTGGTGAGAACTGCCCGTTTGGCCCCATAAGCCACAAGGAATCTGTGCCGAAAGAGGGCATGCTTTGCCACGATCCGTGATACGGCGACAGATACAAATTTTCGCCGAAACATGTCTTTCGACGGCTCAAACGTTGGACAGCTCGTTCGACGGGCTTTTTGTGTTGTACGGGCTGGATTAGTATTCCTCGTTTGGCGATCGTGGACGCCGAACGATTTGATTTGAGCGATTTGGTGAACGTCGTCTGCAAGAACGCCAGACTCGTGCGCCCTGCAAAGGCCCGCCTGATCAGGTAGCTAAACGGAGGAGAGTGAAGTTCGCTCGAAAAACTAGCGAAGTTATTCCGACGGTCGCCAATAATCCGTTGTGTTTCCACCCTACGTTACAATCCTTGTGGAACAGATACCGAGAGCGCGGTTTCAGTGATCCGTTGTCAAGTGTCGGACACTGAACCGGACCTTACCCAAAATATATAGTAGTCTTCCTTAACCCCGCTCGGTCATAGCGGAAAGGTACGCGAAGCCGGGTCGCTTGGGAAAGGGGACTCCTATATTGAAGGAGACGGTCAATTCCGGACGTTCTCGACAAGATATAAATCGGAAGCCTTCCGTCCAGCCGCCACTCTCTCCGCAACTCTAGTTTCGGCCATATTGCGCACGGGTCTAGGTACACCGCGATACGCCATTTGTGTGGTCAAGCGTCGCCATCTCGGAACCGTCGCCATTTCGGAACCGTCGCCATTCCTGAACCGCCATCACCGCTTCAAGTTATCGTCGCTTCGTTCCGTCATCATCATTGCTTCGCTTGTCACCGCCATCACCGTCATCAGAAAAAACCAGCGCAGGTATGTCCGTACAAAGTTTTCATGGCCATGATTAGTTAGATAGTTTGTAGCTTTAGAGCAAGTTCTGTCCAACACGAGTGAAGCTTGTAAATAGATGTTAAATAGATTGAGATTGGAGTTTGTTGTTTAGTTTCCGTTTTTATTTACGTTTCGTCCTTTAGCCGCATTTATAAGTAGTCTACTTCTAGCCTAGAAAAGGCCCAGTGACTATATTGGCCTTTCCGGAACAATCCGGATGCACCAGGGGAATCGTTCAGGAGGGGACAATTACAGATATTCGCCGAAACATGCATCATGATTTTTGTTGAGTAGTCTACGCCTAGCTTTGAAATGGATCAATGACCATATTGGCCATTCTGAACCAATCCAGATGCCCCGGAAGAACCGTTTAGGAGGGGACAAAAACGGATTTTCGCCGAAACATCCCAACAAACATCGGTGTTGAATTAAAGCTTGTTCAAGCAAATTTGGAGAAGCTATTCAGCTGTTTCTTCTAGAATAGCTGAATAGCTTCTCCAAATTTGTTTGAACAAGCTCTAATTCAACACCGATGTTTGTTGGGATGCTTTTTGACAGCTCAAACTTCATGGTTTTTCATCAATAGTCTATTTCTAGTCTTGAAATGAATCAATGACCACACTCGCCATTCCGAGAGAATCCGGATACTACGGGGGAGCCCTTCAGGAGGAGACAAGGATTGTCACCGAAACATGCCTTTCGACCTCTCAAACTTCATGATTTTGTATAAGTAGTCTACTTCTAGGATCAAATTGGTACAATGAATATATTGGCCATTCCGGGACAATCCGGATGCCCCCAGGGAACCGTTTAGGAGGAGACAACTATAGATTTTCGCCGAAACATACCTTTCGACAGCTCAAACGTCATGTTTTTTGTTGAGTAGTCTACTTCTAGCCTTGAAATGGACCAATGACTATATTGGCCATTCCTGGACAATCTGTAGACCCCGGGGAAACCGTTTAGGGGAGGGGGGGCTCCACAAATATAGCCACTACAACGATTCAGAGAAATATTGGCACCTTCGGCCTCAATTTATACTACATTCCTTAACTACGACATTTTTGCTAAATTTACCATTCGTCCTCCCATTAATGTTTTAATTATGGTTCGTTTTCCGAAGATCGAAATGATCAAAACAAAAAAAGATGTTTTCGATTCTTCTTAGGTGCATACGATCAATTTAAAAAATCGAAGAATCGACATCAAAAGGATCGATCTCGTAAAGATTAATCCAAGATCACCCAATCCTAGCTTGTATGTCATTGGTCCATTCCCTGGCTAGAAGTATACTAAAGGGTGTTTCGATCGACTTTGATCGACTTAAACTTGAAGCATTTCCTTTCATCGTGCATTAAACAATTTTGCACACCCCATTTTGAAGATGTGTGCGTGTAGCATCATGCCTCTATTTTGATTTTGAGATTATTACTTCAGTTATCAAAATGTCGTCGAAGGAAGAGAAGCAACGCATCAAAATTTTGCAAATGCATGGCGAAAATCCAAACTACTCTCACGCCAAATTGGCGAAATAGTTGAATGTGGCTAAATCAACCGTTACCAACGTATTAAAAGTGTTCGGTGAACGTTTGTCGACAGCCAGGAAAGCTGGATCGGGGGAAATCGAAAGCCGGAGGCCACAGCGACGACAAAAAGAGTTGCCCGCTGTTTCGAGCGGAACCCCAACCTCTCCGTCCGAGATGTCGCAAAGAAGCTGGGAGTGGCGCCTTCAACCGTGGATAGAGCTAAAAAACGAGCTGGACTGTCGACTTACAAGAAAATGGTGACTCCAAATCGCGACGATTAACAAAACACGTCGGCCAAAGCACGATCGCGAAAGTTGTACACGACGATGCTGACGAAGTTTGATTGCGTGGTACAGGACGATGAAACTTACGTCAAGGCAGACTTTAAACAGCTTCCTCTACAGGAATTGTATACAGCAACCGGACGAGGAAAGGTGGCAGATATTTTCAAGCTCATTAAACTGTCAAAATTTGCGAAGAAATATCTGGTGTGGCAGGCCATCCATACCTGTGGCTTGAAGAGCATCGTTTACATTGCGACCGGAACCATCAACCAGGAAATTTATCTGAGCGAGTGCCTACAAAAACGTCTACTGCCTTTCCTGAAGCGACACAATTGTTCCGTTCTATTTTGGCCGGATTCATCTTTCCATTACGGAAAAAGGCCATGAAGTGGTATGCTGCCAACAACGTTCAAGTGGAGCCCAAGGATAAGAACCCTCCCAACACGCCAGAGCTCCGCCCAATCGAACAATATTGGGCCATCGTCAAGCGGGTTAAACGGTAAGAAGACTCAAAAAGCTGTTGTGAGCGAGAAACAGTTCACGGCAAACTGGCGTTCTGCGGCGAATAAAGTGGACAAGGAGACTGTAGAAAATCTTATGGCAGGTGGTAAACGAAAGACCCGGCAATTCGCATTCGGTAAAAAGGAAGCTTAGCTGAATATTTCTCCTGTATTCTGTATTAACTGAACTTGAAAAAGAAAAAAAAATGACTTATTAATAAAAACTTTGATCGACTCACACACATTACTGTTTGACCAAATTTTGATCGGAACACCCTTTATTCAGGAAAAATTTTGAAGTTTGAGCCGTCGAAAGGCATGTTTTGGCAAAAATCCACATTTGTCTTCTCCTGAAAGGTTCCCCGGGGCATCCGGATTGTCCCAAAATGGCCAATATGCTCATTGGTCCATTTCAAGGCTGGAAGTAGACTTTTCATGAAAAATCATGAAGTTTGAGCCGTCGAAAGCATGTTCCGATGAAAATTCGTATCTGTCACCGCATCACGGATTGTGGCAAAACATGCCCTCTTCCGGCACAGATTCCTTGTGTCCAATCGGGTTTAAAAGGGCAGTTCGCACCAGAAACTGAGTATTTGGACTTTAGTAAGCGTTTTGACTGCAAAGACTTTAAATTTTATTATATAAATTTTCCACACTGTGAGTTTGAAATCCGGATCAATATGACCCGAAACACCTTGGGTCGTATTGTGGATCTCGAAACGAAGAACTTTTTCTCACAAGCATTGGTACAAAAAGTCTTTCGTTTCGAGCTGCGCAATGCCACCCCTTATTCGTTACATAATTTTAACACCCAAGGAAGGTTAATATTGTCAAATCCGTGATGAATGTTATAAAAGTGTTCGGAGAACGTCTGACGACTGCCAGGAAGCCGGGATCAGGAGGAAACCGAAACCAGGAAACCAGCGACCGGAAGAATAGTTTCCAGCATTTTCAAACGCAATCCCAACGTTTCCATCAGAGATATGGGAAACAAATTGGGAAAGTCCCACACAACAGTGCAAAGAGCAAAGAAACGAGCCGGACTGTCAACATATAAGGTTACAGTGACACCAAATCGAAATGATAAGCAAAACACAACAGCCAAAGGAAAAGCGCGTAAGTTGTACAAATGTTTGTTAACCAAGTTTCATTGGGTCGTAATGGACGATGAAACAAACGTCAAGACTAATTTCAAGCAGCTCCCAGGTCAAGAGTTGTATACGGTTACCAGAAAAGGAAAGGTTCAAGATAAGTTCAAGCAGAAATAGATGTGAAAGTTCCCTAAAAAAACACATGGTTTGGCAGGTGATTTGCACCTGTGGGATAAAAAGCGAAAGTTTCGTGACAACTGGCACTGTCAACCAAGATATTTCTTGCTACTATAGAAGAATGGCTCAGGAATGGTATACCGCCAATAGTGTGCAAATCGTACCTACGGAGAAAAACCCTGAACTCGCCGGAACTGCGCCCAATTGAAAAATATTGGGCAATCGTAAAGAGACACTTCAAGAGAACTCAAAAAACAGTTGGAAGTGAATAACAGTCCAAGGCAAATTGGCATTCAGCATCAAATAAGGTGGATATAACAGCGGTACAAAACTTGATCGAAGGTGTGACACGTAAAGCCCGACAGTTCGCATTTGGAAAATCGGAAGCCTAATCAAATAATTTCCCTGTGTTTTGTAGACGATGAAAGTAGAAAAGAAATAAAGATTGATCATTTATATAATAAACTAATCAGTGTGGAGTTAATCATGTTTCACCAATTTTTGATCGTTCCACCCTTTACAAAATCTGATGGTCAACCGGATGTTTAACTGAATATTTTGTCTATGCTTTATACTAGTTCTAGCCAACAAAATTTGGACCGAATTTTGATCGTAACACCATTTCGAAGACAAAGTAGAACGTAATCATGTGCAACAATATTGGACATCTTTGAATTTTTCAAGAATAGTAGATGATCAAATGCTGAGTATTTGCCAATTTTAAAGATAGATCATCCGTGATTGCCCATCACAGTCCAACAAAATCCAACGCGCAACAAATATAATCCTTATCTTAATCGAAAATACCCCATTCCGTCAATCCATTCGAGTCCTGACATCTTCGAACAAGCAGGCTGATTGTCGCCCTGACCGTTCATTATTTGACTTTGCAATGCCTACTCTGACCTTCGGTATCGAGTCGATAAGGCACAAGAGACAATTGATAGGAAATTGAATCAATCAGAACTTTAACCTTTCCCACTGCCACCTTCCGATCCCTCCGGTAACCACAAGCTCCCAGTAGTGGTCAAGCACCGCAGCCCGATGGCTTGAAGCGAATCTTCGCCCGTGTTTGTGTCTACGGTGGGGCTGGTGTTTGCGTCTGTTTGAACAGAAATTCATACCGAAAGACAACCCGACCGTCGAATCCTTTACCCCGTATCCACTGACCAAATGGGCATTGTTCGACGCAAACCTAATATTTGCCAATTTCCGTCCAATTTACTTCTGACCGAGTCCGGCGAGAGGGGGATATCGAAGGAGAGATAGATAGCTGCGGTCAACCGCTATCACATAAAAGCCTACTCGATTTGCATTGGATGTGGGCGGGTTCAAAGAGGATCCGGGCACACGCGGAAATGGATTCCTAATTTTATGGTTTGACCCTCGTTCGGTGGAATAAAGGTGCACACTTCCGGACCGGTTAAATTAGTTGCGAGAATGCAAAAATGAAAAGACAATCGAAAATTGGGTCTACTTGGATTGCCGTTGTTCTTTGATTGGAGCTCGAAATGGAATGAAACATCCAACGTTCCTGCATTAGGGAATCGAATTCGAATCTGACAGAAATTTAATAGACTCTTGAAAAAAAAACGCTATATTTTCAACAGCAATCAAACTGTCACATCCAATATCTAGCGGAAGCGCAAAAAACTCCCAACAAATTCGTACTTCTAAACTCACACACATTCGGAAAAGCAGGAGTGCATAGAAGTGAGTGCTAAATCGAACCGGAATGTGTGCAAGCATCCGTTATCATTGATTTATGAGCAAATAATAGTTGTTTATAAAATGTACATGAATGAAAGCAAGATTTATACGAATTAGTTTTTTTTTTCGCTCTGTCAAATGTTTTCCCATCTTTTTCCCTCTCCTCTCGAATGCGGTGCGGGCTTTGATTCAACGAGCACCAACTATAGCAGCTCGGAACAGCAGACTCGAATATGGAAAATTTGTGTTAGTTTTTCTTCTTTTAACTTTGTTTTCCATACATCGTTGCCAGAATTGAGTGTGAACGAAGGTACCGCGCTGGCTTGATGGCGATATAAATAGGTAACGACAAATTCGGGGAACAACTTGCTAGAAGTCACAACGTAGACAGAAGCAATAAAAGTTTCAAATTTGATCTGTCAATATATGTATGGAAAAGAGCATTGCGAAAACATGGGTTGGGTTTCAAGGCAGCTTGAAAGAAGTTAGTTTTGGTGAGATTTGTGGAAGGGTTTGGGAATTTCGGAGAAGTTTCTGCTGACATTAGGACACTTGCGATGCTAGGCCCAAACTGGTATTATCCGCGGATTGAATTCCGATCCACAATGCCTGGCTGCTTTAATGTTAGTACCGGACTCAAACTCCGCCCCATCAATGTCTGACGAACCGATTTCATAGTTCGTTTAATCAAATTGTCGGTTGCGAATCGTTTAAAAAATATGCTAGGGTAGAAGCACTAGACTTCACAATAAAGTGGTATTATCCATAAATGACTTGATGCTTTTAAAGGAGAGTAGACGTTTTTAGAGATAAATGAGAACAACAAATGCAAATTTTCTATTCAAAATGTACGAAAATATCATGTATCATTATAAAGGTGCTTTCACAATTTACGAATAATTTATGACCTATGTAAGATGAAACAATCGTTTATCAGATTTATAGCAAGCAAAAACATACAAACACAAAATATCTGAAATACCTCATGGAGTGACTAGTAAAAAAGAAATGAAATGATTTTAGCGGTGTACTTTTTAGTGAAATTTGCATTTTTATTAAATTCATTTAAACAATTTGAACTTTTAGTCGAATTATATTCGAATCACGAATACAAGCCGTTCGGTACTTCATTTCCATTTGGCCACTTTTCCTTATTTCTCTTATTTTGCACAGACGTTTCAGTTCATGTTTCCTTTGGTTCTTTCTGCAGAGCAGCCTTATGTCCTTTATTTGCAATTTCTCTCTTTGTTTCGATTTCATGTCAATGGTACCTTCGTCAATTCAAATCATGATCCGTTTGATTTTGAGTTTCTTTTTCGGTGCTTTTTCTTGATTTTCCTTCTGCTTTCGCTGTTCTGTTTTCAGTAATTTTAGTTTTTTCTTTTCCTGATTTGCTTACTCGAGAGCTACCTTGCGCTCTTCTCTAGCAATTTTTCACTTTACCTTCTCCTCTTGCAAACGATTTTTCTCATCTGCCTTTCGTTGAAATTCTTCGATGAATTCATCAGACGTGAGAACATGGAATCGCTTCGATTCATATTCGCGAGTAGCCGATCGTTTAGGCGTGGGTGGCACATTCAGAAACTCCGTTAAAGGCCTTGCAGATGTTTCTGGAACTTGATCAGCAGATACTTTTCCATCATCACATTGCACTTCCTCCAAAGAAATGTTTGATTCCTCTTGAACTTCAGTAGACACATGGATTGCTTTTGCTGCCAAACTGGACGATGCGATGCCCTCCTCCGGTTCCAAAGAAAAGTCTGTTTCATATGTCGCAATATCAATCTCACCATGCACTTCAGCAGCAATAAGAGTAACTCCCGTGGTTGAACGATAGTCAAAGCTACAGAAAACTTCGTTTTCATTCGTTTTTTCTGAAACTGATTGAACAATTTCAGGATAGGTTGATTGTAATGCTGTGTAAATGTGATGCAAAACCTGTTCTTCGTCGTTTTCAGCAGCATACGAAATCACCCTTGAATTTTTTAATTCTTGCATTGCCAATATATTCAGCACACCTTTTAAGTGTGCCTTTGGCTTCCTGAAGCTCCTTCTCAGATTCGCATACTTCTTGCATTTCTGGATCTGCATCAATGGGTATCGATGGATCTGTAGATTTTCCCAAGCACTTATCGAAGTTGATAGCATTGTAATCCCAAGGAAACAGTCCGGAAGCTCTGAAACCGTTCTTTATGGTTTTCACTGTCAAACACTCGCGCAAGCAATCTTGAAGGGCTGGTGCGAAAGTGTGAGTGGTAGCCACAGCATGAGGATTATCACGTCGCAAGCGTTCGACAGATTTTGTCCATCCATTCTTCAGCGACATCTGCCGGCTGCATAATCCTGGTAACATTGGGATACAATGCGATCAGTATGATACCCATCTCACGGTACATTATAGATGTCTCGATATTAATGTGACTACTGTGTCCATCGACCAAACAAATCACCGGCTTCTTTATGTTATTCTAGTTGAAATGTGAGTTAAGAACGTTCCTTATGTAATCACGGAAGCATCCGTGAACCATCCATCCACTATCGGATTTCGCGATGCCCCATTTCTTAGGAACAGACTCAGCCACCGACTTTGGAATTATTTTATACGGGTAGATTATAGTTGGAGGAATCGTCTCGCCGGATGCGAAGAACGAAAACATGGTGGTGATATTTAGTTTGCTGGAAATTCTTTCAATATCGTATACATTACGGCTTTCCCGTAATGCAAACACCGTCTTGTTCTTCGGATTCAACTCGAACGACGTCTCATCATCATTTATGATCCGGTTCGGATCCTGCAGAATATTGAGCAGATTCCGCTCTTCCAAATAGGCTTCGATTTTGTTGATGTTGATTTGGCCGATACTTTCGCGCTAGCGTTGATTGCGAACTCTGGAGTTCTGAGGGTGATTTTTGGATGTCGTTTCAGGAACAGCTGTAGCCAAGTTCGTCCTAAAATGAGCAAAAACCTCAGATTTTACAAGAGTACTTTGAGAATCTAGATGCATACGTACCTGGTCTGTTATTTGCAATTGGATTCTCCCGAGGATTTGTATCCAGATATTGCTGAACGGTATCCAGAAGCCACTCTTTCGTAATCGGAAATCCTCTTGCTTGCATGTCGAAAATCCACTCCTCAATCTCTTTTTCCTCCTCCAGTGTCAACACTGTTTCCGGGCCAGCACGGATGTGTTCCTGGTTCTTCTTCGTAAGACGTGAGCAAATGGTGGAACGGGGAATTCCATAATGCTTTGAGGCCGTCTTGATGCTCATTTCACGGCTTTTTATCTTCGAAACGGCGGCGGAGAGTTCCTGTGTTGTGTTATTTTCTCCATACTTTTTTGGTTTCTGATATAAAATACATGATAAATCACTTGTTTAGCAAAAAACCAACCGTATAAATATAGAAACTTACTTGAATATTCATTACTGCAACGATAAACGTCAGTAAAGCAGCAGCAAAATCTATTTTGGTGAGTTTTCTCTCAGCACTTGTTTTGATTTTTGACAGCTTCGACAAGAGGGGCGAAAATTAAAACACACTGGGCCGAAAGAACTCAATATGGGGTTTCGCCAGGGGCGAAGTTTAGAAACGTACAAATATGTGTTCTAATTTTCGCCACTTCTTAACATCACTAAAAATCAATCAAAATAACTTCAGTTACTGCGTAAATCAAAAATTTTGATAGTTTTAAATGTTTCTAGTAAACTCCACAAAAAAAATTAATAAGAAATATAATATTTACATGTTTTTCCCAGCGTTCAATAATCAGCTTGAAATTCAGTGGACGAAGATATTGGGCTCATTTTACCCCAATTCCCCGGTATTTCCGAATAATGCCCAGTAATCTATGCTTGGAGGGGTCTGCGGTAGTCAAAATAAGCCTGTTCTTATGTAAAATTTCCCTAAAAATCGAATGGAAGTGGTTGCAGCCACCGCACGGGTCGGGTAACGGAGATATTGCTGATTTTACACCACTTCCCCCATGCTTTCGAATATTGTTCATTAATCTGTGATCGGCCTATTTTTATGAAGAATTTTCCTAGAAATCAAATGGAAGTGGTTGCAGTCACCGCACGAGTCGGGAAACAGAGATATTGGGCTTATTTTGCTCCAATTCCCTGTATTTTCGAATATTGCTGATTAATCAATGCTCGAAGGGGTCTGCGGTAGTCAAAATAGGCCTATTCTTATGTAGAATTTCCCTAGGAAGAAAATGAAGGAGGTTGCAGCCAGCGCACGGGTCGGGAAACAGAGATATTGCTGATTTTACCCCACTTCCCCCATGTTTTCGACTACTGTTTATTAATCTATGGTCGGAGGGGTCTGCGGTAGTCAAAATAAGCCTATTCTTGTGTAGAAATTTCCTAGAAATAGAATGGAGGTAGTTACAGCTACCGCACGGGTCGGGGAGCAGAGATAATGGGCTTATTTTGCCCAGATTCCCCGGTATTATTGAATATTACTGAATAATCTATGATCGGAGGGATTTGCGGTAGTCAAAATAGGCTTATTCTTATGTAGAATTTCCTTAGAAATCGAATGGAGGTAGTTGTAGCCACTGCACGAGTCGGGAAACAGAGATATTGCTGATTTTACCCCACTTTTCGAAATATTGCCCATTTATCCATACGCTTTTCAGATGTCTTCGGAATAAAACAAGTTAACTGGGCCCTTTCGGACCACCACAAAAAAGTATATTATCCATTACCATCAGATAATTCATCTTCACTCAAAGTTGTCGCTCATCTTCACTATATTCGTCATCGTTTTCGCTAGATTGGGAAATGTTTTCGTGTTCCTGTTCGTCAGATACACAGAACTGTAGCATCTGGGTCATGCTTCCAGAATGATTTTTGCCGCTTGATTTGGGATCAGACCAAGTCAAAGCTTCTCTCATCATATCAGTAAGGTTATCCTCCGAAGAAGTTTTCCGTGCAAAGTGCAATCGGGAGAACTTGTGTCGCTTGTGACTTGTTTCTCCAGCCTGCTCGTCGACGAAGTTCATCGTAAATGGCTAGAAATATCAAAACATTTATTAGCATTATATACTTCCACATACCTTATTTTTTTAAATTAAATTTACCAAACGTTCAATCAATTCCGGTAGATGCTCATATTAATGCAGACATGGAGGAAGCTGCCGTACAAACGGAAATTCACAACGGTATTGTTGCTCAATGTCAGTGTACAACTGTTTGATTTTATTGTTGTCCAACTTTTTAGATGAAAGTGCCCGACTGCTGATGAGCCGAATGTTACTTATCAAATCCACGTCAACCCCAAGAATTTCAGCAAACTTTTGAGGTTGCGCAAGTAGCCTCCTCGCCATGTTGCCATTATTGGAGCTTCCACAGCCTCCAACTTTGGGGCGATTAACGTTCAGTTTGAAGTGAGCTTCAAGCTCATCTGCAATTCGGCGTGCTCTCTTCTTAACTTCTGGATGGGACACGGCTGGATGGTTAGGAACAGCTTTCTTAGCAGAATTTCGTATGAGGCCTTCTACCAAGTTCAATCTTGAATGAAAGAAGGGTGGTCCGATTCGTTCATCATCTTTCAGACATAGTGGACATGCTTTAGTGTTTCGGTTTCCTACAATGGCGTTTGCCGCCTTGCCATCTATCATCAAATAGACTGCTCTGTACCATATCTTCACTCGCAACGTCACGTTTCCAGCGTCGAAGATGCAATGGGTGAGGCATTCAGTTTATCCATCTCCTTAAAAAACTGGTCGAAAAGCTTTAATGTGATTTCATCCGATTCCTTTGTCCAGTGCATAGACCGAATGCGACAAAACATGTCGTATTGGGGATTTGGATTTACGTAGATTTCATGTTTACCGACTCGTCCGATCTGACCAGTTTCATTGGATTTCACAAAATTCTCCGTCAATAAGGCTAATTTTGACTATCGCAGACCCTTTCGAGAAACTAATAGCCTAGTTATAATGGCTAAAGCCAGGTGCAGAGTCAGGTCCAGCATCCACATGCATGATACGATCAATGATCTCACTTATCCCTATCATATCTGCCCATGGAACAAATGCCTTCTGTTTCAGTTCCTTCCGCATGAATGTGGTCATTCCGGTATATTTGCTCTTTGTTAATCCCAATCTTGTTTGCATCATCAACTACGTTTCGCTTGCAACTAAATGAAGGAAAATTTAATATAACGGGCACGTTTATGGTTATTTTTTTCGGAATGAGTTTTTTTTCTTGAATAAGCAGGGGTTCAAACTTCTATCAAAACATGCTTCTTACCCGAGAAATAAACGTTTAGTGTTTAAGTAACCTGGATAATTCTCATTTTTGGTAGAAATTTTGTGTTTCATTTGTATGGGAGCCCTCCCTTCCAGAGGGGAGTGGTTTCTCAAACCACCATACAATCATTGCCTTCAAAACCCCCGCATGCCAAATTTGGTTCCATTTGCTTGATTAGTTCTCGAGTTATGAAGAAATGTGTGTCTCATTTGTATGAGAGCCCCCCTTCCTGAGAGATTAGGGGTCTCAAACAATAAGAACCTTCCCCAGCCCCAAAAACACCTTCATATAAATTTTCACGTTTGTCGGTTCAGAACTTTCCGAGTCTATAAGGGTCTGACAGACAGACAGACAGACAGAAATTCATTTTTATGCATATAGAAATCTAGCCTCCAAAAACCCCCATATGCTAAAAGTGGTTTCATTTACTTCATTAGTTCTCGAGTTATGCAGAAATTTGCTTTTTATTTGTATGGGAGCCCCCCCCCCCCCCTTCAAAATGGGGAGGGTTATTGAACTGCCATAGGAACATGTCTTGCCTCCAAAAGCCACAACATGCCAAATTTGGTTTCATTTGCTGCATTGGCTCTCGAGTTATGCTTAAAATTATGTTTCATTTTTATGGGAGTCTCCCCTTCCAGAAGGCGGAGGGGTCTCAAACCACCTTAGAAACATTTATTTCCTTCAAAAACCTCCATATGCCAAATTTGGTTCCATTTGCCTCATTTGTTCTCGAGTTATGCAGAAATTCGTGTAGAAACATTTCTTGCCTTCAAAAACCTCCACCTGCCAAATGTGTTTCCATTTGCTTGATTAGTTCTCGAGTTATGCAGAAATTTGTGTTGCATTTGTATGGAAACCCCCCTTCCGCCCCTTCCAGATGGCGGAAGAGTCTCAAACTTCCATAGAAACATTTCTCTCCTCCAAAAACCTCCACCTGCCAAATGTGGTTCCATTTACTTGATTAGTTCTCAAGTTATGCACAAATTTGTGTTTTCAGATTTTTACGTAAACATTTTATCCTTCTCGTTCAAAACAAACGGAGATATATTTTTTTCTGAAAGCTACAATAAAAAACGCCGGAAATTTTGAAATCGGTTGAAAAAAGCCCGTGTAGGAATTTTTAAGCGAAAAAGGGTACCCAAAAACGTTTTTTTAACAATAAATAAACATTTTTAGGGTGTAACGAATATGTTGAACACGGTAATGTGTTATATTTGACCAGATAAACAATGTCTACTATGTCACTTTGAAAGTTCTTTCACTTTTTTTATTTTTGTAGCACAGTGTAATGGCTACCACCTTCTTGTCCATTTGTCGGGAGCATACTTTTCGATTTGTTCCACTACCAATCTTCCGATCCACAGCCAAGCGCTGGTCAAATGATTTGCAAACACAAAACGCGGTACTTTTCGGTAGTTTTAGTTTCTTGGCAAGATCGCGTACCGTTCGTGCAAAATGCGTTTGCGCACTTCTATTTGATTCGACGCCATTTTACTGAATGTAACAAAAATGTAAACATGTTGTACCACGAAATAAAGTGGAGGGTCCGTGAAATAATACAAAATCCACACTGAAAGAAAAGTGTCTAAAATTCAACGTGGACAGGCTTTATATATAGATTACAATTTAATTGATAACACTATGCCTGTTGTTGACTAAAATGTTGATCAGATACTAGCTATTTTATCTTCTCTGAAGTTTGTACAAACAAAAGTATACTTACAACCAACGAATAAGCGTCATTTGTGTGAAAGTAGTCACTGGCCTAGTGATTGGCTAACCAACAAAATGACAAATGTATTTCTGTCACTTGCTTATTGCGCTTAAAACTCGATCTTCCCAACCATTTTGCATGTGTATTATACGCTTCCATTTGTGGCATACTTTGAGTCAATTTGAAAGTATTTCACTCCCCCCTTGAAAAAATAACACCTTCTGTAAACTGGTTGTCCGTTTTGTTCGAGTGCCAACCACCGCAAAACTTGCTTTAACAATGGCGGTGGGGTGTCTTCGTCGTCGTTTGGATGTGGAATCAGTTGTCATTATAGTTGGAAATAGTTTTCATCAAGTGGGTGAAAAGCGGTTGGGTAAGTTTTCCGTTTTCTCTCGAAAAATCGTTTCGAGATGGTGGTGCCATCGGAAAGTCTTTCGAGACGACCACCGGAGAATGTCTCCTTTCGATAGGATTTTTCCTCAAGAAGGCAGCTACGTGTTCAAGGTTGATGCAACCATTGGCAACTTTGTAATGGGAGCAAACGGCAATCGGTTTCAGTCAATTTTGCCATTACCATCAGCATCGATTGTGCTGGAAGTCGTTATTTGCGGTTATTTGCATTTCATGCGGTTTTGGAACTACCCCATGAAGTGATATGGGTTGGAAGATTCGAAGATGCTTGAAAAAATAATCATAGTCTCATCAACAACTCGAGTTCATTTTTTTCAATATGATTAGTCTCACCTGTGTGGAGATGTAAACTATTTAAACTTGATCACCCAGCAATTTCCGTGACGGTCTGTTCTCCATAAACACTTTCAAAACAACCTCAGAAACATTGTCGCATAGCTGAGAAAACAAGAACCACACACAATTCGAATAATGTTGACAATGTTCTGCTGAATCGTTCCCACGTGGCGACGGCAGAAAAAGAAAGCCTACTACAATACAATGTTGCCGATATAATTGAAGGGGCAAATAATTTTGCCATCGTAGCAGACATTGTGTGTAACGACCGATCCGCGTTGGTTGCCATCGCCTTCCGATGCGACAACATGCGCGCTTGTTAGTCATTTTTCAGTGAACGCACCGAATGGTTTCGATCTTGGTTGTTTAATTTTATCGTTCTAACCAGATGAGGAAATGTGACAATTTCGCATCGATACCTAAAATTATAATGAAGGTGATATGAAAATATAATTCCCCGGAAGTCTTCGAGCGCTTACCTAAATCACATGCATAGACAAAGATTCTCCCGCTCCTCAGTGGCCATTGCGAATAACAATGGCGATTGTGAATCGTCGCATAATGGTCGAAAGCCGAAATTGAATCATTTCAATTGGAAGAACATGCGCTCCCAGATGAGGACATTTCTGAGCACAAGCACACAATGACAGTATTCACAAGGACACTTGTGTCTAATTACTTCCTAGGAAATATGGCTACGGGCCATGCCAGGATACTTTTTCGCTTCTCAGTGAATAACAATGGCTGAAGGAAATTTGGACGACATGTGGTGCTTGGTTTTTTGCTCTGGCTGTGATAATCTAGTTGCCTTTGGATACAAGCCTCGCATGGTGGCCATTAGTTGTTATTTAAAGTGAAATGGTTCGGAGTCCAAAAACGACCAACACAATGATTGACTCGAGCTCCCAAGGTGTGTTTTCAATGCAAGTGGTCCACGGAATATGACATTTCAATCAGAATAGAATTTTAAGATCTAATTGTTCTAGGGCCAGTTGTTGGGAATGACCAGTTGTACTGTTGTTCGAAATTGTGCAGGAGGCAAACTTGTAGCTCGAGATGTGAAGTCCGTCTCAGTTAATTCTTGGCCTTTTTTTTTTAAATACAGCTACGCCTCTAGTTTTCATAGTGGGAAACTATTTTGAAAGTGTATCCGAACTTATTGAATACCGTCATTACCTTTTAATGTTCGAAACGCCGTGAATTCCCGGCACTCTTCTTTAAGGGAAATCTGGAAATTTCAGATCCTAAACTGAATAATATTTCGCTCTACCCAATCGATGGCATACGTCCAATATTCCTCATTGGGTATGAGCCCTTTTTAGTAAGGGCGTTAATTCTCCGAGAATCAAGGCAAACCCGAAGTTCAGCTAATATTTAAAGGCAATTGTAAAATTGAACATTAAAGTTTTTGAACTCAATTTTCAAGCATAAGGTCTGTATCCACATTAATCCGAACACCTTCAAATCATTTTAGCTTTTGAAATATTGCACGTAGGAATGAAAAATTTCACTGTGGTATAGCTGATAGTCTATGATGAAAAAGACTATGATTGATGTTTACATTTCATGTTTAGTATTCAAGATGGCGACGAAAGAAAAACAAGTGCGCGAGCGAATTTTGTACGGGCGTACGGCAAATCCTGACTTGTCAATACGGAACCTTGCCAAAACATTGGATTTGCCTAAATCCACTGTTCACGATGTGCTCAAATCATTTCCGGAGCGTTTGACGGTGGAGAGGAAACCGAGAAGTGACAAAAACATTGGACGTGCTGATCCTGTCATGAACCGAAAGGTGAAAAGGATATTAACGAAAAACTCAAATCTCTCCATTCGAACGGTGGCTCGTAAAATAGGGATGTCTCCTGGTTTTGTCCAAAAATCAAATCGCAACGACAAACAGAACTTGGCAGCAAAATCACGGGCTCGACGTTTGTGCTGCGAATATTTGACGAAGTTTTCATGCGTTGTTATGGACGCAAGTTCCATTAACTTATGTCCTGGAGGATTTCAAGCAGCTTCCAGGGCTGGCTTTTTATTCTGCTATGGCCAGAATGCTACAGCTGAGCATTTCAGAACGAAGAAGGCATCGAAATTTCCCAAAAAATACCTTGTTTGGCAAGCAATTTGCACGTGTGGAAAAAAGAGTAAATCTTTCGTCACTACAGGCACAATCAACAAGGAGATCTATCAGAAAGAGTGTCTGCAGAAGCGATTGCTTCCCTTCATCAAAAGTCACAAAGTAAAACCTTTGTTCTGGCCCGATTTGGCATCATGCCACTATGCTAAAACTGTGATGGAGTGGTACCAAGCAAATCAAGTGAACATTGTACCAAAAACCTCAAACCCGCCAAATTGCCCAGAGCTACGACCAATCGAGAGATATTGGGCTCTGATGAAGCGGAAGCTTTCTGGAAAGAAGCAAGGAATCAAAGACATCAAACACTTGCACCAAATTTGGACAAAGACGGCTTCTACGATTTCTGAAGAGTCTGTACAAACCCTAAAGGACGGAGTTAAGCGCAAAGTTCGAAAATTGTATGCAAATACCGAATAACTATGTTTTGTCTTCACGAATTGTTAAAAAACATCCCATGAATCTGAAATAAACAACTACGACGGAAATGTAATGCGAAATTTATGTTTTATTCATGTTTTGAGGTGTCCGGATTATTGCAGATACAGACCTTAGTTCGAAATCCTAATTAAGCTTCAAAAATCATCTTATAGCACTCGGCACTGAAGAAGTCTGTAAGTCGCAGACGGAATAGTTTTGAAATAAAACCGGTCTTGTTTGTAGAGAGATTGACAACGTAATGAGTTTATTCAAATCTAATTTATCTAAGCCTACTGATCACGGACTTCTCGATCCACAACACTCCTCCCTAATCCGTGATTCCAATTAGCTGGCTTTGCTTGACAAGTTTGATCGGTGGAAGAGGCTTGGTGAAACCATCTGCAGCTTGATCGTTGGTGTTCACCTACTGTAGATCGATCATGTCCTGCTGTAGTGCGTCATGAACGAAGTGGTAGCGTATATCCACATGTTTCGTCCTAGGAATATACCAACCATTCCTGGCGATACTTATAGCAGATTGATTATCGCACAATATGATTATCTCCTGCTCTTCGAATAAAGGTTGCTGCAAATTCCTTAGCCACAACGCCTCTTGGGTGGTCCTCGATAGCGCCATATATTCCGCTTCGCAAGACGATAGCGCCACCGTCGGTCGCCTTTTCACGCTCCATGAAATAGCTACTCCTTCAGAACAAAGACATATCCGGTTGTTGATTTTCTTGTATCGGGGTCTCCTCCCCAATCTGCATCGGTATAGCCGACCACTTTCCGTCCTTCTTGTACACCAGCCGGTTACCAGCAGTCTCTTTGAGGTACCGTAAGATTCGTTTAACCGCATCCCAGTGCCTTCGTCCCGGATTGCTGCAATACTGGCTGACTGCGTTTACTGCGTATCCAGGAACGTCTGTGGTAAGTCGGCACCAGTATCGAAACATTCATCTTGACTATTCATATACTTGCCTTGGGGTAGGCGTCCCCTGTGGCAGAGCAACAACCGCTGTGGCATATCATCGCTAGCAGTCCTTTTATTTGCGAACCACAGGGGCGCATCGGGGTTCTTGGAATCGATTGGTGCTAGTACGGATTGTGCTCGTTTTCCATCTGAAAATGTCACAGACGACAATCTTTTATTCGTAAGATGGAAAACTTTATACTTGCCTAAAAGAAAGCGCTCCCAACCGCTGCGCCTCATTGCCTCACGCGGATTTCAAGATCAGTACGGTGGGAGCGCAAAGTTCGTCTCGATGTCTTTAGCGTCTTGGAAAGATTGGCCGCTTGAAGTGGAGTCATCTAATGCTGGATCTTCATCGCCGGAATTAGTCTCGTTCACAGTTTGTTCTGGATCGTCGAACACGTTCTCACTGAAGTCCAACCTGACGAATTGGCACTCTCGATTTTTGGCCGTTCCGACTGCTGCTTCACGGCTGATGACTCCTTCGTTGATGAATGTTACGTCACGGCTCTTGAAAACTCGCTCCGACTCAAATTGTTCAAGCGGTATGCTTTTGTCTCGTCGTTAAAGCCAGTCATTACGCATTCGTCAGCTTTCTGATCACATTTTCGTCGCATTTGCTATGGCACATGTTACATCACAATCGTACCAAACGTCCGAATAAAACGAGCACTCGACACTGAAGAAGTCTGTAATTCGCGGGCGAAATAGGCTTATCTGTCAAAAGATAAGCTTTTCCTAGTAAAATTTTAAAAAAAATCCTCGCGTTTACATGTGATAAGTTTGAAAGAGTGTTTCAGTTTCTCACAACCATAGCAGTCACTGGCGATTAACAGACAAACTAAACCCCGATTTCGAATACGATAGTCACGAATATTTTTCGATGTCAATCGAAATAGGTGGGAAATATTTTTTAGAAAAAATTCAACACACTGTCGCAAATCCATCACAGCAATCCGTCGACAAACATTCATCAATTGCCAACCTCACGCTTGGTGACATTTCATGACGTGAGTAAATCAAATTCCACGGTTTCGTGAACCGTTGCCACCACAGCATGGTCGGAACTTTGGCGAGAGGAGCAGCAACAATTGATGTATAAAATCACCGTCCCGATTTCAAAGGCCGAACGATTTCAGCTATTTTGCCCACCGGTTCCCGGCTAAACAATTGAATTGTGGATTCTTCCTAAAACAAAGCACCCCATCAAAATAGCAGAAACGTGTCAAACGCGTAATTTATTTCAATTAAAATTCATCATTCACCCATCTCTTCCCCCGCGACCCGGTTGAGCGTAGTGGTTTTTTATTTCTACGTTATTCTAAGCCATGGGGACATTTTTTTTGTTTCGTCTCTTTTGTTCCATTTCCATCCATCATGATTCCTGGCAGTTGTTCGGACGAAAGATGCTGAACGCTCGTGCGATGATCCTGTGAATTTTTCTTTCATTAATTTTCTTTGTTTCGTTTTTTCTCTCTCTCTCTCTCTCTCACTCTATTAGGAACAGTTTCCCTTCAAGAGGGGTCGTTAGAACAATATTTTATCTGTAACGACATAATTACCGAGGGGTGACACGTGCAGCATTCTCAAGGCGTGGGTTGCTTTGAAGTGGTGCAAACTGCGACGCTGAGTGCAGGATGGTGAAGGAAGTGAGTTTCTGTCCGGCTGGAGTTCCTCTCGGTTGCGTTGACGAAGGGTTGGCTTACTTGAGATGTCATTTCGTTCTTTGTTTTTGAAGACATCAATCATGGTTGGGAGAGTCCTGAATTGATCCAGGAGCGGTGCGATCTGATCCTTTTGTAGTATTTACTGTATGGGTCGTATGTTGGTGAACGTAACTTGAAATAGTAATACATTAATGTTATTGCATTGGGACGAGTATTTATGTATGGTGCTCTCGTTATTTAAATACGATCGAAAAGAATGCCGAACCTTGAAGTTGTATAAATAGTTTAAGATTCCTGAACGTCATATGGGATAGAGTCCGAAAATCACTTCAAAGTTTTCTAAGCACAAATCTCAAATGATATTTTTTTTTATTATTATTATTCTTCTATACGAAATTACATGAACATAGTTTCATTAACAATTTAAAGGTTTCATTTGTTTTTTACATTTTCTTGTACTTCTATCTCTTTTCCATTTCCGTCTTCCTTAAAAAGCTACCACTTTGAATCTAATATTAGCTGTTGGAAACCGATCACCCGCGGCCTACTTGGTTTTAGAAGCACATGTACACGCTCTTCATTCACGCTAATCTTTCACGCTCACTTTCACACATACACTCAGCAAAGCAAACAAACCACATACACAAAGGAAAGGGGAAACTTAACCTAGCTTAAAACTAATTTTGAACTTTTACAATTGACAATTTACAACACATTTATCCAATGCTTCAAATTTAACTTGTAAGTGTTTCTATTATTCCATCTTCTCTCGCGAATCATTATAATGAAAATTTCAAAATTGTTGTTTTTTTTATTTCAAGTTAAAGCTTATTCCTAACGTTGTCAACCACAAGCCAACTTTGCTTTGATATTGTTCTTTTTGTATGTTTCTAAAAATTAATTCTTCAGGATCGATAACTGCAAGCTTCAACTTTTGCTGAATGCTGCTGGTTATCCAATCCCAAATGATTTGACTGTTTTTACAAAATTTTATTCTGTGTTCTATGGTATCAATTTTTCCACAATCTTCGCATATATTACTCAAAGTTCCAGATATTTTTTTATCAAACAGCTTAGATTTTGTTGCAATCATTTCATTGAGCACCAGAAACAAAAAATGTTTTTCCTCTGAACTCAAGAAGTTTGAATCAAGATTCTGCCAACAAATATCCCACACAGATAAAAAAACACTTAAACTTTTGGGGTTTTTTAAATGCAAAAAAGGGAAGGCTGGATTTGGGGAAAAATTATGGGATTTTTTCAAATAAATTGCAGCTAAATACCGCTTCAAATCTGTTGTTTTATGTAAATGTTAAAATTGTGGTGGATGGCTGATGGAACATTGGTTACTAACTTTTTTGTTTCCCTCCTTTGGCTTGGAATTAAACGTGGGGAAATTTTACGCACTTGTTAAAATTAATTATTTTTTTCTGTGCAGGCTTTCATTGGATATTTGGTTTCAATTTTTGGTGACATGTTTTGCTTACTCAATAAATAATTATAAATCATTTTACTTGCAAAATCATTGATAATCTTTTCAATGTTCAAGGCTTCCCGGATCCATTCTTTTGCATTTCGACTAATAGAACGACTATGAGCTTGCGCTATGATAAAATCGTCTTTCCTTCCATTTATGTCACGGTGTAGAATGTTTTTAATGAATAAGGATTTCATCTTATTTTCAGCATCAAAGAGCGCGAGACCTCCTTTAGCAATATCCAGATATAACTGGTTTGAACAAACTCTAAAAATTCCTACGCCTTTGAAAATGAAGTTTCTACTCAAAGTTTTAATCTTGCCTATATCAGAGTTGGTTGGAGGGTAAACTTGAGATAAATACCAGAGCTTGGAAAGAATGAGGTTGTTCAGTATCCAAGATTTCTGAAAGATACTTAAGTGACGTTTTTGATGCACTGCAATCAAAATTTTTTATTGATTTTATAATTTTTAAATAGTTGGCGTCAACAGTATCACTAAATTTTTTAGCAATTTCTACTTCAAGTATGATGATGAGGACATGTGCAGCAATTATTTAGTCTAAGGAAAAATGATTTCTTAACATGCAGTTTAATTTTAGCATGTCGGCTAAAATTATAGATTATTTCTAAAACTTTATCGAACTTTTCATCGTTACGAATAAAGATGACTATATCGTCTGCATAGGCGATAACTTTAAAAAAAGTTATTGTCCATGAAACAACCTTTTATACTATGACTTATTTTTCTAATTAAAGGTTAAATATACAAAATAAACAGTATCATGCTTAAGGGGCAACCTTGACGAACTGACGATTTGATAGGAATTGCATTTGTTAACAGACCGTTAAATAACACTTTGGATGTAGCTTTACTAAATAAGTTCCGAATGCAATTTACAAATTGGACTGGGGAACCGAACTTTTCCATATCTAGCCAAAGAAAATTATGGTTGACTCAATCGAAAGCTTTTTCGAGATCAAGGCTCACAATTGTACGCTTTAAACGTTTATTGTTTTCTGCTCTAATTATTATGTGTCTGAGATCTTTCAAGTTCGTTGTGCATGACTTTTCAGTTAAACATGCTGCTTGCCCTGAGCCAATTAGAGACTCAATTAAGGGTTGTATTCGGTTGTACAAAATTTTTGTAAATAATTTGTAGTTCTCAATAAATTATCCTTAAGCTTATCAAAAAATGTAGTATAGAATTCATAAGTTAAACCGTCGGGTCCGGGGCTCTTTTTCTTTGTTGACTGCTTAAGTGCTATTTCTAATTCCGATATTCTGATTGGAGCTATCTGGCTATTACATTCTTCCAGCGAGAATCTTTTATCGATAGTATTGAGAAAGTCTCCAGCACCAGGAATGAAATTGTTGTCAGCATCATATACAGTACTGGCAGAAATAAAGTGCTCACGTTGGTTTATGTTTATTTTCTCAATACAACTTTTTGATTTGCAGCGATTCAGTGGTATCATATTGGGTGAAAATGAATGACTTCAATTCTTCTTTCGAAATGAGAAACAACAAACGAAAAATTATTCATGTAACTTTATTAACAAAACAATAAACAAAACAACTTTTTAATTCAGTGGCAAAAATAAAGTGCTCATCCGTGATATGTTTACTTCAAAACCAAGAACATTGAATTTAATATTTCGTGTGACTTCCTTTAGCTTTGATGACTGCTTGAAGACGTCGAGGCATGCTTTTAACTAGGTTTTTCAGATGGTTCTCGTCGATTCTTTGCCAGGCGCACTCGAGGGCTTCGAAGAGCTTTTTTTTGTTTGTTACCTCTCCTTTGTCAAGTCTGGTGATTGCGGTGGCCATTCAAGAAGTTTTATGCGACATCCACGGAAAAACGTCATGGTTTTACGGGCCGTGTGCTTCGGATCATTATCTTGTTGAAAGATAAACTTGTCTTCCAGTCCAACTTTCAACAAAGACTCCTCCAAGTTTTCATTAATAATGTTTATGTGCTTTTATGTTTGGTGCCGTCATTATACCATCGATTTGAGTCAAATTACCAGTTCCAGACCAAGCAAAACACCCCCACACCATTATGCTTCCTCCTCCATGTTTTACGGTTTTTTGCACATTCCGGTCCAAAAGTCGTTCGCCAGGTTTAACCCACACTTCAGAACGCCTTTTCATTCCAAATAGATCAAACTTGCTCTCATCAGACCATAAGAGTTGTTTCCAGAACGCAACTGGTTTCTCGGCGTATTTTTTAGCGAACTCTAGCCGTTTAACTCTATTTCTCTTTTGAATCAATGGGCGACGTACTGCCAATTTGCTCCTTAAACCTGCATCCTGAAGCCTGGAGCGCATAGTGCGTTCTGAAATACTCAGCTGCAGATTTTCCTTTATCACTCGGCTCGTAACTGTTGGATTTTTCCTGGTTTCACGAATAATTCTGGTGTCTTCACGCGGAGTCGTGAGTCGCTTCCGCCCGCGTCCATGTCTATCAGCAACTGATCCGGTTTCCTGAAACTTTGTCCAATCTTTGCAAACACCAGAATAACTCACTCCATATCTGACGGCAATTTTACGCATAGATATTTGCTGTTGACAGTCCCTCACAATTAATTTTCGTACGGATAGGTTAATTTGTTTCGAATCCATTTTCAACATTCAAACGAAATCCGAACCGGCGCGAACAGAACCAAAACAAGCAGTGCTCGACACCTTCTGATAGGCTGAATGTGCTGTGACAGTTTGGTAGGCAATGCCATGCAAGATGCACTCAAGAAAATTATATGTCGGCTTTGAGCACTTTTTTTCTGCCAGGCGGAAAAACATTCACATGCATATGATACATCAGAAACTAAGCTATACAAACTTAATCATGATTTTGAATAAACAGAATGATAATGCTATACAAAAGCTGCATTTTGGTCGAATAGACTTTATATTTTTGCATCAATACAAAATTGGTATAATAATGGCAATCATTTTTTAGCTGGTGAGACCTTATTTCTGCCAGTACTGTAAGGTTTAAAAATGACTTTCGAGAGCAAACTTAAGAGCTTGAGGCTCTGACGTTAAAACGCCATCAATCTCTAATTTCTAGGACAGCTGGTCCTATTCGTGATCTGTTTTGAAATTTGAAAAAGGCTAAGTTTTTCATCTTCCAATATATTGCAAGTACTGGTTTTTAATTTTAAGTTTTCCATTCGTGATTGTTCAATGCTCATTAGTTTTGATTTTACAAAACTCAGCTCCTGAGAAACATTACATCCTTCATTTTGCTTGTTTGTAATTTCTTTCAAACAACGATGCAAAAAACATTTTGAATCAGATATTTGCTCATTATAATCAAACGATTTTGCTTTATAAAAAGATTTGGCTTTTGCTTTCAGGTGGTTCGTCCACCATGTGCAGAAATTCTCATTGTACATATACGTTTCTTCGGCGGGTTTCTCGTATAACCTCGATGAATTCGCATTTAACGTCTTCATCACACAAGATTGAAGGATTTATTTTCCAATACCCTCTACCACAAGGGGTAACATTTGAATTTGAATCAGTCTCGTATTTAATTATTAAAGCATGATGGTCTGAAAAAGAAGTAACTAAAGTTTCAAAACTTTTAACTGCTTCTAAAAAACTATTTGGTCCGTAAACTCTGTCTAACCTAGACATTGAAACACCTCTGAAAAAGGTGTATTGGAGTTGAGCGAATTCCCAATATCAGAGAGACCCAAGCTGTCTATTAGCAGCTTTAGTCCCTGACATATATTTTTAACTGTTCCGTATGAATCTTTTCTTAGTAAAATACAATTAAAATCACCTAAAATAACATTAGGAAAATCGTGAGACAAATGAGAAAGAATATCTTGAGTGAAAAATATGTCACGTTCTTTGCGAAAACCTGAGCCAGAATGCGCATAGATATTAATGAAATTAATTCCACCGATCTGTATGGAGATGATTCTCCCATTTGGGTTTAACACAATGTCCGTAACATCAATGACCAGTACAGCTGTACCTTTGTTATCATCACTAATGTTTACGAAGGCTGGATGGGTTGACAGGAAACTAAAATTTTCGAAAGCAACTTCTTGAAGAAAAACTATGTCTACGTCATTGTTCCATACAAAATCCCGTAACAAGTTCTTCTTTAACATAGAACAGATTGCATTGATGTTGATAGAAGCAATTTTTCTTGAAAACGTGGTAGTGTTAGAATTCACTGTGATACTCATCGTTGGTGTTTACTACAGTGAATACGATCGTCTTATTTTTTGTTCCTTTTTGACAACACTCTAGGTGGGTCTCTTGACACTTTTGTCCACTTACCGTCTTGTTCATTCAACTCTCTCAAATTACTCTCATCGATATCCGAGCCTTCCGATGAAATGATTTGCGTGCGTTTGATGAGTGCCCTATTCTGTTCACTGACTTCATCATCCATGTAGTTGTTTTGCGTCTCGTTGACCACATCGCTGGCGTCTGTTGATGGTTTTTTACTGTTGAGTGATGCCGGTGATGCCACGAGATTGGGTGTTTTTGCGGTACGCTGATCTGGTTGTGGTGGTGATGTTGCGCCGTCCAGCAGTGCCACGTTTTCGGTGGCGGGGGGTTTCGGAGTATCCTGAGATGTGAATATATTCATATTGATTTCGTTCGGGAAGCGTTCCCTAACGTGCTGCCTAATTGTGCCAAATTGTCCAAGGACATACTGAATTTCACGGTCCTCTATTTCAGAGTCCGCGATGAACGCGGAGATAGTTGGTTCGTCCACAAGCTTAACATAGAACTGCCCACCGTTTTCATCTTTGTAAATGGTATGAATGTTCACTGCCGACAATTTTAGATTTCCGATTGTAAATTTCAGCACTTCCAAATGCGACGGTACTTTACTGCTGGGCCCGAAAACAAGCTTCACCGTATTTTTTCTTACACTATTAGCCATTATGCTTGTTAACTCTTTCTCGAAAGAAAGATTCCGCTATTGAAAAAAAAACCAGAAACAAAAGAACAATAGTCACGGAGGACTATTATTCTCAATATTCTTCGGGAGCGAAACGAAATGTACGACTGTATCGATCAAGCACTTGTCCGAGAATGTTTAGGTCCTCATGAGCGAAATTTTCAATGAAATATTTACTGTCAGCCTGATATTTCTAGGCTAACATTTGCAAAGGGCGATATTCCAAAATCACGAAACCGAGAAAACTGGAGGCAAAGATTGGAATACGAAAATCAAATCCTATTTTTCATTGAAAGCTCCAACAAACCATTTTTTATGCTCACATCTTGTATACTAATGCAGTGCTTAAAATTTTCACACAATATATGTTACTACGCCTTAGTTTTTACGCCCGTTAAACTGCCAGCACTGGCCGTTAAATTATGACACTCTGGCATCTTGTTTGTTATTACGCCTACGCTCTTCAGTCACATTAATCAAGTGACGGGGAATTACGACCCATTGTTTTCAATTTTAAAAGACGTTGAATTCTATGCTTCAAAACAGTTAATAATACTAATTAGATGAGTTTAGGTACTACTAGGAAAATCAGAGGTACAGGGTGCGGCAGAAAATAATGCGAAAATTTGTTCTATTTCTTTCAAATCCCATTTTCAACTAATTCAAGCAATAATATCAACATTTTCGAGAGCATGCCTTTCGGACGTATTCCTCCGACATTGACTGCCATGTGCGTGTTAAGGTTGACTTCAGGATTTTCACACTAGGTTGTGATGTTTTGCAGGCTCGTGCTTCAACATATGCCCAAATCGAATAATCCAACGGATTAAGATCTGGACTGCTAGGGGGCCACAAATCCTTCGGCCAAAACTTCATGTTATCGTTCAACCATTGTTGGGTTCGATTGGACGTGTGACACGGCGCTCCATCCTGCTGTAGGACAACGTTTTGGTCCTCGGAGAAGTTGGCCTTCACCCAGGGAAGCACTTGGTCCTTTAAAGTACCGATATACACTTCGGTATTGATTTTAACTCCAGCATCAATGAAAACAGGCGGCATTTTCAAACCGTTGGACGCCACCAAGCCAAACATCATGACACCAGCCGGATGTTTGGTTTGAAATTTTAATTTCACTTTTTCCAGAACGTTCTCCATTTTCTGCGGTGAAATGAACCGGTCCGTGCGGCTGTAGGCCACAGCATCGATGCTGAAAAACTTTTCGTCGGAGAACAGGATTATCATTTTTTCCTTCTTCAACAAGAAAAGCAATATCTTGGAACGAGTCACTCGTAGTTCCTTGACCCGGTCCGTAATCAAGTGGCGCTTCACTCTGGCTCTGAAAGATGCATGCAGGTCTTCTTTGATGATTCTCCGCATAGATTTCTCCGAAATATTGGCTTCCTTTTCAAGTTTTCTTATGGAACGCACCGGGTTGCGAGCAATTTTTGCACGAACCGCTTCCCGGCTTCCGCTGCTTAGGACCATCCTGCAGGAACTTTTTTATGCGGTAAACTGTTGCCAAATGGCAACCCTACCACCTTGGCAATCTCTTTCGGCTTCTTCTGGGCGAGCAACAAACTGGTGATCACTTCTTTCGCGAACATTTTGACGAATTTGCAATAAAACAAATAGAATGTTTGGAAGCAGCACTTGAAAGTAAACATAAACAAATACACTTTCGACAGAAATTAGTCACTAGCTACACGAATTAACCCAATACTCAAGTTTGAACATTTTCGCATTATTTTCTGCCGCACCCTGTAAGTGTTTCTATCGAATGAACATTTTTCTTAAAATGACTTCTGCTTTGTGATTAGGGCGTAATGGTTTTTCTTTCAAGTTTTGATAAAGAAGTAACATTCGCGCTTAAAATCCGAAAATATATACTCAAGTTGCTCAAGTCGAAAAAAGTATATGATGATTAGAATAGTGTTTGCCTGAAATATTAAACTATTAGCCAGGATTGTAAGCTAACTGAAAAAAGCGGCGGAAGAGCAAAGTAACTAGAGCAATGTGTGATCCGGAAGAACGCCATAATTTATTTTTCTTGTTTAAGGAAATGCATAATTGATTTAAATGTCATTGTCAACACTCTTAAAAATAATGAATATTACGAGTGATGTAATCTTTGTTGCACGTAAATACTTTGAGACTCAAAGATAAACATGACTCAATTGTGTGTTTCATTTGATGTGTTGTTAAATTCTTATTTGAAACCCAAAATAATAAATAATGACACACTCAAAGTTACGTTTCAGATGCTACATTTACAACAGGCCCTAAGGTTACATCAAATCTAAGTTCGTAAGGTATTAAAAATAGCCGCTTGACTGAGTACTGGAATTTGCAAGCCTTAAATTTACATGATCCTTGTCTTTGGTGTTATAACAACATCAGACCTGTTTTTAACGCAGTCGGATTCACACGTCACGACAAGTCACAAATTAAAATTTCATTTCTCGTAAATGTAATGTTCGAGCATTAAAACTGCAGTATTGAAATAAGGACAATTTAAGGTAAAGGAAAGAACCCAACAAACATCGGTGTTGAATAACCGCTTGTTCAAACAAATTTGGAGAAGTTGTTCAGCTTTTCCTTCTAGAAAGCTGAATAACTTCTCCAAATTTGTTTGAACAAGCGGTTATTCGACACCGATGTTTGTTGGGAATGTTCTCAAATTAAGTTAGGAAGCGGTCCATTTGTTTATACTATTTATTAATCTGATCATGGTGACAAGCATCTTTAAAATATTATTTGTCGAAAGACAACGGCCGGGTTTGGCACAACTTTATCATAAATTTTCACAAGCATTTGGAGATTCAGGAACAAATTGAACCCTAGAAGATAAAACAGAGCTAATTTTAACCACTATGGTCTTGAAGAGCCAGATCTTTATTTTTTCTGACGTTAACTAGAACTAGATCATTGAAAAAACATCAAGAAGCACTTATATTTGCATTAACGGTAGCAGCATTTGGGAAACATCGTTTTGTATACCTCCACTTAGTTTTACGTCATGTCATGTAAGTTAATATTTCGAGTTTTTATAGTCTTGTAAATTTAAGAACAGACGCAAATGTCGGTCTAACGGTCCGCTCCTTTTATGTGCATCCACGATGACTTAAATTTACATGATTTTTTCTAAGTGTGAAGGTAAATTAGTTGTTCTGAAATTGTTCAATCAAGGTATAATATAATATGATTTGTTTACATTTTGGCTCTTCCGCCCTTTTCAAATGTTAGTCTAAACTTGAAATATTTGCAAACAGCGTTCAATTCTGTTTTGTTTTGGAGAAAGCACTCCTTCCATCAATTCATCTGAAAGTGAACACTCCAACAACATAAAAACAAACAGATACTTTTTGCGCAGACGAACAAATCATTCCGACAAAATCCTGACAAACTTGATGGATTTATTGCGGAAAACTTATGAAGTCCTTAAAACGCGCTGAGGTACAACGATATTCCAGCTTCTGTTCGCTAGTCTGTCTTGAAATGAGACGAACAACAAATGATTAATAAGTTTTTACGATCGGCCGGAACAGTCGATTCCAGCCGCCCTATCTGTTCGAGTTGGTGTTCAGTCAGTTCTAATCGATGTTCATTTACGATTGATGATGTGCCATTATCCCGATGACATAAATTAGTTGAGTCCCGAAGGGACTCTGTATCCCACGCTTCACGAAGGCAGATTGCTTTGACCTTTTTAATTGTCCATCAGTGTTTACTGTGATGGGAAATGATTTGATGTCTAATTTTGAATCCTTCAACATCGGTTGCTTAGATCCCAAGCCATAAGATTAGAACGGTGTAAAAAGGGAAGCAGAATAGCCTCAAATTTAGACTATTTAGACTGAAATTATAAAAAAAAAACATGGATTTAACCTTGCGCATAAATTCCCTGGATAGAACACAAATCGGACTGTTAACAAGACACTTTGGTGTTTGCCCTAATTGCCCTCGTATATGCGTGAAGCACGATGCCAAATGCAGCGGAAAACTGTTGCAATTTGAATAAATTTCCCTTCGCTAAATTAATGAGTAAACATATTGAAATTAGTTTAATTACCGCATACATAATTGAATTCCGTACTCGACTGTAGTATTACAGCTTTTTGCGCACTAGATTTGAATAATGATAATGATTGACTGCTGTAATGACGGCCAGTTCATTGTTCGTCATTTTGTGATGGATGGCTAGCCAATGTCAGAAGAGCTCCGATTCAACACCTCATGATAAAAGTGTCAAAGCAAATGTTCTAGTTTTTGCTCACCACCACCGGAACCATTAGAAACAGGCCAGACTAAACACAAAGTTTTCCGTCGCAAACTGTTGCTATTTTTGCTTCCATTTCAGGCAAATTTTCCTGTTGATGGAGCAAGTTTATTCCTCCCTTTGCTTCTATTTTGATTTCAGTTTCAGAACAGTTGTCTGAATTTTGTTTATCACCTATTAATCTGATGGTTTGCTCTGAATTTTGATGGAATTTTGTGTGAGTACTGTTTTAAAGAGTTTCGAAATGTTGCGGTATAAATTAAAGGAAATTCGATAATAATCGACTTCAATCAAACGTAAAACCTTACTCTAGGTTGACCGAGGGTGTTTTAAAAACACATGAGTTTCTATTGTTTTTATGTCGAATACGCCTTTGCTTTCTTTATTTACTAGTCGAGGCGCCCTCTGATGTGACAAAGGTGCGGCATCTGCCAGCATTTCAAAACATCTTGTTTTGACATGTTAGCCATGTTAGGAAGCCTTACAGGATACAAGAAATGACAGCATCACGAAACGTGGTCAGCTCTTGAAAGTTAATAATTCAGTTATTTAAGGTTAGATTTTCGAAGTTTTTGCATCAATCGATTGAAAACATTTATTACAATAAGGGCATCTTCAACGGCGATCCAAATCGTGGATTGGATTTATTATTTTAGATCAAACGCAAAAACATCGCTGCACTGGTGTTGTGTATTTTGTTTTATACTGGATCTATTTTGCGTAATTTTAAAACTGGTATATGTTTTGATCTATTCTTGCAGCAATATGGAACAAGAAAAATACCGTTCCAAAACACTACACGCTACTTGATAATACCAATTATTGAATAAAATTTCAGCTTTAACTGAACAATAACTCAATCTTATTGAGTATATTCTGGGGTATATTTGTGAGCCGAAAAGTAACCGTGTTTGCTGTGTGTGATGCTGACGGCGGACAGAAAGTTGTGTTGCTCGCCTCGGATGCTTTTTATGACCGAAATGTAAATCAAGGTCAACTTTGGGGCGTCTTCCAGGACGTGACCCTCTCCGTTTTGAATCTTCCACTGCCAAAATACAGATCAGCATTATCTAATATCGTTTAAACAAGTGATCCTCATAGCAAGAGATAAGGAGTGTATCGAAAATAAGCTATCCACAAACTTTCTTTCAAATTATCTTGAAAACCGATATTTTATTCATACAACAAATTGATCCTTTATTGTACGAGGTTAAACTTGAACATAATGAAGACCGGATGAAATTTAAGTTATTCCTTCACGAATTTTCGAACTTTGAATCGAATATTCTTCATCAAGTTCCAGACAAGTGTTGCATCGCATTTTTTGGACGCTTGAGCCCAAATTTTTTTGAACTCCTGCATGTTCCCAGTTGCCTTACCAGTCTTCTTGAAGACCCTCTTCACGATTGCCCAGTAACGTTCGATGGGTCGAAGCTGAGGGCAATTTGGTGGATTGATATTTTTCTCAACGAAATCTATACCTTTTTCCGCAAGCCGATTGAGAGTGGTTTTGGCATAGTGAGCCGACGCTAAATCCGGCCAAAACAGTGGAGGTGTACTATGCTTCTTATATAAAGGCAACAATCTCTTCTGGAGACACTCAGATCGATAGATTTCCGCATTTATAGTTCCGGTAGTGTAAAAAATGGTTGACTTCAAACCACAGGAACATATTGCTTGCCATACCAGTACCTTTCGACCGAATTTCTCCACTTGAATCGACCTGTCCCCATCGCTCACATCCTCCCCAACGACGGCAGTAAAGTATTGTGGACCTGGAAGGGTTTTTGAGTCCTCCTTTACATAGGTCTCATCGTCCATCAAAACGCATGCATCCGGACGCTGCAAAAGACGCGAATACAATTTCCGGACCCTTGTTGCTGCTCGCTTCTTCTGTTCTGCATTTTGTTTCGAGATTTTCTACTTCTTGTAGGTCTTTAGGTGGTTTCGCCTCTTGATACGCTGGATCATTCCGACACTCGTTCCTGCTTTTTTGGCCAAATCACGTATTGACATTGATTTGTTCTTCATAATTAGAGATACCACCTTCTGCTCCAGTTTCGGGTTGGAAGAACCGGGTTTTCTGCCTCTTCCTGGCAGCTCATCCAAAGAATCCCCAAACTTATTAATGATGGTTTTAACACTCGCATGATGAATTCCAAACCGCTTCGCCAATTTTCGCATAGTAATACCCTTCTCACTTAGCCATGTGTCCAGAACCTTAATTTTCACTTCCTTTTCAATACGCGACATTTTGAAAACGTAGAATTTGAACCGCACAAACAAGTAAACAAAAGAAAGCTGACAGTCAAACGCACAGCATGCAGTGTTCAGAGCATAAAAAACCATCACAAATACATGCGTACAACGCAAATGTATGTGGATAGCTTATATTCGATACACTCCTTATGTAGAAATTCGATTCAACGATTTGGCAACAGTGTTAATTTAATCACAGAAGCTGATAACACTTGTCGCAGTGCAAAATTTGCACGATTGGCTCAGATTTGACAGCTCTCGCTGCACGATTGGCTCAAAAATGGCTGCTTCCACATATCTCTTACTATGAGCCACCTAAATGCTGATTTGTAATTTGGCAGTGGAAAAACAAGTTTCAAACTGAGAGGTCACGTCCTGAAAGACGCCCCAAAGTTGACCGTGATTTATATTTCGGTCATAAGAAGCTATTCCAGGACTATTTAGCAACATGCCAACCTACGACGAGAAGCACTTTCTGCGTCGTTTCCGCATGCTAAGGGATATGTTCCAGGGTATTATGCGACACCTAGAGTCATCTGATGACTAAGTTGCAATGCAGCTGGAAAAGTCGGCCTGAGCCCGTTACTAAAGTGCACTGCAGCCATCCGGATGTTGGCGTACGGTTCCTCCGCTAGTTCTCTCGACGAAAATGTGAGGGTTGAGGAGTCAACCAGCCTGCTAACCCTGAGGATTTTTTGCAAAACTGTCCTGAAGACTAACGGCCCGCAGTATTGCGTCAACTAACACCGGAAGAGGTGAAAAAACTGATGAACGAAAAGTTAAAATAAATCGCAAAAATTGAGTGAACTTCCCAGAAACTCAGGGAAAGTATTAGAAGTTCAGGATGATTCTTAGAAATTCAGGAATACGATTCCCAGAAGTTTTGCATTTCTCCTTGATGTTTAGGGAACTTCCCGGAAAATCAGGGAACTTCCCAGAAGTAAAGGCTTTTTCTCATTAGTTCAGCCAACTTCCCTAAAATTCAGGGTATTTCCCAGAAATTCAGGGAATTTTTCATAAATTCAGGTAGCTTCACATGAGTTCAGGGACCGCAAAAGTTAAGGGTTCTTTTCAGAAGTTCAGGCAACTATTTTGAAAGTTAGGGAGCTTCCCAGAAATTCAAAAAAATTATCAGAATTGTTTGGGTATTTCTCAGTAGATCATAGAATCACCCAAAATGTTCGGGGAATTTCCCAAAAGTTCAAGTATGTTCTCAAAAGATCGTAGAACTACTCAAGATGTTCAAGAAACTTCCCAGAATTTCACGAAACTTCCCAAACGTTCAAGGAACTTTCCAGAAAATTAGAGAACATCCGAACAGAAATTCATGGACCTTTTCAAAAGTTTCCGAATCTTCCTAGAGGTTCAGAGAATTTTTCAGAAACTCATAAAACTTCCAAGAAGTATAGGGAGCTTCTTAGAAATTCAGGAAACTTGCAGGAGTTTAGGGACTTCCTTCAAGCTCAGGGTACATCCCAGAAAACTCTCAGAAACTCAGAAAACTTTCTAGAACTTCAGTAAACGTCAGAAAAGACCAAGAAACTACCTCAAAGATGAAGAAACTTCCTCAAAGATGAGGAAACTTTCTAGAAGCCCAGTGAAAATCACAGACGTTCAGAGAACGTCCCAGAAATCTATGAACTATGAACTTCCCAGATGTTTAGGGAACCTCCCGAAAGCTCAAAGAACTTCCCAGATGCTCAGGGTACTTCCCAGAAATTCAGAATATATCTTAGAAGTCCTGGGATCTTCCAAAAATATCCAAGAACTTCTCCAAAGATCGAGGAACTTTTCAGGATTTCAGAAAACGTCCCAGAAATTCAGGAAACATCTAAGGATTTTTTGAGCATTTTCAAAAGTTTAGGAAACATTCCAAGGATTATTCCATGAGTTTAGGGAGCTTCCTAGAAGTTCAAGGATCTTCCCAGAAGGTCGAAAAACATTCCAATGGTTTCGAGAACATCCCAAAAGCTCAAGGTACTTAAGTTTTAAGAAGAACTTAAGCTTCTTACTACTCGATAGATTAAAGAATTAAAAAATCAACTAAATTACAATCTTTGAGATTCTTAAAAGTTCTTGTAGGGTTTAACAACATCTCGGAAATGCTATTTTTTTCACTGAGATCCCACCAAATCCCAGATTTTTTTCAATTTCTCGTAATTTTTAAAATATTTGTGATATTATGCTTTTTCTCATAAAAGATGCAACAAAAGGAAGTCCGAACAACTTCTGGGAAACTGAATTCTGCTTCTCAAAGTTCCGGTAATTTCCAGAAAGTTGTTTCTATTCCATGAATGATCAGCATCCTTTTTGGAAGTTTTACCAAGTTTCCAGAAACGTTGAGAATTTTTCGGCAATTCAATGGACTTCACTGAAGTTCCACCAGTTTTCTTCTCAAAAGAGAGCGGGCAAACTGTATGATTATCTTCAAACTTTCAATAAGTTTATTCAACTTCCGAGAAACTTAATCAACTTCTGTCAAATTCATTATATTTCCACATAATCTTTATAGATATTCCGAAGTTCATAGTAATTCAGAAAATATTTTTTAAAGAGTTCGTTCAGTTGTTAGAAGCTTATATAAGTTCTGTCTAATTCGTGTAACTGCCGAGAAGTGCAAATAATTGTCTTAAAGCTGTAGAATATGTAATTGAATAATATAATATATAGAAACGATTCCTGGAAATATCAAGAATTTTCGAACTTATACTCCGAGAAAAACGAATTGAATTTATCTTCAAGGTATCATCGGTTTTCCCCAGAGAGCTTAGCAAAACTGCCGTAGTAAAATGTATCCTCTCCCCCAGAAGATAAGCCTAAATATCTTGGTCCCCACTAGACCTGCCAAAAGTTGTCATAAAACAGGCTTCTCTAAAGTTTATCTGTATGATCTATTTGCGAGTGCTAATTATGACCAATCTATCAATAAAACTTTTCATTTCCGAGCAATCGAAATACTATTCGGAATTGGTATTTGCACGAAGTAAGTTGTAAGATCCACAACAGTCACAATTCCGGGAGCCTCCTCATTTCGAACTAGTCAGCGTTTTCCGAAAAAAGTAGTGGCTGTAAAAACTATTGTCGTTTTCGGTTTGAAACCTGGGTCAGATCTGACTCTGACTCGCAATTACCGTACGAAAACGGATCGAGAGTCGAGTCAGTATGATGGTATTAGTGCAATCGTGTGAGCTGGGGTTAGACCTCGAAAAAAGTTGAGAGCATCCCTCATCGGTGTTGGGTCGGATCCAGAGCGGATCCAGATCCGACCCGATTGAATAAAGAAACGTTTTGACAGCTGTTAGGATGGACCTAGGGCGAACCTAGTTCTGCACTGGCAATATCCGAAAACGATATAGGAGAACCACTCGTTATTCAGGAATGAGACGAAAAGGCAATTCGATAGCACTTGAGGTAATTATCAGCATCCGAGGCGACACCAACACCACTTTCTGTCTGGCCGCATCTGTCATCGCGGTCTGTCATCACCCGCACCAAACACGGCCACTTTCGGCTCAAAGGCTGACATTTAACTCATTAATTGGTATTATCAAGTAGCGTGTAGTGTTTTGGAACGGTATTTTTCTTGTTCCAAATTGCTGAACGAATAGATCAAACCATATACCAGATTTTAAGTTATGTAAAATAGATCCGGTATAAAACAAAGTTTACAACACCGGTGCAGCGACGTTTGGTCTAAACAAATAAACCCAAACCACGATTTAGACCACCGTTGAAGATGCTCTAACTAGCTAGTTCTTCCTTCGAGGATTGGGTTCTCGGGTAAGAACAATTGGGTGCCTCGCAGTTCGGGTGGGCTTATTGATAAGGGTATCTTATATGAAGAAAAAAACACACTACACTGAACATCTACATATTTTACAACTAACATAAAACGTACCTAACAATCGGCCCAGTGACCGACTGCTCATCGAGTATACCTATCTGTTAACATGAAACATAAAACTATTCATCTTTGGTTTTTGACCTATCTTCAAAGTGCATATGCAATTCTCTTTATATTTCGTCGGTAACGTCCATTACACAGATAAAATTACTATTTCTACGTGAAAACTTCGTACAACTCCATAAGGCTGTTCTTTGTAGTTTTATAGAGAGAGCCAGCAATTGTTGCAAACGAAACATTCCATAAAAAAGCTTGAATGAGTCTTCTACACTCATTGTTTTCCCTTTAAAAAAAAAGTCATTTGAAGTGCTGAAATTTAAAACCACACATCCACCCGCAAAGTGGTATGCTTTGATCAAAGTCGACAACCCCGACCGTCATCGTCAGTCGTATTTCAAAACAAAGCAACCAAAAAAGTGCTGCAAATGGTGGGAGGCCACGCTTTTTTTTCCTATCGAAAGAAACTCCGCGGTACTGGTTTTGAACTTAATTAACACCACGCAATAATTACTTTATAACGGCTTCGCCTTTCACGGATCATTACGCTTAATGACATTGTGGTTCTGCTCTTTTTATTTTATTTTATCTTTTCAACCAAAATCGGTGAAATTTCGAATTTTCCATAATCCTTTAATGAATGTTCGTGCGGCAATTTTCCGGAGTGGGGACAAAGTAATTATATTTAACGGTATTTCGGAAAGCTCGCGCAGATGTGCATGGCTGCCGGTGACTGATGACTATTGGTTGGTTTCCGATGAGCCGGATGCAAAATGTGGCGAAATGGCTGGAGCCTCAGATAGTCTAGTCGGTAACGGAACGGTATTACCAAGCTGGAGACGGCGGGTTCGATTTCCGGATCGGTCGAGGGAAATTTTATCGACTTCCCTGGACTTAGAGTATAATTGTGCTTGCCACACAATGCATTGGTATTGATATCGCCAGCTCTCAATTAATAACTGTAAGAGTGCAATTAAAACATTAAGCTGAGAGCAAACCATAAGCCGATTTTGGAGGCAATAAGCTTGGAATGCCGAGAAAGAAGAATAATGATAATTAAAATGAAACAGTGGCAATGTTATCTGATATAATTAATTAAAAAGAAATCATTAAATCTTCTATTTTTATTACGATAGTTAGGGGAAGAGGTGGTGAAATGAACATGTTAAGCCGTTTCTCGTATTATTCTTTAACCACGGAATAAAACACAAAACAAAGTACATCCGATCATTTTTTAATACATCTCCATTACACAGGCAATAAATAGTCAAAATCATGATTTTATTTGTATCCTTTTGCATTCAAAAAAATCAATGGGGTTGTGTATAACACACGACCGGTTGACGTAGACATTTGATTATTTTCGTTAGTTTCGTAGCGGAAAATTGCAACGTAGGTACTGTCCTAATTGGACGTTAAGCTAGCATAAGTAAGTGAGTGAGTATGTTAGAATATTCTATGATTTGCTTCTTAGAAATTATTTGGCAGCCGCGGAAAGGGACATTTGGTTTGAATTTTGTTATGATCAAAGGGCTGTAGTGATTGTGTGTATGACCGACCAACTGGAGACCATTATCCTTATTACGTTATAGATTATTCAGGGTCCGTTTGGGAATTCAAAGTAAATTATCAATAATATTTTTGGTAGTTATGAGTCACGAAAATTTCCAATTAATCAAAGCAAAAATCTCGAAAATCTATCGAGAAATGATAAAGCTATTTGCGTGTAAATTGTTTCAGTTATTTGACCTCTACCCTTGCCGTGAAGCGTAGTCTTATCAAAATTGCGTGAGTGTGGTCCTAATAGATCGTTAGACCAGCCTAAGATAGTAGGTATGTTAGACAATTCTATTGTAACTCTTCAGAAAGCATTTGGTGGCCCTGAAAATAGCCGTTTGATTTAAATGATGATACGGCAAACAGAAATTCATATGAGGCAATTATGCTTCTAGAGGCAGATCATTCAAATATTGGCTTTTAGATCTCACAAATGAATTTTGGGAAATATCATTAATCTTTGGAATGGCTGAAAGTCTCCGAAGTCAATCAATCATAAATTAATCTTTGAAATGAGAAGGTGAAAAATATTTGATTCATATTCAATATACTTGTATGTATATAAAAGAGACATTGAGAAAATGATCAGTTGGCATCAAATCGATTAGGCATCGTACTTATTCTCACATTCAGTTTCTCAAAACTTATTTCTTCCTAGTAGAAAAATTCTTATCCAACGCGAATCGTTAACACAACAGAATAACTATTCATAGCTGTTCTAATTGGAATGTGCAGAGAATGTTACTTCAAATCATTTTTTTTTTTTTACTTAGTTCGTTTATTTGTAAGGCTCAGACGTGTGTGACACTTTGCGGAGCCGATATTCAATTTTGTTATTTACAATGATTTGCTTTATGGTGTTAGTAAGTGGAGCACCAATTACTCGTGGCTGGCTCGAGGTTAATGGGTCACATTATCGCTTGGAAGGGACTAGGCAGGTAACTTATTGTTAATAATTGCTGCTCGTGGCTGCGGCTGCAATCAAGTCCTCGGTTCCTACAGCCCATTTCAGGAGCTAGGCGCAGCTGGTTGACCAATAGCTTGCTGGGCAGGTACAAGTAGCACGGAAACAAGAGGAAAGTATATCTGGGACACAATGGCGGGGAAATTACTAGCGTGGAGGGGAGAGGGGTGATGACATTACACATTGAGGTCAGACAAACAAAGGAATTCGTAGATCGCTTGCATGTAGGGGAGATCACGCATTCCCAAAACATCTCTTACCTCGCGGAAGGGTTGTCTACCTCGGGCCACTAGGGTATTCAATAGTCGTGCTCTGGAGGCATCATTATCCGGGCAATGCCAAACTGCTTGAGCGATGTCATCATAACCGGTTCCGCACCTACATATGTTGCTATCGACTAGGTTAATTCTGTACAGATGTGCGTCTTGCGAGTAGTGGTTGGACATAAGTCTTGACATCACACGAATGAAACCGCGACTTACATCCAGACCTTTGAACCACGATCTCGACGAAACATTTGGAATAATGGAATGTAACCACCGCCCAAGAGAATTACTTGTCCAATCGTTTTGCCAACTTTGAAGAGAACTCTGACGTACTAATGGGAAAAATTCATCATGTGAAATTCTTGTTTCAAAAATCTCGCCTTCTTTTGCACCCTCCTTTGCTAGCGAGTCCGCCTTCTCATTGCCTGGAATTGAGCAATGTAAGGGAACCCATGCAAAGGTAATCCTAAATGATCTTTCGACCAACGCACACATCTGCTCCCTTATTTTTGAAAGAAAGTAAGATGAGTGCTTCACTGTTTTCATCGACTGGAGGGCCTCAATAGAACAGAGACTATCCGAGAAGATGAAATAATGGTCTATGGGCATGCCGGAAATTATCCCCAATGCGAAATTGATTGCTGCCAGCTCAGCAACATATACGGAACAAGGTTCCTGAAGTTTCCGGAAGGCAGATGAGTATTCATAGTAAACACCGAATCCAGTGGATCCATCAATGCGTGACCCTTCAGTGAAAATTCTTCTATTGCAACTGACATGTTGGTACTTTTCAATAAAAATATGGGAATTAAATTTGGTCGAAGTTGATCTGGAACTCCTTGAATAGCCTGTTCCACGGAGAGATCATAATCAATGGAGGAACTGTGATAAGTGAAGCGTACACTAGGAGAATTATAGCATGGAAGACTAATATCGGATGACATATAGTTAATATAGATTCGCAAGAATCTAGACTGGGTACTCAATTCGAGCATTTCTTCGATATTTTCAATCACAAGGTTGTTACTGATTCCACACTTGATCAGTATTCTAGATGAAAGCTCCCAGAAGCGGTTCTGTAAGGGTTTCACTCCTGCCAGAACCTCCAGGCTCATATTATGCGTTGAATGCATACAGCCATGAGCAGTACGTAGACAACGATATTGTATGCGTTCCAATTTTATGAGGTGGCTGTTTCTCGCCGAGAGGAAACAAAAAGAGCCATATTCGAGAACTGAAAGAATAGTTGTTTTATAGAGTTTTATGAGGTCTTCCGGGTGGGCACCCCACCATGTCCCGGAAATTGATCTTGGAAAATTGATCCTTTGTTGACATTTCTGTTTCAAATACGCAATGTGAGTACTCCAAGTGCATTTTGAATCAAACATGACTCCAAGGTATTTGAAGGTCAAAGATTGGGTAATGTCTCTTCCAAACAGCTTGAGAAGCAGTTGGGCTGGGACCCACTTTCTAGTAAACACTACCAATTCGGTTTTATGCGGTGAAAACTCGATCCCCAAATTTCTGGCCCAGATGGACAGATTATCTAGGGAGTTTTGCAATGGTCTTTGCAAGATTTTCGCACGTGGACCTCTAAAGGAGATCACAGCATCGTCCGCAAGTTGTCTTAGCGTGCATCTATTTGCCAAGCAGTTATCAATATCTTTAACATAAAAATTATAAAGTAAGGGACTTAAACATGAGCCTTGGGGTAAGCCCATGTAGCTAATTCTGGAAGTTGTCAGTTGGCCTAGATTGAAGGTCATTTGTTTTTCTGACAGTAAATTATACAAAAAATTAGTTAAAAATCCTGGTAAACCACAACTGTGCAGACTATCTGCCAGTATATCTATGGAAACTGAATCAAATGCGCCCTTAATATCCAGAAATGCTGAAGCCAATTGCTCCTTGTGTGCAAAGGCCAGTTGTATATCAGATGAAAGCAACGCTAAACAATCGTTTGTTCCTTTGCTCTTTCGGAAACCAAACTGTGTATTTGATAGAAGGTTGTTTGATTCAACCCAACGGTCAAGTCTTGATAGAATCATTTTTTCTAACAATTTCCTTAAACATGATAGCATAGAGATCGGACGGTAAGAATTGTAATCAGACGCTGGTTTCCCAGGCTTTTGAATAGCTATTACTTTATCCTGTCTCCATGCGGGTGGAACTATGTTTAATTCCATGAGAGTGTTATACAGGTTAAGTAATCGTCTTTTAGCGATATCAGGGAGATTTTTAAGAAGGTTGAATTTAATCATATCGCTTCCCGGAGCAGAGTTATTCGACGAAAGAAGTGCCATTGAAAATTCCAACATTGTGAATGGTTCATCCAGAGAACCGTTACTACGAGTAGTATTCCGTAAATTCGGTTGTGTTGGGACAGAGTCTGGACAAACCTTTTTAGCGAAGTCGAATATCCATTGCATCTTCACTCTCTTTGGAGGATGATCAAAAAGCTCACATGTTTTATGTCTACGATAATATTTAAACGCATCGGATTTCTCAACATACAACTTAGTGCATTCGTCATCCCATCCAGGGGTGGCGGGTCTTCTTTTGAGGTATGCACTTGGAACACGTCGTTTCTGAGCTTCTGATGCACTTTTGTACATCAATTCGGAAAGGAAACGATACTCATCAAATGGTGGAAGAGGATCGGTAGAATCAATTCCAAGGGTTACCGCCTATGCAAAATGTTGCCAATCGATATGCCTCGTGAGGTCATAAGGAACATGGATTGACTGGTCTGTTTTTTGAAAACTATTTGTGATTGAGATAATTATTTGTAAGTGATCACTACCATGGAGATCATTGATTTATTGTTTTCAACTGTCAATGAAAATCTTCCGTTCGTCGACGCCGGAAACGATGCCACCCCCGTTCATGGTCGTGGTCGTTCCCAGCACGGCCCCAGATATAAAGCTCGGATGTCCATCAACCGTGGTGACTGGCTGCGGTTGCTGCTGTTGATGATGATGAAGATGATTATTATGCAGGAAACTGTTCGTCCCACCCGCAGCCGCCACTCCGTCCCTTCCATTCTCGTCGTTTGGAATGGAGAAATGCCGGTACGAGATGAATTCCGGTGCCATCGGTTGCTGTTGCCGCTTGGCTGCTTCCACCCTTTGCTTTTTGATTTTCAGATATCCCAAGACCGAAACGAGGACAATAAATACAATTATCCCCAAACAGCAACCAACTATGAGGCCCAACCTTCTGGTTAGAATTGAGTGAATGATACCCTGACTGGACATCCCATCCACCTCTGCCAGCGGGTTCGGTCCGATGGAATCCAACGTTCTCACCTCGGTGCACCTGGACGTCGGGGTGTCCATCATCAGCGACAGCAGCGTATTGGAAAACGAAGCATCCAGCTCACCATTCATGTAACCATTTTGATTGTTTAGAACCTGATTTTGAATTTGATTCGATTGGTTCAGCAGACTGTGGATGTCACTTTGATACGAAAGCCAGTTGCCTAGCCCGAGCACACAAATCAAATACCGCGTATTCGATGACAAACGATCCAGTTTAGCAGAATTGGCCAGTCGGTTCAGCGTTTTCCCACGAATCTGTCAAAAGAAACAAACAAACAAAAAACACACACACACGGTTGGTTGCTATGGCGTCAAACGAGTGAAAACCAAAAAAAACAAACACTCATTCACTTACATCCTCCACCGTGTCCAACGAGTGGAATATCACATGGTACCCGTGGAGACCGGAATGTTCCCGACTCTGCCACGAAACCAGCACCGAGTACGGTTGAATGTCCTGGATAGCAATCTTCAAAATCAACGGAACGTCGCAGAATTCCTGCGGTTCCATCGTGAGAAGACTCTTGCCATGGGCCTCCGCCGGTTGTTCGCAACGCACGTTGTCGCTGGTCCACCTCCGATGATCGCTCAGCCACTCCCAAAGTTCCTGCGTGTCACACGAACAGTTGAGATGATTTTCTGTTGCAAACGAAAAACCGAAAAAAGCTCGTTACGGCCATCTGCCAACTGAATCTATTTCGTAACGTCATAATCGTTATCGTTGAACATCATCGACACCCAGTGCGGAAAATTTTCCAAAATCGAACCCTCACCTAACCTCCTTTTTTTTCGTCCATCGCAATCAATATTAATGCGAGCTTGTAACATTAATTTTCATTTTGGTCCCTTCGAAAAAAAAAAAAGGTACATCGGCGTCAGACGGGAAAAGAAAAAAACAAACATTGATCGGCAATTTGTTCCGTACGAAACGACGATGGCGACGACAAGAACGGGTTGGATCGTTAAAATCATTACGATTTTATTAAGTCTTGATTACCTAAAAGAAACTAAAAGCAAGCGGAACAAGTTCAAGCCAGAAGCGGAAAAGTTTTACGCTAATGAGCGAACAAATTTCCTACAGGAAGACCTTCTTCGGAAAATCCGTTCTTCGAAGGGTTTTCCAAAGAAGCCGGATAATGGTTCCGTTTGGAATGTTAATCAAAATAAAATGCTGAACAGTCATAAGGATTAACTGCCATAGCAGGGAAGGTCGAACAGCCAGGATGATTGCAGTAGGCGGTAATTTTGTTTTTAGTTAATAGAAGAAGAAATAATCATCGCAGCAGGGCTGGCTTGAAAAAGTGCCGTTTGAGACGGAATTGACATTTTTGAAGTTAGGAAAATTGTCAAGTTAATAATGGAAATATATGCAGAGGTTTAGAGTATTGTCGTTCAACTGATAACCTTTAGTTCATCCGAGAATCTTCTAATGAGATTTGATTTTGTTTTAAGAAATTCGGCAGGATAAGCTCCGAGGAGAATCTCAGCCAGAAATTTAATAAAATTGACTCGAGAAAATCCAAATCGGAGATTTAAGAGAATTTAAATCAGAGATTCGCAGGGATCTAGGTCAGAGATTTGAGATGATCATTATCAGCGATTCGAGAGAATCTCAATCCAAGATAAGAGATTCGAGAGATTATACATCAGCGATTCGAAATAATCTCAGTCAAAAATTCGAGAGAATTTCAACCAGAGATTCGATTGAATCTAAATCCAAAATTTGAAAGTATCTCAATCATAGATTTGAGAGAATCTCAATAAAAGATTCAAAAAGATATCAGTTCGAGAGAATCTCAATCTGAGATTCGAGAAGATCTCGATCAAAAATTAAGATGATCTGAACAAGAGATTCGAAAGAATCTCAATCAGGGATTAGAGAGAATTCCAATCAGAGATTCGAGGAAATTTCAATGAGAGATTCGAGAAAATCTTAATCAAGATTCGAGAGAAACTCAATCAGAGATTCGAGAAAATCGCAATCAGAGACTCGATAGAATCTCAATCAGAGATTCCAATGATTCTCAATCAGAGATTCGAAAGCATCTCGATCAGAAATTTGAGAGAATGTCAATCAGAGATTCAAGAGAATCTCAATCAGAGATTCGAGAGAATTTAGAGAGATTCGAGAGAATCTAGAGAGATTTAAGAGAATCTCCATCAGAGATTAAGAGATTCCAATGATTCTCAATCAGAGATTCAAAAGGATCTCGATCAGAAATTTTAATGAATCCCATTCAGAGATTCAAGAAATTCTCAATCAGAAGCTCGGGAGAATCTCAATCAGAGATTCGAAAGAATATCAATCAAAGATCCGAGAGAATATTAATCAGAGATTCGAGAGAATTGCAGTCAGAGATTCAAGAGAATCTCTATCAGAGATCTAAGAAAATCTCAATCAAAGATTCGAGAGAATCTCAATCAGACATTCACGAGAATTTCAATCTGAGATGAGATTTTCTCGAATCTCTGATTGAGATTCTATCGAATCTTTGATTGAGATTGTCTTGGATCTCTGATAGAGATTCTCGTAAATCTCTGACTGCGATTCTCTCGAGTTTCTGACTGAGAATTTTTTGAATCTCTGAATGGAATTCATTAAAATTTCTGACCGAGATCCTTTTGAATCTCTGATTGAGAATCATTGGAATCCCTTAATCTCTGATGGAGATTCTCTTAAATCTCTCTAGATTCTCTCGAATCTCTCTAGATTCTCTCGAATCTCTGATTGAGATTCTCTTGAATCTCTGATTGACATTCTCTCAAATTTCTGATCGAGATGCTTTCGAATCTCTGATTGAGATTCTATCGAGTCTCTGATTAAGATTCTCTCGAATCTCTTATTAAGATTCTCTTGAATCTCTGATTGAGATTCTACTGAATCTCTGATTGAGATTCTCTCTTCTCTCAAATCTCTGATTGAGATCCTCTCGAATCTCTGATTGATATTCTCTCGAATCTCTGTTTGAGATTCGCTCAAATATCTCTTATTGAGGTTCTCTTAAATCTCTGATTGAGATTCTCTTGAATCTCTGATTGAAATTTTGTCGAATCACTGAATGAGATTCCTTCGAATCTCTATTTGAGATTCACTAGAATCTCTGATTGAGATTCTCTCGAATATCTGATGGATAAGCTTCTCTTGAATCTTTGATTGAGATTCTCTCAAATCTGTTGAGATTTTCTCGGGGTGAGATTTACTCAAATCTTTGATTAAGATTCTCTTGTATCTCTGATTGAGATCATCTTGATTTTTTTTCGAGATCTTCCTGAATCTCTGATTGAGATTCTTTCGAATCTCTGATTGAGATTTACTCGGAACTCTGATTGAGATTCTCTCGAATCTTTGATTGAGATTTTCTCGGAACTCTGATTGAGATTCTCTTGAATCTCTGATTGAAATTTTCTCGGAACTCTCAATCAGAGATTCGAGAGAATCTCAATTAGAGATTCGAGAGAATCTCAATCAGAGATTCGAGAGAATCTCAATCCAAGATTCGAGAGAATCTCAATCAGAGATTCGAGAGAATCTCAATCAGAAATTCGAGAGAATCTCAATCAGAGATTCGAGAGAATCTCAATCAGAGATTCCAATGATTCTCAATCAGAGATTCGAAAGCATCTCGATCAGAAATTTGAGAGAATGTCAATCAGAGGTTCAAGAGAATCTCAATCCGAGATTCAAGAGAATCTCAATCCGAGATTCGAGAGAATCTAGAGAGATTTAAGAGAATCTCCATCAGAGATTAAGAGATTCCAATGATTCTCAATCAGAGATTCAAAAGGATCTCGATCAGAAATTTTAATGAATCCCATTCAGATATCCAAGAAATTCTCAATCAGAAACTCGAGAGAATCTCAATCAGAGATTCGAGAGAATCTCAATCAGAGATTTGAGAGAATCTCAATAAGAGATTCAAGAGAATTTCAATCAGAGATTCGCGAGGATCTCAGTCAGAGATTCAAGGGAATTTCGATCAGAGGTTCGAGAGAATCTCAATCAGAGATTTGAGAGAATCTCAAACAGAGATTTGAAATAATCTCAAACGTAGATCTGAGAGAATATGAATCAGATATTCGAAAGAGTCTCAATCCGATATTCGAGAGAATCTCAATCAGAGAATCTCGAAAATTTCAATCCGAGATTCGAAAGAATCTCAATCAGGGATTCAATAGAATTTCAATAAGAGATTCGAGGGAATCTCAATCAGAGATTCGAGAGAATTTCAATCCAAGATTCGAGAGAATATTAATCAGAGTTTCGAGAGAATCGCAGTCAGAGATTTAAGAGAATCTCTATCAGAGATCCAAGAGAATCTCAATCAGAGATTCGAGAGAATCTCAATTAGAGAATCTAGTGAATTCCAATCAGAGATTCGAGTGAATCTCAATGAGAGATTCGAGTAAATCTCAATGAGAGATTCGAGTGAATCTCAATGAGGGATTCGAGAGAATCTCAATAAGAGATCCGAGAGAATTTCAATCGGAAATTCGAGATAATATCAATCAGAGATTTCAGTGGATCGCAATCAGAGATTAGAGGGGAGCTCAATCTGAGATTCGAGAGAATCTCAATCAGACATTCGAGAGAATCTCAATCAGAGATTCGAGAGAATCTCAATCAGAGATTCGAGAGAATCTAATTCAGAGATTCGAGAGAATTTCAATCGGAAATTCGAGATAATATCAATCAGAGATTGAAGAGAATCTCAATCAGAGATTCGAGAGAATCTCAATCAGATATTTGAGGGAATCTCAATCAGAGATTTCAGTGGATCGCAATCAGAGATTAGAGAGGAGCTCAATCAGAGATTTGAGAGAATCTCAATCTGAGATTCGAGAGAATCTCAATCAAAGATTCGAGTGAATCTCAAAAAGAGATTCGAGGGAATCTCAAACCAAGTTTCGAGAGAATCTCGATCAGAAATTCATGATAATCTAAATCAGAGAACCAAGAGAATCTCAATCGGGGATTCGAGAGAATCTCAATCAGAGATTCAAGAGCATCTCAATCAGATATTTAAGAGTAGATCTTAATCAGTGATTTGAGAGAATCACAATCAAAGATTTGAGAGAATGTCAATCAGAGATTCAAGAGAATCTCAACCAGAGATTCGAGAATATCTCTAGCAGAGATTCGAGAGAATATTAATAAAAAATTTGAAAAAAATCTCAACCATAGATTCGAGATAATCTTAATCACAGATTCGAAGGAATCTCAATCGGAGAATCGAGAGAATCTCAATCTTGAGAGAAATTTGGAAGAATCTCAATGATAGATTCGAGGAAATCTTCAGGAAAACAGATATTTTGAAGATTCGCAATCAAAGATTGAAGAGAATCTCAATTGAAGATTCAAAAGAATATCAATCAGTGATTCGAGAGAATCTTAATCATTGATTCGAGAGAATCTCAATCAGTGATTGCAAAGAATCTTCATCAGTGCTCCGTGTGAATTTGAACCTAAAATTTGAAAGAATCTTAATCAGAGATTTGAGAGAATCACAAACAGAAATTTTAGATTATATCAACCAAATATTCTATCTCGAAATAGGATCTCGACAAGAAATTTGTAAGAATCTCAATCCATGATTCGAGAGAATCTCAAATCAAGATTTAAGAGGATCTAGATAAAAAATTTGAGATGATCTTAATCAGAGATTCGAAAAAATCTTATTCTTAGATTCGAAAGCATCTCAATCAGAGATTCAAGAGAATCTCAATCAGAGATTCAAGAGAATCTCAATCGGAGATTCGAGAAAATTTTAATCAGAGATTCGAGAGAATCGCAGTCAGAGATTTGATATAATCTCAATCAAAGATACGGGAGGATCTCGATAAGATATTTGAAATGATCTCTATCAGGGATTTAAGAGCATATCAATCAAAAATTGGAGAGGATCTAGATAAGAAACTTGAAATGATTAAAATCTAAGATTCGAGAGAATCTCAATCAGAGATTCGAAAGAATCTCAATCAGAGATTTGAGAGAATCTCAATAAGACATACGAGACAATTTCAATCAGAGATTTGAAAGATTCTCAGTCAGCGATTGGAGATAATTTAATACGGAAATTCGAGAGAATCTCAACCCATGATGCAAAAGACTCAAACTCAGAGATTCTAGAGATTCTCAAACAGAAATTTATGAAAATCTCTATCAATAAGAGATTCGAGAGAATCTAAAAAAATATTAAAGAAAATCTCTGTCGAAGGCTAGATAAAATCTCAATCAGATATTCAAAAGAGTCTCAATTTTAGATTCAAGTGGATTTCTTTCAAAAATTTAACAGAAATTCGTTCAGAGATTCTAAAAAAATTGAAAGACCCGCAGCCAAGGAACTGAAAAAATATCATCCTGGCCCTAGAAAAAATCTCAAACAGAGATTCATAAGAATATCGATCAAAGACTGGAGTAAATCGCAATCAGAGAATTGAATGAAGTTCAATCAGAAATTCGATCGCAAATTCGTCAAAAATCTCAACTAGATATTCAGAAGAATAGTCTGAATCAAAGTTTATTCTGTGACTCATTAAATTTCATTCTGCTATTCAAATTCTACAAAATTCCCACCCCCGCCTCTCACCATAAAATCTCAGTAACCCACAGTAACCCCCACCGCAACTTACCTTCCAACCGGAGCTGCTTCAGGTGTGTCTCCAGTGGCTTCAGCGCCCTCAGCGGCACATCCTCGAAGAAGTTCTTCCGAAGATCCAACGTGATCAGCGCCCGCAGCGAGCGGAACGCGTCCGACGAAATGCTTCGAATCCGGTTCCCCTGCAGGTGTAACTCCTGAAGGGCCACCAGGTGTCGGAGAGTGTTTTTCTGGATCCTCTCCAACTGGTTGGAGGAAATGTCCAGGATCTTCAGCTTTTGCAGATCGTCGGTGAACTCGTCCAGCTCCTTGATGTTGTTGGTCGAGATGTTGAGAATCTCCAGCAGGCGAAGACCTTGGAGCCGTTCCTTGGGCAGCATTTCGATCTCGTTGACACTGAGGTCCAGTATTTGAAGGTTGGACAAGGCAACGAATGCGCCCGGTGAAACTCGATTGATGCGATTTTGTACCAGGTAGAGACGCTGCAAGGCGGGGTAGATGTCGAAATCCTTACTCGTCAGGATTGTCAGGTTTGTTTGGCTGATGTGAAGTTCTTTGAGATAAGGGAAGCGACGCTGATCGGCATCCACGGACATTGTGTGATGGATCCGTTGCAGAGGATTGCCGGTGAGATTGAGCCATGCGAGCCGTGCCAGAGAGGATTCCGAGAGCGCAGCGTTCGGTATTTGGTTGAAGCGATTACATGATAGGTCGATTCGTTGAAGGCTGATCGAGTGTTTGAAGAAGTTTTCGGGGAGGGCTAGCAGCAGGTTGCCACTGAGATCGATCATATCCAAATGTGGGAGAGTGACCGTGTTGAAACCGGACAGGGACGAGATGATGTTGTCTTGGAGATCCAGATGTCGGAGATTGGGAAGACCGTGCAGTTTGAAGAAGTCCACGTTGGTCAGTTGATTGCGGGATAGAGTTAGAATCTCCAGGGTGGAGATGTTGGATAAGGCTGTGTGAGGGAAATCGTTGATGTTGTTGTTGTGTAGTCGAAGTTCTTTGAAGACATTGAGGTTGTTGAAGATGCTGCGCTTGAGGGAACGGAGAAAGTTGTGGCTCAGGTCCAACTTGACCAGATTGTTGTTTTTACTGAACAGCGAGTATGGGAGGTCTCTAATAGAGCAATGCTCCAGGACTAGCACTTGCAGAGAGGGCAGTCGATCCAGGGTGTTTTCTCGAATTACGGTAAAGTTGTTGGATGTCAACCGGAGAGTCCTCAGCGAGCTGGCGTCAATTTGCTTGATGTCATCAGCTTTTAGATAGTTGTCGCCCAGATTGAGCTCGTTTAGGTTCTGTAGACCTTTGAATGCTCCTGGTTCGATGCGACTCAGTTCACAGCCTTTTAAATTTAAAACACTAACAGACAAGTTCGGTTGGAAGACACTCGACTCGAGGGTCCCCAAGGGATTATCACTTAGATCCAGCGAACGAAGCTTTTGGAGAGGCCCAAAAACATTTGACGGTAGTTTTTGCAATTGGTTTTCGCCCAAAACTAACTCTTCAAGATCTGCTAAATTCTTAAAGAGCTTCTCATTCAGACTGGATAACCTGTTGAGACTCATGTCAAGATAGCGAAGCCTCCAAAGCGAATCAAAGGCATTCGATTCGATGCTGGACAGAGTATTGTTCCTTAAGTAAAGCCTTTCCAATTGAATCAAATCAACTAGCAGTACCTTGTCCAAGTTTTTGAGCAGATTATTCTCCAACCAGATAATTTGCACACTGCTCTGACCCTGGAATGAGTGTCCATGGAGATACTTGATGGAATTGGAGTTTAGCTGAATTGAAATTAATGCCGACGACGCCGCCGGATCCAGTTCTCCGAAAGATGATGGATCATTAGTGCCGGTTTTGGACGTAATCAGCTTCCCCCGTGCCGTCAGTGGTTGCTGCAGGTGGTTGGCCGTGGCCTCCGTCGAGTAAGAGAAAATTATATCAATCTCATCCAACTCATTCTCCTGCAAATTGATGTATTGAAGCAAACGACAGTGTTTGAAGGCGTTCCTCTCAATCACCCTAATTGCATTATTTTGCAAATGGAGCTCCATCAGACCCTGCAACGTTCCGAAAAGCTGCTCCTGGATCAGCCGAAGCTGATTACCGTTCAGTCGAATCTCCCGCAATTTGAGCAGCCTGCGAAAGACCCGCACATCCAGCTCACTTATCAAGTTATTATCCAAACTCAGCGATTGCAGTTTGCTCGTCGTTTCGAAGAAACCCATCGGAACGCGTCGGATGTGGTTCCCGCTCAGATACAGCTGCTCCAGGCTGTATAAACTCGACAGCGTCTCCGCGTCGAGGCGTTGAATCGAATTATTCTCTAAATAAATCACCTGCGAGAATTGGGCGGGAGACGAGATGAACGTGAATGCGTGAGTAAAGCAATTTCATAGCCAGACAAAGGCAAAGATGGGGTGTAATCAGATGCAATTGAGGTTATGAGAAACGTCCGGGTGTTTGAATTGGTGGGGAATCCAAATTGCGGAGATAACGCTTTTTTGTGGGGATTATTTTTTTCGAAATGACGCGATTGCTCACATCTGAAAATCATTGCCGATAATTGATTAAAATTTCAGCAAATTTGTTGATGAAAAATTCTAGTTTGTCATTTTGTCGGAAATTAAATCGCGTGAGCTGAACCGATAATGAAGACTTTAGCCTTTTGACAACGAAATGGTGTGGGTAATTTTAAGTATCGCGTATCTCATTGCCTCAATTGTAAACAACCTCACCCAGCCAAAGTGTACTTAAATCCACTTACCTTAATGCTACTAGAATTACTAAAACAATCATCCGTCAGTTCCAGGATATTATTCTCACTCAGGAAAATCTCCCTCAGCAGAGGCAGATTGGCGAACACTCCGCTCACGTAGTGTATATGATTATGGCTCAGATCGACCGTGTGCAGCTTCCGGTTCGCGGCAAACACCTCCGGATCTACGAACACAATTCGATTGTGGCTGAGATCCAACGACTGCAGTTCCTTCAGCGACACGAAGCTATCCCGGTGCACCAACTCGATGAAGTTATTATACAACGAAAGAGTCTTCAAGTACGGAAACGCCCCGAACACATCACTGTACAGTTCCGCGAAATTGTTCAGACTCAAGTCGAGGAACACCAACGACCCGAACCGCATATAACTATCGTCCTGTTCGAGCGAGTTGATTTCATTCATCGACAGGCGCACCGAGCGAAGATTCTCCAGCCGCTTCAGTGCCGACGTTGGGAACTGCTTCAGGCGGTTCTCGGAGAAATCCAGCTCCGCCAGAGAATCCTCCAGGCCAACCAGACCAGTTTCCGGAATCCGCTCCAACCGGTTGCCCTTCATGTTCAGCTTGACCAGGTGCAGCCCGTAGAAGGCGTACTCCTCGATGCTGGCGATTTCGTTCTGCTCGAAGTCCAGCACCATCAGCTTCTTCATGCCGGTGAGTGCTTTCGTGGGCACCTGTTTTGACGGGTGAAAAATAAAAATTAACAGTTAGTTGATACACTGAAACCTAGGAGTTGATATACAATCGGGGTCGGTGTAGTTATTGATTTTTAATCCTGACTCTTAAATGTTTGACTCTGCGGCCATAAGATTTGTTTTTCTAGATTTTTGGCATATCCCGAAATACTAGTAACTTGAGATTGCAGTAGGCAGTGGTTTTAAAACAAATGGCTGACCCACAATTGATACGTTGCGGATGCGTTGACGTAAATTTGACGGAAAACCTATGGGAAAACTGTCAAATTCACGCAAACGCATCCGCAACGTATCAATTATGGGCCAGCCATAAGTGTTTATCTTTTGCTACGTCGTTTTCGGCCAAATGAAAATAAACCAAACATTATAGGAATACTCAAGTCAAATAAAATTGAAAATTTGAACCTCTCCGTGGTCATGATAGTGCGCATAATCGAATCCTTCTCAAATTATGTGACTGATCGCTAATTCTTGGATTAACATGACATTGAATACTTCTTTCATTATTAATGAGGTCCGTACTTCTTGAGAGCCACGAAAAAGTAACAGAGTTTGAATAGTTTTAACGTTTTTTATTCAACGTGTGTGAGAATGACGATAAGTTTAAGCACAAAAAAGTGTCAAAGTTTTCGAAAAAATACTTGGTTTGGAAGGCGATTTGCACCTGTGGGCTAAAAATCGAAAGTTTCGTGACAACTTGCAATGACAACTAAGATATACATGTAAAGGAACGCTTATTGCCTTTCTTGAAGAAACATCTGGAATGGTAGATCGCCAATAATGTGCAAATCGTACCCAAGGGGAAAAACCCTCCAAACTTGTCGGATCTGCGCCAAATTGATAAATATTGGGCAATCGTAAAGAGAAACCTCAAGAAAAACTCAAAAAAACAGTTGAAAGGGAAAAACAGTTCTAGGCAAATTGGCGTTCAGCATCAATAAAGTGGATATAAAAGCGGTACAAAACTTGATGGAAGATGTGAAACGTAAAGTCTGACAGTTCGCATTTGGAAAATCGAAAGCCTAATCAAATAATTTTCCTGTGTTTTATAGACAATGAAGTTCAAAAAGAAATAAAGATTGGTCATTTATATAATAAACTAATCAGAGTGCACTCAATCATGTTTGACCAATTTTTGACCGCTCCACGCTTTAAACTAGGTCTTAAACATTCTAGGCCAGCCATTACTCCAATAGCGTGTCTTCCCAATGAATATCCATCATCACACTTTGTGAGAGATCCCAGCAGCATCCTCAATGTTGGTATGAATTATTCCAAATTGACGCTCAAGCAATATTAATAATTACCTTGTCTTGCTAATAAAAAATCACCAACATACTTTGTCAGTGACTCCAACAGCATCTTTACTGTTACTTAAAATCATCTAAAATCGGTTCATCTTGGCTTTTAAGAGTTGTTAAATAACCAAGTTTTCCCAATACACATCCGCCATCATCCTTTGTGAGTGATCCTAACAGCATCCTTACTGGTTTGAATCAGTTCAAATCAGCCAACGAACGTTCAAAATAACCTTTTCAAACCAATCAAAAACCTTCATCAAACTTTGTAAACGGTCCCAACAGCATCCTTACTGCTGGTATAAATCGGTCCTAACTGCTTTTCAAGCGCTAGCACTAACAGCATCCCTACTGTTAATTTAAATCGGTTTAAAGCGGCTATTGAGCGTTCTTTAAAATCTTTTTTTCTAATGCAGCAAACAACCATCACACTTTGGGAGAGGCCGCAAGAGCATCCTTACTGTTGATATTAATCGGTCCATATTGGCTCTCGATCGTTATAAATAACCTTGTGTTCTCAATCACCATTACACTTAGTTAGTCATCCTGGATGTTGTTGAAGATCGATCTAAATTGGCGCATGTGTGTTAGTCAAGTATCTTGTCATCCCATCGAATATTCCCCAACACATTTTGAGAGAGGCCCCAGCAGTATTCTCAATGTTGATATAAATCGGTTCAAGACTCCAACGATATTCAAATATACCATATGGTAGAGCAAACATTCCTCTACCAGAAGCTGCATTCATTTTGCGAGAGCATTTTAAGATTCGAGAGATATCGACGTTTAAAGTCATTGTTTACAATTGGCTTTTAGGCCCTAATCATGAATTACGCGAGAATTCTACACCCTAGTTTCATTCTACTCAGTGACTGACAGTTGATCCACCTTTTACGAAAATTGAGTAACTTTTCCGTGAGAAAAAAGGGACAATAATACAAATGAAAGAAAGGGTGTTTTGGGCATGTAGAATTTCGGTTTATCAAGTTCATTGCGATTGAATCATTTGTTTATATTGTTGCGTTTCATTCATTTCTGGTGGAAAATAGTTTTCTACTAGCCGATAATAGATTCATAGAGGTTTATGATTTTTTCTGCTCATTGGAGAAGCTGGAGAGGTTGTTGGAGTGTTTTCGATTGAACGAGTTGGCGCTAGAATCTAAAAAGCCACTTTGAAAACATCCTGGAGTTCGATTTGCACGAATCGCAACTGAGAAGGGTTAGTACAGGTGGATATAAGAGTGAGTCTGTAGAGGGTACAGACGTTGATCTGGCTAAGATTCGAACACTCGTTTGCTCCTGAAGACTCTGCCTACCCTGAAAGATTGATACCGAGCTCTCTTGGTTCACCGAGGGAAAGAATTGAGTGCGAACTGGAAATTAGAGCAGTCCAGAAAGACGAAACGTTGTCGGTTCTCAGAAGGATAAATTGTCAAAATCACTAAAAATGGAAAAAGGAGACAAGAGGGAGATGAATTTGGCAGTATGTCAGATGCGTACAGTAGATGGTGAAATTAGATTGATAGATGGGAAGATAAAAGAAATTAACGATTACTTAGAGAAGAAGCAGGATTTCGAAGGAGTAAAGCATACGTTAGGGACAAGGCTAGTGCACTTTGCTCGTTGTGCTGCCATTCAAAGACTAGCCGAAGAAGATGCGGATCTTAAGGATTTAGATAAATTACTAGGCAAGCTTCGTCAGTTGTATACAACCTATTTTACGATGTTTACACCGATTGAGTCTATTCGTAAGGAAGTGATGCTTCAGGTCACGAACTCTGTCCCAGTGACAATTAGATCATCTAGCTTCATCTGCTATTCAGCGAGTATCACAGGGGACACAGAAAGAAGATAGCGAAGGAAACCCGTGCGTGTAGTTAGACAATCGAACGAAGTAGTTGATCAACAGCGTCGTCAGCTTCGTTCGGTTCTGGAGCAACCTTCTCTTAGCTCTTTTGCTATCCCGTACAATATTGTAGGACCGTCTGGATCAGCATTAGGTCTCCAAAAGTTCAAGGAGTGGATTGTAAATAGGATTGTTTTGTCGAGAGGGAATCCATCGAAGAATTTCGAAAGGATAGATTCCGGTACTGTGTCAAATTCATCATCTTCTGCATCTCCACCAAGGAGGGGGAATCCAAGGTCTCGCGGTCACGTGTCCCAGACTCAGCGAAGTAAACTTGTGTCAGATTTGAATTAGCGTCGTTATGATGGCAGGGATGGAGGTCAAGGTTTAATGTGATTCATCAACGAAGTTTAAGTAGAGCGTTTCCAGCCGAAATGACCTACCGACCACCTTCGAGTGTCTCCGATTTAATTGAAAATTTGTACACACGTGTGACCCATGAATGTAAGTTTTTTACACTCATGCAAAACATTTTTGGACTCAAGAGTCAGTATTAAATAGGGCGTAAGCATTTTGAATAGCACTTCAATTAATAATTTGTAGCTCGAAAACCTTTGGTTTAACAAAAAAAAACTGTCTAGGAGCATGTTGTGCCCCTATGTGTGAAAGTTGTGAAAAAAAATATACTGAGAAAAAAAAATGTTTTCGGAAATTGACATTAAAATTTAAATATCTCAAAAACTTATTTTTGGATTTTTTTTTTAATTTAAAAACTTGAAGCTATTACACAAATTTGAGTAAAGATTTCAGGATGGAAAAAATGTCATGGAAAAAAAATTTTAGAACATCAACTTTTGGTGTATTTCTCAAAATTTAAATATTTGCGGAAATAAACGTATTCTGATAATATAATCTAATTCTTGAAGTATTTCAAAAAAAAATCAGCTCCTAATGATGATCTTCGTAAGAGCATCCGTTCTAGAGATATATGCGATTTAATTTTATCATACTCGAATAATTTTCATAAGTTTTTCTAGATTCTCCAACAACAAGAGTTGGTTTTACGAAATGTATAATTACAGGGTGCGGCAGAAAATAATGCGAAAATGTTCAAACTTGAGTATTGGGTTAATTCTTGTAGCTAGTGACTAATTTCTGTCGAAAGTGTATTTGTTTATGTTTACTTTCAAGTGCTGCATCCAAACATTCTATTTGTTTTATTGCAAATTCGTCAAAATGTTCGCGAAAGAAGTGATCACCAGTTTGTTGCTCGCCCAAAAGAAGCCGAAAGAGCTTGCCAAGGTGGTAGGGTGCCATTTGGCAACAGTTTACCGCATAAAAAAAGTCCCTGCAGGATGGTCCTAAGCAGCGGAAGCCGGAAAGCGGACGTCCGCGCTTTGCACGCACGTCGAACGTGATCAAATCGGTCCGTGCAAAAATTGCTCGCAACCCGGTGCGTTCCAAAAGAAAACTCGCAAAGGAAGCCAATATTTCGGAGAAATCTATGCGGAGAATCATCAAAGAAGACCTGCATGCATCTTCCAGAGCCAAAATGAAAGAGCCACTTGATTACGGACCGGGTCAAGGAACTACGAGTGACTCGTTCCAAGAGATTGCTTTCCTTGTTGAAGAATGAAAAAATGATAATCCTGTTCTCCGACGAAAAGCTTTTCAGCATCGATGCTGTGGCCAACAGCCGCACGGACCGGTTCATTTCACCGCAGAAAATGGAGACCTTTCCGGAAAAAGTGAAATTCAAATTTCAAACCAAACATCCGGCGGGTGTCTTGATGTTTGGCTTGGTGGCGTCCAACGGTTTTAAAATGCCGCCTGTTTTCATTGAGCTGGAGTTAAAATCAATACCGAAGTGTATATCGGTATTTTAAAGGACCAAGTGCTTCCCTAGGTGAAGGCCAACTTCTCCGAGGGCCAAAACGTTGTCCTACAGCAGGATGGAGCGCCGTGTCACACGTCCAATCGATCCCAACAATGGTTGAACGATAAAATGAAGTTTTGGCCGAGGGATTTGTGGCTCCCTAGCAGTCCAGACCTTAATCCGTTGGATTATTCGATTTGGGCATATGTTCAAGCACGAGCCTGCAAAACATTACACCCTAGTGTGAAAACCCTGAAGTCAACCGTAACACGCACATGGCAGTCAATGTCGGAGGACTACGTCCGAAAGGCATGCTCTGGCTTCCGGCGTCGGCTCGAGGATGTTATTAATAAAATTCAAGGACACATTGTATAAACTTGTTTAAAAGAAATTTATATAGATAACTGCCTTCGAAAATGTTGATATTATTGCTTGAATTAGTTGAAAATGGGATTTAAAAGAAATAGAACAAATTTTCGCATTATTTTCTGCCGCACCCTGTATGTAAGAAGTCTATGAAGGTTTTTTTCAAGGGGGGTTTTAGTTTCCTGCCCAAAAGGGGGGGGGTGGAGGGGCAGAAAAAAAAATAAAAAAATAGTAGACTATTTCTTTGTGGTGTTGGGGTTGTTTGTGCGTTTTGTTTTGTGTGTTCTGTGTTTTTTGTGAAATTCATGTTATTTTTTGTTGATTTGCTTTTGTGTTGTGTTTTGCTGCTAAATTTGTTTTTTTCTGTTTTTTTTATTTTATTATATTTTTTTTTTTCGCTTTTTTTTTTTGTGATGGATGGGTGGTGTGTGTGGTGTGAAAAAAAAGATATTTTTTTTTTTTTTTTTTTTGTGTTGAAAAAAATTTTTGTGTAAAGGAGTCGGGGGGATTCAGAATTGAAGTTATGTTATGTACACTGATAGGCAAAATAAAGTACCCAGCTCATCATTTTTTGAATTTCTCTCATTTATTTGGTTCAAATTAAAGTAGTAAACTGTAGTCAAACAAACAAACTATAGTTTTTTTTTATGACTTATTTTTCAAATTCTTTTCAAGCTTCACTTATGGAATAATAACAAAAAAAGAGTTCGACTTGAAGAAAAAAAATCAATTCGTGTTGAAAAAAAAACAGTGACAAAAAAAAAGTGCCCACTTTATTTTGTCGTCCGGGAAGATAAATTTAAGAAAAAGAAACGCATTTTAATAATTTATGTATCCTCCTTTAGCCTTCAGAGCCAGCTACCGGCGCTTCGGCATGCTCTTCACCAGGTTCCTTAGGTGCTGTGAATGAAGCTTTCCCCAGGCCGTTTCGCTTTGTTTGCCTTGCTGATAAATGGGCGCTTCCGGCCAACTTTGTTAAAGAATGTGCACACCAAAAAGTAGTCGTCGGAAATGCCCTAATGCAGTCTTCTCCGTGTACGCTTTGCTAATCCGATCACTACTACATGAATATTAATGTATGTGTGCTATGATGAAGACGTCGTTTAGCTACAGTAACCTTTGTTCAGTGAAATGGCGTCGAATCAAGAACGCGTGCGCGAAGCAATTTTGCACAAAAGAGTGGAAAATCCAGATATGTCGCACGGCGATATTGCCAAGTCATTAAAAATCGCAAAATCGACGGTTACTTAAGTGCTAAAAAACTTTCAGCAGCGCTTAACTTTAAAGAGAAAGGTCGGTTCCGGAGGTAACCATGATTCTCGTTTCGTCGCGGAGAGGAAGAAAGTGATTAAAGAATTTAAGAAGAAACCGAATATCTCCGTTCGTGATGTGGCGAAAAAAAGTGAAAATGTCTCCATCGTTCGTCCAGAAAGTGAAGAAAAGTGCAGGCTTGAAATCATTCAAAGTAGGTGTTGCTCCAAATCGTAACGACAGCCAGAACAAGAGAGCAAAATCTCGATCGAGAAAATTATATGACACTATGCTGAAGGAATACGACTGCATAATATTGGACGACGAAACATATTGGGCTCTGGTCAAGAGGAATCTTCGAAAAACGAATAGCGTAGCAATTGATGAGAAAAGCTTCAGGCGTAACTGGCAGAAAGCTGCAACATTGGTGACGGATGACACTGTGCAAAAACTGATGGAAGGTGTCAAACGAAAGATGCGGGCATTTGGATATAACAGGTCAAATTGACTTGACTGTATATGTTTTTTATTTGTATTTTTATGAAGTCTTAAATAAATGATTTACTTTTGATTTTCTCATATTTTCCATTTAATACCACTAATTTCCCGTTGACTACTTTTTGGTGTGCACATTCTTTAATCAGCCCCTGTGCTACAAGATGGCGACGAACAGTTCGACCATAAACTGATAGCTGAAGGGTTTCCTAGATCTCACGGACAGTTACTTTTGGGATTTGACTTCGCGCATGATCTTGGTGTCCGTTCGTGTATCCGTTTTGCGCTGCCTGCCTCTGCCTGGGCGATCCACCACTGATCCGAACGTTTTTTGTTTCTGTAGAATTTTCTCAACCGCTGCCTTGCTAATACTTCCTAGCGACAGCCCGGTGCGATACACCGTTTTGCACATCACGAACCACCAATTTTCGGATACACAAGGGAATTGCTTTCGAAATCACTACGCTTTTCATTTTTTCAACTGAATCAAGCGCAATCACGTGTACAAATGCACCAGGTCAAGCCGTTTTCTTCAAAATACGTCAAAATATCAAAACATAAACAATCGAGGTGTCTTTCGACGGGGCACTTTTTTATAAACATATCGATTTTTGAAGTGGGCACTTTTTTGTCACTGTTTGTTTTTTCAATATAATACAAATTGATTTTTAAGTTCTTTAAGTCGAACTCTTTTTTTATTATTATTCCATAAGTGAAACTTGAAAAGAATATAAAAAATAAGATATCAAAAAAGACTACAGTGTGTTTACTTTAATTTGAACCAAATAAATGAGAGAAATTCCAAAAATGATGCGGTAGGCACTTTATTTTGCCTATCAGTTTATGCTTTAAATCTGATAACTTATTTAAATTTCAGATGAATTGCGGTGAAATTTGGCAAATTTTTTTAAGTTCAGCAAACTTGATTTTTTTGGCTTTGCTGAATTTCTACTAACTTTGCTAATTTTTCTACTAAAAATTCTATAGGTCTGCGTGGATTATGTGGGTATTTTTATTACTCTTCTGAAATTTTGCGAGTTTTTTCGCGAGTTAAGTACTGTGAATTTTACTAAAATATTGTGAACTTTTGACATCTTCATGTTGTATGAACATGTTTGAAGGGAACATTTTTGGGTATTTCTTTGAACTTCTCAGATAATTTCATTGAGCTACTATGCGCAGTATCTTTTTAAGGAGTTCTATGGCCTTCCTCAGAAAGTTCTACAATTTACGTGAGAAAGTTTACTTTACTTCTTATAGTCTACGGTCTGCCAACTTTGCTGAGGTTCTGTTAACTTGAATGAAGTTTAGTGAGCTTTGCACTATAAACTAAACATATCTGAAGTTTTACGAAGTTTGCTAAGTTAAGTAAATTATATGAAACTCTGCAAACATTGTAGCGCTAGCAGGTCTTGTAGATGAAACTCTGCAAACATTGCTACATTGCTACTAACTTCACTGAAGATCTACAAATATTTCTGAAGTTCTGCTTTGCTAAGGTTCTGTAAACTTGAACAAAACAAATCTGGACATGTCTCAAACCTGGAGAGAAGTATCTAAAAAAGTTCTGGCAACTTTGCTGAAGTTCTGATTACTTTGGTTTTGTTAAGTGGATTTTTCTGAAGTTTTGCAACTTTTGCTAAAACTGCGCTGCAGTTTTGTGAAATCGGCTAAGATTCTGTGACATTTTCTGAGGTTACCTGTTAACTGTACTGTTCGCAGTGATCCAAGCGTTCAGAAGCGCCAGAATGTCCAGAATGTCCTGGGAGGTGCCGCAGAAATGACTAGAGGCAGCTCACTTCCCAGACAGGCGAACAATACAGAAGCTAGTGTTGCTGCAGAAGCCAAGAAAACCTTGGTCAGATCCTGCTTCGTATACGCTAATGTTCGCTGTGTACACTCGGAATACTCGTGGAGAGGATCATCCTGAACAGGCCAATGAAATTACCGGAGTGTGAGCATGGTTTATCGAAATGCAATTCGGTTTCCAAAAAGCAAAGTCTATGATCGACAGTGGACAAGACAGCCGAGAAGTCATCCAAACAGAAGCGGAAGGGTGATCAATATTCCGCAGCGATAACGATTGACTTCAAGAACACCTTCAAGCTGGGAAGCCATCACTGAATCAACACACCGATTGTAGAATTCAGAGTCCCTGGTGACCAGGGTCATGAGAAGTAGGAAGAATGACACAAGTTTTGCAAGTTTGTACAATCAGCTAAAAAGTTGAAAAAAGGCTTGTGAAACTTTTGTGACCTTTACCAAGCTTTTTTGTTTGGGGTCGAGCGAGCTGGGTGCGAGATATTTGGGATTTTTCAGCTAAGCACCCTGCTGAAAACTTACTTTCAGAACCGGGTGTTGGTCTACGGAACAGCAACTAGGTGGACAACATTTATGATCACGGCAGGAGTTCTGCAAGAGTCCATCATCTGGAACGGAATGGACAACAGTGTGCTGATATTGGCGTGGTAATCGTTGACTTTACGAATGACATCTTACTGTCGAAAACAGGCTGAAGGAAAAGCTGCAGTGGTGCGCTGCAGACTGCCAACCACAAAACGGACGTACTGTTGGTCAGCAAATCCAAAGTGCTAAAACTCCGAAACGGGTGTTGATGTACCTGGGAGCGATGATCGATGAGGGGCTGAACTTCAATAGCCATGTGAACAATGCCCTGGAGAAGGCGGCAAAGGCTAGGACCATTCTAAACAACGGTGGATCAAGTAAAACGCTTCTGCTAGTTGGTGTATTCTCGTTGATACTGAGGTATGGAGGCCCAGCCTGGTTTGCTGAGCTGGAGACTAAGCAGAATCGAGCGATGCTTAACAGTGCATATCGGTTTATGGCCATGTGAGTCGTGAGTACGTACAGCCCTTACGCTGAACTGGCCGGCTTGACGTGCCGCAAGGGCTCAGTAGGGATTCTCTGTCATGATCCGAAGCTAAGAGTCAGTTCCATTGTACTTATATCACATTAATTAGTTTTTCTACTGTGGTTATCTACACATTTTTTCAGCATTTCAGCATGGAGAAGCTGGTTGGCGTATCCTGGGCAATGATGTCAACTTGGCATTAGGGAAGTGAGAGGCTGCGACTGAAGATCGTGATCAAGCAGGGTATATTTCTTATTCTCATATAATTAATAATTTCAGCGCGCTTCGGGACATCTTTGCATTTCAAATTATTTTTGCATTTCATAGTATGGAGCAGCATGACAATTCAATTCTTATAATGCTAAATTTGTTTTTCAGCATTTCTGCATAACATTTTCATTGAAATTCTATTTCTGAACTTCAACTACTATTCCATAAAAGACTGGCATGTGATTATAAGCAGTATAGAATTGTATTTATATATATGTGTTTAGTGGTATTATGACAAGATATTCCATTTATTTTAGAAATCATCAAACCAGGCTCTTCGATCACTAAAACTGCTTTCTTCGATCTATAGAATATTCTGTTGATTCTCAAAAGAATAAAACAAATCAAATATATTTTCATTGAAATTTTATCTTCGTTGAAAGGATTGATCTACTCTGGTTTTCAGATTTTCCAGGACTATTAAGATATTAATACATATCCAATTTTTATTTTACAGTAACAATCCAGTGGCTGTTAGTTATATTTTGTAAACACATAAATTATATTATATTACGTAAATTACATATACACATTCAATAACAAAGGGTAAGGGGAGAATACAGGGTGCCAGACAAAGTGTAGGCTGGATGAGGGATTCGTGGTTATCTGGCCCAAGTCATGGATGACAATTATGCCTTCTTTAATGGAAATCATCAGATCAGAATCAGCGAAGGTCTAATTATTTTCCGAAAGTCTACAGTGAGTTTGCTAACCTTATTTTTATCAAACCACCAGACGGAATCCTAATGTGTGTTGCTTACTGTTGATTTCCTGCAATAAGAGCGTTTCGTTGGAAGGAGATTCTCTTTCCTTTCCGTGGGTTTCGTGTAATTGCTTCTGCTTACGGGTCCACAACACCGTTTTTGGCCCTTCATACAACGGAATAGTGAGGATAATAGGTATGTACAGTTTGATCTTGCCATTAGGAGGAACTGTACGCCATGGCAAGTCCTGCACTGGTGGTGGCTTCCTATCACATCAAATCACATCATGTGAGTCGTGAGTACGTACAGAAACATCTCATGTTCATTATCAGTGAAATGGTCCCTATCGGAATCACACTGGCAGATGACAGCGAGTGTCTAGAGTGTGGAGAGGAATACGGAAGATTGTGAGAGCGACTTCGATTACCAAGTGCTGGCAGGACAGTACATAAGTACACCTCTAATACAGGTTCTCTCAACCTAAGTGAACAGAGAACATGCAGAATAAGACTTTCACCTAAAACTGTTCCAGTCTGATCATGATTGTTTCAGGAAATACCTTCATCGGATCGAATATGCAACGTGAACGTAAAGGGTGATACGGTCAAAATTTGGTCAAGGGAAAGCGCGTGTAAATCGGTGAAATCGTTTATTTAAAAAATCAAATTAAATTTCTTTTCCAAGTTCAATTAGTATAAAATTCAGGTAAAATATTCAGTTAGGCTTCCGCTTTTCCAAATCCGAATTGCCGGGCCTTACGCTTGACCCCTGCCATCAGATTTTGTACAGCCACCTTGTCCACCTTCTTCGCCGTAGAAAGCCAGTTTGCCTTGAACTGCTGCTCGTCCTTAGCAGTTTTTTTGGTCTTCTTTAGGTTCCGCTTGACAATAGCCCAGTATTTCTCAATTGGGCGGAGCTCTGGCGTGTTGGGAGGGTTCTTGTCCTTGGGAACCACCTGCACGTTGTTGGCGGCGTACCACTCCATGGCCTTTTTACCGTAATGGCAAGATGCCAAATCCGGCCAAAACAGTACGGAACAACCGTGTTTCTTCAGGAAAGGCAGCAGACGTTTATTCAAACACTCTTTCACGTAAATTTCTTGGTTGACAGTCCCGGAAGCTATGAAAATGCTGCTTTTCAAGCCACAGGTACAGATGGCTTGCCAAACCAGATATTTCTTTGCGAACTTTGACAGTTTCGTGTGCTTGAAAATATCTGCTACCTTTCCCCTTCCTTTTGCCGTATAAAACTCTTGTCCCGGAAGCTGCTTGTAGTCGGCTTTGACGTAGGTTTCGTCGTCCATTACCACGCAGTCAAACTTCGTCAGCATCGTCGTGTACAACCTCCGGGATCGCGCTTTGGCCGTCGTATTTTGTTTATCATCGCGATTTGGAGTCACTACCTTCTTGTAAGTCGATAGTCCGGCTCGTTTTTTGGCTAGACGATACACCCAGCTTATTTGCGGCATCTCGGAGAGATAGGTTAGGGTTTCGCTTGAAACTACCGGCAACTCTCTTTGTCGTCTCAGCGGCTTCCGGTTTTCGATTTCCCCCCGATCCAGACTTCCTGGCTATCGACAAACGTTCCCCAAACACTTTAATTACATTTGTAACGGTTGATTTGGCAACTTTTAGCGATTTTGCCAACTTTGCGTGCGAGTAGCTCGGATTTTCGTGATGCGCGAGCAAAATTTTGATACGCTGCTCTTCTTGCTTGGACGGCATTTTGACAACTGAAGAGTGAATTCCATAATCAAAATAGGAGCAACATTCTACACACACACACACCTTCAAAATGAGGGGTGTTCAGGTTTTTTAAATGCAAAATTGAAAGAAATACGTCAAGTTGATATTGACCAAATTTTGACCGTATCGCCTTTTAAACTGAAAAAAAAACACAGGACCAAATGATGTTCAACTGTCCATGGTTTGAGGCAGTGTCTCAAATGCCTGAAACGAGAGTGGTGAATATCATCGAAGGTATGTGCCGTGAGAAGAACAGTGTCAAAAATACTGGTAGCACTGTAACGAAAATAAAGAGAAGACCAGCGAGCTAGTAACGCCAGCTAGAGCTGTGAGTATGAGCTAAGATCGAATTAAGTTCGCACTATAACTACATAGTTTACCATCTACAAGACATTCATTAGACCGGTAGTCCTCTACGGCCAAGAATCATGGACATTGCTTGTGGAGGGCCAACGCTCCCTTGGTGTCTTTGAACGGAAGGTGTTGCGTAAAGAGGAGAGGATAGGAAAATATCGGAATAAACATCCGTTTTCTGCCTCATGAAACTCGGAAACATTTGAAAAAGAATTTAGTAGAGTCGAATGAGCTGAATTAACACCAACCAAAACTAAATAAATTAGGCGAAGCTACGCTATCGCTGACGTCAACATACAAAATTTAGAACAATCCCAACAAACATCGGTGTCGAATATCCGCTTGTTCAAACAAATTTGGAGAAGTTATTCAGCTTTCTAGAAGGAAAAGCTGAACAACTTCTCCAAATTTGTTTGAACAAGCGGTTATTCGACACCGATGTTTGTTGGGAATAGCGGTTAGGCCGTTTTCAGCGGTGTTCTATTATTTTGGTCTAGTTTTATTACAGTTCCAAAAATATAGACCACCAAAAATAGATCAACTGTTTTCCAGTTACACCGCCATTGTTCTAAATTTTATGTGATGCCGTTCGTTTATTTTGTTTTGGAACTTCGCCTGCTTTGTTTGAATTTGGTTGGTGTTAAACTCGTTTTCAAAATGATTCTAAAAAGTTTCCGAGTTTTCCCAGTCAAAAGGTGCCAGTTTATCGCGATCTATTCCTCCCAATACTTGTTGGTGCTGGGCGAATATTAAGATGAGCGGCTGTTAAGTGCCATTTTATGGTAAACGATGTGAAGGATTTCCTTCTGGCTGAAACAGCTCAAAATAAAAATTAATTTACACGGAGGAAGCTTTCATATGCGTAACTATTATGTTTGACTGGATGAGAGTACGACACTAGCTGACCAACCATCGGTAATGTGCTGGGTAATCTGCGACCTCAGTTCAACTCTGCTTTGACAACGATTTCAGGCCTGAATAAAGCATTCCGACCGGTTGAAAACCCTGAGTTGAAACTCCATTGCCAGTACCTCTTCCGGCACTGCCGTAAGTTCCGACTTTTAGGTGTGCCTAAATTTCGAACACCCACAGATCTCCTACGACAGGACTTTCAGCCACGTTGTTTGACCCATAACTGTCTCATGAATCAACACCCGGTTCTGGAAGTAATTTCTCAGCAGAGCAAGTACACGTTTTGCGGAGCTGAAAAATTCCAAATATACCGCATCTAAGCTCGATCAACCCCTTAAAGGTCACATAAATTTCAAAAGCCTTTTTTAGGCTTATTAGCTGATTGCGCAAGGTGCGAGATGTTTGGGATTTTCATCTTGGCAAAACTTGTGTCACTCTTCCTTTTGTGTACTTACTTCCAGGAGTGCAAACTTGGGTTGCTATTTGAAATGCTTCAAATACTTCGAAAAATCATATTTGTGACTGGAATTTTCTAAAGCATCTCTCTTACTAGCCTTCATATGCTTCCCTAGTGCACAGAACTCAATATATGGGAAATACATCTCTTTGGGGAAGACTCAAGTATAATGTAAAATATATTTGTTACAAAAATCATGCATGATAAAAATAAACAAAGCTGTAAAAGCATTTTAGGCTTGTTTAAACAACCTTTTACATCAGTGCCAATATGTGCCAAATTCTAGCTCTATAGACCCACATTAGAGCACTTTCCCCTAGTATTGATAACGGCACGTAACTTTCGGATTTAATTGATCGAGAAATTATTTTATCAAATTAATGGCTAATTGACGCATTCACAACAATAGTTTAACACAACGTACACCGCAGAGTTACCAAAAACGAGCGAGCGATCGACGCGTTTGTGCACTTTACCCTTGTTGTTGTTTTACGCCGTTTTTTCCAGCTGTTTTAACACATTTAGAACGCGCTGGATTCCGTTCCAAATTCGGCACAAAATAAAACAAAGCGTATGGCAGTTTTACTTTTTTTACACCAAAACTGTTCGAAAATTAAAATTAGAACGCACCGGTGAAAATGGAAAATTTGGTTTGGTCTATTTAAATGTCAAAATTTAGAACAGACCACGACCGCTGAAAACGGCCTTAGGGCATCTTCAGCGGCGGTCTATTTTTAGATCAACTTTATACCTGATTTGCATCAGTGAAACTTGTATAGAAGTAGCTAAAATAGACCAACTTTGCGTTCCCCGCACCGGTGTTGTATTTCTTGTTGTTGAACCCGCCAACACCCGTCGATCATTCAACATCAAAGATCAGAAGTTTTTTATTCAGAAATCGCAGATTTTTCACACACATTTTGCCATTGATTGGTTTGACCAACTAATTTTTAATGCCAGTAGTGCGTCGTTAGCTGACGACAAGGAATACTTGTTCTTTCGTTTGGCTGAAGGTGAGTGCGAGGGTGAGTGTGTGAATGCATGCATTTCATTAAAATGATATTAGATAATGCTGATTTGTAGTTAGGCAGCGGATAAACAAGAGTCGAGACGGAGAGGGTCACGTCCTGGATGACGCCCCAACGTCGACAGTGATTTCCGTTCCGGTCATCAGAAGCTGTTCCAGGACTACTTTAGCGACACGCAAACCTACAACGAGAAGCACTTTCTGCGTTTCCGCGTGCATAGAGAGGTGTTCCTGGACATTATGCGCCAGCTAGTCAACTAGAGGCTTCTCCAAAATGTACCTGTATGAGCTATTTGCAAGTGCTTATCATGACCAATATATCAATAAACCGATTGTTTACTTTGAAGACTTCATTACTTTTCATTTCAGAGCAATCGAAATACTATTCGCAATCTCGGAACCTCCGCATTTTGATCTAGTCAGCATTTTCCGGAAAATGCAGTGGCTATAAAAAAAACTAAGACAAGCATTCATTATTTAGGAATGGAACGAAAAGGTAATTCACTAGCACCGGGAGCAACTTGAGGTAATTATCAGCATCCGAGGCGAGCAACACAACTTTTTGTCCGCCGCCAGCATCACACGCAGCAAACACGGTTACTTTTCGGCTCACAAATATACCTCAGAATATACTCAATAAAATTGAGTTATTGTTTAGTAAAAGCAGAAATTTTACACAATAATTGGTATTATCAAGTAGCGTGTAGTGTTTTGGAACGGTATTTTTCTTGTTCCAAATTGCTGCAAGAATAGATCAAAACATATACCAGTTTTAAAATGATGCAAAATAGATGCAGTATAAAACAAAATTTACAACACCGGTGCAGCGATGTTTTTGCTTTTGGTCTAAAAAAATAAATCCAATCCACGATTTGGATCGCCGTTGAAGATGCCCTTAAAGCGGAAAATAGTTGATCTATTTTTGGCGGTCTATTTTTTTTAATTATGTGTTAATAACAACATTTTAGGTTGAGATAAACAACTTGGGAAAGAATCAGGATTTATGTACAACGTATATGGATATTGATGGTACACGGTCGTTTAAAAATAAATAAATTTTAAATCAATACTTTAAACAAAATAAAAATTTCACCTTTTCGCATTCAACTCACAATTTGACAGCTCATCGATGCGCATTTACATGGCGCTTTAGCTAATGTAATCCTGAGCACCAAATTGATTAAATTTTGAATTTCGATTTCATTTTTATTGAAAATTTCAAAAATATATTTAGCTCGGTATCCCTACAGAATCGAATTGTGGTAACATCGATCAAACAGTCAACATTTCATTTCTGAAAACAATTAATTTCTTGTAAGCAAATAAAAGTTGGATCAGTGACAAAACTCAATGAACATTTTCTTTTTCATACAGAATGTGATCGGTCGCATCCGGAAAGTTTCGTAACAATAATAATTAGTGAGACGCAACGCGAGCTGCATACTCTTCTGAAGCAAAGTGGTGCCAAAAGCAATTTAGCTCAAGTTGCTCTGTAATTGGTCTATTGGTCCTATTCGGTCTTCTTGCCGATAGCTGCTAGTCCGGTTTCATTTAAGTTATTTTTTCATTCCGGGTCCTTCCGCTCCTGTTCTGCCGTCACAAGTGGCATGAAAGCGTCTATAATCGTAACGATAATTTCCTCAGCATGATTCGACATTCCCGCGTTTCAGCTAGAAATAGATACATTGTAGGTCCAGCCCGAGAGAGTAAAGCAAGAACCTTTTCAAAAAAATACGTGATTACATACGTATGGCCTCGTACCTTTTATTGTACCATTTTGCTTGCTTTCTTAAATGATTTTTCTGGAATGCATCCAAGGGCCGTAATGACGAAAATATATTTGACCGAATTTCACCGCACACAATGTTCGGTACTAGTCTTCGTGGTACTGCCGTCGTCGTCATGCACTGCACAAGCCTTCTTACCAGTAGAGAGCTAGGAATAATGGACCGACCACTGTAACCAAACACTAGTAGGTATTCCTCCATTGGCAACCGAGGAACCAATGCACTGTACTAATATTGAACGTTTTCACTGTGTTTGCTGGTACATTTGCGTGAATTGATTGGGAAAGCAACTGGAAAGTATAAACATTTGCGAAAAGTCCTCACATGAGGCCAGTCTGTTTTGGCGAACGTTCAAAAATATTAGAAGTTTCAACATTCTGTCTCCTTCCGATGTAGTTTCAATCGAAACAATTGAAACACGGGTTGTTCACCATTGTATGTGATAGAAAATGTATTTGGAAGCCAACTAGTATTTTTTCCAATGCAACAAAAGAGTAAAGTAGTTTTTGTTTAAGATGATGCATTAAACTTTCAGGGACCTATAATTCATCTCATCCCAATTTTATGGTATGACTCAGCTGTAACCAACAGTCCCATTGAAGTATCTTATGAAACATGTTACTTCCAATACACTCCAGCGTAAATACCGGTGCCTCCATTAACACAGAAATATAATGATTCCCATAACGTGACACACATGTCGGCGAGTCTGCATTTAATTCATAAGCAACTTTGTATTTTAATATCCGGCTGTCACCAAAAATTCATTTATAAATATGTAATAACGCTTTAATAGAACATCGTCCTCGTCATCGCAGCATACACAAGACCATCTGTAGCCTCCGGGAAGAAACAGGAGTGTGCAGGAGTGTAAAACAAAGGTTTCATCTCTTTCATTCGTGCGGTTGGCCCATTCTCTTTCAGTGCAACAGACACGACCGGCTGCCTGCTAGTTGGCCAACTAACCACCCTTTTGGTCGCTCTGTGCTGTCGTTTTCCTCAACGACCAAGTAAGGGGAAAATTTCGTTCAACTCGATGTGTGCAGCCAGTACGTGTGAGTAGAATTCGCAATTTCTGATCCAGCAGGAGAAAGTGGGGCTAAATGTGTCAATACTGGATTGACCCTCATTGACATTTTTCAGTATCATACCGTATGCATGAAACGAACAGTAAGTGCCTTTCGAAACGAAAAACCCTTTCGATTTATACTGGTATTCAACTTAAGCTATTCAAACCCCACTGTCACTTCCCGTTGAACTCGGGAATCCGGTAGTGAAGTTTCAGTGATATACAACCAAAGTGGGATGGAGGATACCCGTCCCTTCATCTCGTGCCTTACTATTTCGAAAAGCAGAAGAATTTGTGCAAAACATTGCATAAATATTTCATAACTGCTAACAGCCATGCCACACAGTATCGATTTACTTACGGATTGTGGTCGAATTCCATGCAACATTAACCCGGTTGAGAGGTAATTGTCTATTGTCTTTGCCTTTCTCAGGATAGGATGGATAGGAAAACTTGTTCGATGGCTACGGAGTAATTTAAATAGTGTAAGATTTTTTACAATATTAAATAAAAGTTTAATCTAACAACTCTCAAGAACTCTCAAAAAACGGATCGATCAAATACAATGCATTGCATCCTTGCAGTAAAACCACTAAAACTTCTGACCTAGACCAACTTCACATTTCAGCCTAGACCTGGAAAATCTTCACATTACTGCAACCGAACTTTTGTTGTCACTGCACAGTGGCGGAAACTGAGGATTTACATGGAAAGAATCTAAATGCATTAAGACGAAGTCTAATCAAGTTGATCCCTTCAGAGATGTTTTTACTTAGTATTCATGTTATTACTAAATCTTATTCACTAAATCATGAATCATGAATAATGAATGACGTATTCCAAAAATGTTATTTTTTAAGTGTGACGTTAAATGATAAAATAATGTTCTAGAAAACTATTAAGCGTGCATTAAAACAAATAAAAGTTTTCAGAAGGAGCTGAAAAAGCGCTACGAAAAATAAATCTATGAAACAAATTTTAATTTAAATTTGCATATTTTGATCACTACCTGAACCCGGTTCGAGCGTTTCTACGCTTACAACTAAATTAATCAAAATTTAATAGAACTAGCGCGTTATGGTAGTTTTTCGGAATAAATTTTGTTAAAATATTATCGTTTGCTAAAAAGTCACACGATTACAGAGTTTTTTTTTTTTGTTTTGCTTTTATTTTTTTTGTTTAATTCCATTCTGAAATACTTTCATCTTAAAAAAAAAATACAAAATTATTCTTTTATAGTTATTTTTTTTTTTCATTTCTTCAAATACCTGGATTGCTGTTGGATATCTTGTTGTTTGGTTGAAACTTGTGTTTCATTTGTATGAGAGCTTCGCATCCAGAGGGGAGAGGGGTCTCGAACCACCATCGAAAAAATCCTGTCTCCTGCCGCCCTCCTGTCAGTCGTTGCCGTCCAGGGTCAGATATGTCGCATCGTTCATTACTGAAAAAATCTTCTTGGTTGGCCATTCTTCCTGCTTGCTGCATTGGCCTGCTGCTCCGAAACAACCGGCTACCACATGACGATGTCCATGAACTGAAGATACTGTTTGATGGTTTGTTCGGTTGCACCGATCTCTTCATCCAAGGCATGGAAGGATTTCGCCACTTTTCCCTTTTTCGCTTCAGCATCTACTAGGCTTTGGAGGCTTTGGTAACGCAAGACTGTCGGACGGCTTCCTCACGATGCTCTTCCTTTCGTCCGTTAAGACGATGATTTTGTAGATGCCATATCGCTGTATTACATCAACACGAACTGCCACAAAAGTAACACCAGAAACATCTTTTAAATTCAACTATCAGATTTCATGTTCCGTTTTAATAACTCCTCAGTTCATATTATAAAATCCCTTCAATACATATATTGTCTTATATGATATTGTTTATTCACTACCATTACCATTCATCTTCATCATCATTAACATTTTTATCATTAATTGTGCTTTCTTAATTTATATATTAACATAAAAATAGTTTTATAATTTTTATCTAATAAGTTATATATACTTTTGCTTATCATGACTTTTATGTCCAATAATCATTTTGATCCGTTCTTCTCCTCTTATGATTTAGAAGTATCTAGTGCCTTGAATACAAGAAGCTGCAACGGAATCTGTGGTAGGCTTTTGCACTTATTACTGAATGTATTTTTCATTTCCGGTTTGCAAATGGGCATTTTACCAAATCTGAGCTGATCGGATTAAGACTAGTTGTCTGGCTTGGCTAATGTCTAATTTTACAGTTCAATCTTTGTCATTACTTTATAATAAATGACAACATCATTATATTTGATAGTATCGTTTTATTGATTTTACTTCATAGATGATTTAAACATTACATATTGTTTTTTATGTCCCTGTTCTTCCCTGTTTTCCTAGCTCAGGAGCAATAACTATTAAGGCCAGCAAAAATAAAGCAGATTGTTTTTATAAAATCAGCATCAAGCAGCAAATAGTGACCATGGCAACAGTAAATTAAAATGTATAAATGTTAGTTTTGTAAAATTTCGATAGATTTAAAATACTTTTTAGGATACTTCAAATCAAGGATACTTCAAAAACAAACGAAAACGTGCTTAAGCGCGGAAACACAGAACTCTACACTTAAACACTTTACAACATTCCTTGCATTTTAGGATCAACCGATTGAAGATCACATATGATAGATAAGAATGCTTGTAGTATTTTTTTTTAATAAATATCAAATAAAAATATTTGGGGGGGGGGGGGGGCCGGTGGGGGGGGGGGGGGGGCCTAGTGGGGGGGGGGGTCCCCGGGGGTGGGGGCCTTCCGGAGAAATTTGCGAAATGGGCGAATCTGCTTTTGTAAACAAACATTTAAATCGACGATTTCTCACGAATAAACGCTCAATTTCTTAAATTAACACCACAATTGGGTAAAAGAAAACTTCTTCTGGCCAACTGTGGTCTAAATTTTTCAAATTGAGCCTCTATTCGCTGAAAAACGTAGATTCAAATGTTTGTTTACAAAAGCAGATTCGCCCATTTCGCAAAGTTCTCGGGATTTGTTTATTTTTGTTGTGGGAAGGGTTTTTTTTTTTTCGCGGGGGAAAAGTTGAGGGGTGTTCCTCCCCCAAGCATGGTTCCAATTGTATCATAAATCAATCTTTGCACGCTCTTCTTTGATTCAATAGACGCACACAATGAGAAGTTCTGCTTCACCTCTCAAACCGAAAACTGATGGGCCATGGTGAACATTGAATGGACATAGCATGAACTTCGTGGCCTGTCAATTGTATGCGCGTTCATCACTGCTTGCTTGTACAATTTACTGATTCGTTCGTTGACTTCTGTTGATGATTCATTTTCGTTTCCTGATTCGATTGAGTGCTAGTGTTCAAAGCTTCCGATCGGATCACCTGGTGATTGTGTGGTACTGCGTTCAAAGCAAAAGTGAATCGGAAGCCGATTAGCACAGTGTGGCCATACATACAGCGCGAAAAACAGAAAATATGTAGCAACTAAACGCCAAATGTTTATATAAAGTGACATGTGTTCCTTTAGACCAGTATTTTCTGTTTTTGGTAGATACTGATGATGGCACAGATTACTTAGTTGGTAATGTTACGGCATTCTTATTGAAATAGATAATAAGCGAATGTTTGTTCAACGAACGATAATCGACGATATGGATATTAAACCCTCTTCAATTGAAATCTCGATAACGATTTTTCTTGCATGTTATATGATATAAAATGCACAAGTTGTGCAGAACATATTGTGTCAATAGTCCTGAAAAAAATTGTCAAGACTAATCGGATACGTGCGACAGGTAAATAAAAAAGAATCTTATTGAGTAGGTTGATTTTTCCCAGACGGTATATACTTAACAAAACTTCCAACACTGTCCTTCGAACTAAAAGACAATGAATGATTCTGTTAAAATGAATGCTATCATCTCTCGTCTCCGACCATTATCATCTGGCGATCCTACTGGGTCGTATTTCCATAGCCACTCAATCAACGAAAAGTGAATCACAAGTAGGCAGAGCTGCTGTCCATTCGACTTGCATGGTGGAATGCAGTAATCTACAAAAAGGCCAATCTTGTTCACTCACTGAGTTCCTGCGCATGATGCCTTTACCAATACATTTATCGATGTGGTTGTTTCAAGCACGGATAACAATAAATAATTTTCGCCGATTTTTTCGGAACTCACCAACACTGACGATTGGAAACTCGGAACATGGAACTGCAAATCGCTCTGCTTCCCTGGCTGCGATAGGATAATCTACGACAAACTTCAACCACGTAACTTCGAAGTCGTAGCACTGCAGGAGGTTTGCTGGACAGGACAGAAGGTATGGAAAAGCGGGCATCAAGCGGCTACTTTTTACCAGAGCTGTGGTACCACAAACGAGCTAGGCACCGGCTTTGTAGTGCAAAATGCGTCAACGCGTGATTGGATGGTTTCCGATCAACGCTAGAATGTGCAAGCTGAGGATCAAGGGTCGATTCTTCAACTACAGCATCATCAACGTTCACTTTCCACACGACGGGAGACCCGATGACGAAAAAGAAGCGTTCTACGCGCAGCTAGAACAGATGGCTGCCCGCAGTGGGACGTAAAAGTCGTCATTGGTGACATGAACGCTCAGGTAGGACGGGAGGCAATGTACAGACCGTTAATAGGGTCTAACAGCCTGCATACCGTATCGAACGATAATGGCCAACGATGCGTGAACTTTGCGGCCTCCCGTGGTTTAGTAGTCCGAAGTACCTTCTTCCCCCGTAAAGACATCCACAAAGCCACTTGGAGATCACTTGCCCAACGAACAGAGAATCAAATCGACCATGTTCTAATCGACGGGAAATTCTTCTCCGATATCATCAACGTTCGCACTTACCGCAGCGCGAATATAGTCTCGGACCACTACCTAGTTGCAGTATGTATGCGCTCAAAACTCTCGACGGTGTACAACACGCGTCGATTTCGGACGCCACGACCTAACATTGAGCTACTACGGGAAACCGAAGTGGCCCAGGAATACGCGTAACAGCTAGAAGCAGCCCTACCAACGGAAGAGCAGCTTGGCGCAGCTACTCTTGAGGATGGCTGGAGAAATATTCGAACCGCCATTGGTAGCACTGCATTAGTGACACTAGGTACTTCTGCACCGAATCGAAAAAATGACTGGTTTGATGGCGAATGCAAGCAGTTAGTAGAGGAGAAGAATGCAGCACGGGCGAGAATGCTGCAACACCGTACGAGAGCGAATGTGGATCGGTATAGACAGGCACGGAACAGACAAAATTCTATTCTTCGAAGGAAAAAGCGCCAGAGGGAAGATCGAGACCGCGAAGAAATGGAAGCACTGTACCGTGCTAACGACACACGCAAATTCTACGAGAAGTAAAACAGCTCGCGCAAAGGCTATGCACCACAAGCTGATATTTGCAGAGACCTGGATGGCAACCTTCTTACAGGAGAGTGTGAGGTGATTGAAAGGTGGAAGCAGTACTTCGACGAGCACCTGAACGGTAATGTTACAGCGAACGAAAGTGGCACGGTAAGAAATCTAGGAACACGCTCAGAAGATGACAGGACCCCGACCTCAACCCTTCAGGAAGTTGAGTAGGAAATTGGTCTGTTGAAAAACAACAAAGCCGCTGGTGTTGACCAACTCCCAAGCGAGCTATTAAAATACGGTGGTGAAGCACTGGCCAGAGCGCTGCACTGGGTAATTACCAAGATTTGGGAGGAGGAATGTTTACCGGAGGATTGGATGGAAGGAATAGTGTGTCCTATCCATAAAAAGGGCGACAAGCTAAATTGCTGCAATTATGGGCGACCCGCTACGAGCACCACCTACAAGTTGCTCTCTCAAATGTTGGCCGCCGCCGTCACAAATTGCAAAGGGGGGGGGGAATACCAGCGGGTTCTGGGGCCGCCGGTTGGCGGGTAGAAATGTCGCGAATACAACGTGCCCACACATCATCTTTTCATTGACTTCAAATCAGCGTATGATACAATCGATCGAGACCAGCTATGGCAAATCATGCACGAATATGGATTTCCAGAAAAACTGACGCGGTTGATCAAAGCAACGATGGATCGAGTGTGTCGTCCGAGTATCGGGGACGCTCTCGAGTCCCTTCGAATCTCTGAAAGGGTTACGGCAAGGTGATGGATTGTCTTGTTTGTTGTTTAACATTGCATTGGAGAGTGTGATTCGAAGAGCTGAGATAGACACGAGTGGCACGATCTTCAGGAAGTCTGTCCAACTATTTGGCTTCGCCGACGACGTTGATATCGTAGCACGTAACTTTGAGACGATGGCGGAAACATACATCAGATTTAAGGCTGAAGCTGGTAGGATTGGGCTTGTGAATAATGCGTTAAAAACAAAATACATGAAGGGAAGAGGCTCACGAGAAGAAAATTTTAGCCTCCTAGCACAAGTTCAGATCGACGGTGATGAAATCGAGGTAGAAGACGAATTCGTGTTTCTGGGCTCATTGGTGACCGCCGATAACGACACCAGCAGAGAAATACAAAGGCGCATTATGGCTGGCAATCGTGCCTACTTTGGACTCCGAAGGACGCTAAGATCGAACAAAGTTCGCCGAACCACAAAGTTGACCATCTACAAGACATTAATTAGACCGGTAGTTCTCTACGGCCACGAAACATGGACATTGCTAGTGGAGGACCAACGCGCCCTTGGAGTCTTTGAACGGAAGGTGCTGCGTACGATCTACGGTGGAGTGCAGATGGAAGACGGAACGTGGAGGAGGCGAATGAACCACGAATTGCACCAGTTGCTGGGAGAACCTCCCATCGTACACATCGCAAAAATCGGTTGACTTCGATGGGCTGGGCATGTCGTAAGAATGTCGGACGACAGCCCTGTGAAAATGGTTCTCGAAAACGAACCAACAGGTACAAGAAGAAGAGGCGCGCAACGAGCAAGGTGGATTGATCAAGTAGAAGGCGACACGCGGACCCTCCACAGACAGCGAGGCTGGCGAGGTACAGCCATGGACCGATTATAATGGAAAGAACTTCTGTGTACAGCAGAGGCCACACCGGCCTTAGTCTGATTGGTAAGGTCAGTAAGGTAGTGTAAATCTTAGGTGATATTGAATTACCATGCCACATTGTTGAATGGTTGCAGTCTACTCTCAAACAATTAACAACGAAACCTTATGATTAATTATGCTTTATGAGCCTGGAACTATCAACAATCACATTGAAGGGACATAATATGCAAGTAAATTTTACATTGCAGAAATAAAGACTCAGCTGTAGAATAATCCATGTATCATAAGTTGGCTTTTGAATCCACACCAAGCAACATAAGCAACATATTTTGAAACAATAATTTATATTGCATGACATACTCAAAACGTTCACTGTTGCATTAGAGTTAATATTATAGCACAGGAGATTCTGCATATTGCATGAAAGTGGCCAAAAAGCATTATCAGATACTTTCAAAATTAATAGAACTTGAGTTGAAATAGGTAGAGCCTTCTTCTTCTTAATATGTTCCAGTTAAGTGATGTATAATATGAAATTATTTGGACCTACATTGCAACATAACAAACCTCTGCCACCTGCTACGTCCACCCCACGGCCTTTGCAACTTCCCTGTTTCTTATCTGGCCCTTGCTATCTCTCTTCCCCATGCTACCTCCTGCCATTGCAACTTAGCTGTCCTTGATCCCTTGACCACCTCTCCCTTTCTACCACTTGTTCTTGCTACTTCACAGCCTCTTGCTACGTCACTGCTCCTTGCTACTTCACTGACCGTTGCTACCTCACTGACCCCTACCACCCTCTCTCTAGCTACTTGACTGCACCTTGCTACCCCCAGGCCCTTGCCATTCCCTGACCCTTGCTATCTTTTGTCCATTGGTACTTTACTTCATCTTTCTACTTCACTGACCCTTGCAACTACCGTTTGTCTTGCAACACTCCAGCCCCTGCTCCTTTCTTCTCCCTTCCCATTGTTACTTCCGTATCCCTTATTAGCCGCATGCCCCTTGCTACGACCCTGCGCATTTCCCAACAAACATCAATGCTAAATGACTGTTTGTTCAAACAAATTTGGAGAAGTTGTTCAGCTTTTTCTTCTAGAAAGCTGAATAACTTCTCCAAATTTGTTTGAACAAGCGGTTATTCGACACTGATCTTTGTTGGGTGGTACTTTCCTGCTCTTTGCTACTTCACTGCCCCTTGTTACTCCCTGATCCTAGCTATTTGTATGTGCCTTGCTTCTTTACTGCTCCTTGTTATACCTCAGCTCCTTGCAAACCTTGCCCTTGCTACCATCCTGCCCCTTGGTACCCAATTGACCCATGTTACCCCTTGTTCCTTGTAATTCCCTTGCTCATTGATAGTTCACTGTCGATTTCTACCCCTAAATTGTTACCCCTGCCCTTGCAATCCTTGTCCCAGCTTTTTCCCTGACCCTTGCTACTTCCCTGTCCCTTCTTATACCTTGGCTCTAGGAGTATATATAGCATAAACAAACTAGAAGCTCATATTCACACTAGCGCTGGTGTAGTGAGTGAATTACGAACACATGTGATCACCATTCGGAAACACTTGACCACTAGGACAAGTATACTGAAGAAAGCAATGCCCTAATTGATAAGACTCTCTAGATATAGCTCAAACAAATTGGAAGCTCATATGCACACTAGCGCCATGCAGTGAGTGAATTCGGAATATGTGTCACTATAACTGCTAAAGGAAGCAATGTCTTAACTGGAAGGCTCTCGAAATACAGTAGAAGCTCATATGCATACAAGCGCCGCGTAGTGAGACAATTCCGAACATGTGATCTTCTTCAGGAACTAGGACAAGTTTACTGAAGACTGATATGTCCTAGGATGAAACCAATTACCCCTGAAAAACGTCACTACCCTAATTTGTAGTATACTTTGTGTGTTTTGAGGCACGGAAGCAGTCGTTTTCTTAGGAACTCATTCATCTAGGCTTGGCCATTTACGATTGCAGTCGTTACGAAAGGCTTGCTCCGTTTTCCGTATGAACCATTGACTTATCAAATCATCACTTTGGACCAACGAACTTTTCTTTCGCAGTCACATACTGGTTTATCGGAGTTTGCTTCAAGTCCGCTTTTACATATGTCTCATCGTTCATCATACAGCAGTGCGGAACTTTCAACAATTTTGTGTACGCACTCTAGTCGCTATTCTGTCGCTCATTGCTGTTTGGTGCTTCCAAAACCTGGAGTCATGCTAATTTTTTGGCTTTTTGCACGCAACTTTTTGTTGGGTGCAGTTTTGCGAACATATAGGTGGGCTTACGTTGGAAAGGAGCAACCACTTGTTTGTGATCCTTAATACTGTACGAAATTCCAAGCCTTCGTTTCCTGATAGTTGCTTTTATGTACCTACTCATCAAACTCGTACACCCAACCATCATTAATCGAACCAGTACTGGGATGCATATCTGCTAGCTTTGTGGAAGTTCTCAACCCCCTCATCACAGACCAGTTTTTCGTCCTACAGCCATCCCAGACCTGTGTATGAGAGCGGCGAAGGGATCTATCAACTGTACGTAGTACACAGGGTCCGGTAATTGAAGTGCTACATTGATCAAAACAAAAACATTTTATTTCAAATTCATTCAACTACACTCGAAAGAAACCACTTTTTGCAAAACTCACTGGTCAAGTTCAACTTGTTCGCCTTGGGTTTAACCACTCGCCGCAGACAATCGAAGACGAGGCCTGCAGGTGCTCTTATGGTGTTTTATCCCAGGATGCCGCAGGTGTCGCTGCAGGACTTCCTCACCTGCATGTTTTTTAGAGCAGACTTCGGCCTCAAACAAACTCCAGACAGTGAAGTCCATAGAGTTCATGTCCAGTGAACGCGCCGGCCACTTCGAGTTCGATATGAACCCTGGAAAATGTTCCACAATGTAGAATTGGGGTTTCTTCACTTTGTGAGCCGGCGCCGAGGCCTGTTGGAAAACCCAATCCCAAGGCGGAAAAAAGTCGCAAAATCAACTTCCTCGTTTTACAATAAATATATTTTTTGTAATTTTAGACACGATTCTAAATTTCTTTTTCCAGAATTTTATGAAGATTGAATGAGACCCTCTAAAAATTTTTAAAGTATGGGTCCTACATGGTCGTGGATTATTACTCCCATATAAAATGAATGGAGAATCAAAAAAAAACTTCAACTAAGTTTTCAAATGTGAGCACACATGCGCACATTCACCACAATAGGCTTATTTTGAAGATTTTTTGCCAGCTTTTCGAAAGTCTGGGTTACATTTTGTGCCAACTTGTACAACTACAGTTCCAGGCTAAAGTCCTGGAATGTCTGGGAAACCCGTAAATTGGTAAATATATACATCTCGTACTAGATAACACGGTTTAAGCCTTCTTACAATGAGGTGTATGCATATATCTTGGAAAACCGACTTTTGATCCAAGGCCTGGAGGACCAAGTGTTGTATACAACGAACTCAGCTCGATGAACTGAATGGCTGTGTGTGTAGTATACGCGTGTAACGAAATTTCTAACTGAGTTTCCCAAGCAACTACTGGACCAATTTGAATAAAACAATCACCAAATCGAATGTACTGTGATTTCATTTGTCGCTTTTCAATTTTATTGGAATCGATTCACTTGTCCCGGAGATACCCCCGGGGATGTGGCCAATTTCTGACTTAGAAAACCAAAATACGACACCTCAAATTACATGAGAATTTAAAAATAACTCTAATGATGATGATATTAAAATTCCTCAATGACATTGGCCACATCCGGGTTGATGTTCCGGCTACATCCGGGAAAGTGGCCAGATTCGGAATTGGATCAAATCCCATCTTGCGACACATCATATAACTTGAGAACTCAAAAATAAGAGCAAGGGTGATGATATCAAGGTTCCAGGACCCCCAGGAAACGTAAAAAGGGTCAGATCTCATGATAACACATCGGTCAATAAGTTAAGCCTAACTACAAGAAGGCGCCACTAATAAAATATCCATATGATTTTTCAAAACTATCAACCTTCAAAAGATTACTGTCAAAATTTCATGGCGTTTGGTTTATTATTTATCGAGTTACAGTGGTTTAAGTGACGCTACTTTTGTGATTCTTAAAAACGATGGATTCAAAGCAATTTCGTGTGTTGACATATCATTGCTTTTTGGTGGGAAGCAACACCGTTCAAGCCCAAGCTTGGCTTGAAAAATGTTATCCGGACTTTGTCCCATCGAAAACGACCATCAAACGATGGTTTGCTAATTTCAAACGTGGTCGTACGGACACCGATGATGCTGAACGCCCTGGTCGGCCAAATGAGCCAGTTATTCGGGAAAATATTGAAAACCCCCTAAAAATCATTTTGGGCAATCGCAAAGTGAAGTTGGAAGAGATAGCTGACACTCTGAAGGTATCAAAAGGTAGTGTTTACACCATCATACACGAACATTTGGGTATGATAAAGATGTTTTCCAAATGGGTGCCGCGTTTGCTCACACCAGAGCAAAAACAACAACGAGTCGATGATTCAAAGAGCTGTTTGGAGATGTTCACGCGAAATAAGAAGGAGTTTTTGCGTCGATACATCACAATGGATGAAACATGGATTCTTCACTTCACTCTGGAATCCACTTCACTCTGGAATTCCCTGTAGTTACCCATTTGTGATTTCGACTGGCCACTGCATGGTCCTCCGGATAATTCGGAATATCCGGAATATCTGGTTGAGTTGTGCATAACTTTCGTTGTAGAGTGACGTGGTTTTTACAAAGAAAAATTTAGATTTCTTGGAAAACCGACTACTGTTCCAAGGCCCGGGATCCTTAAGGTGAAATACTTCTGCGTCCCAGCTCCATGGATATATGCACTGCGACTTCGCATTTTCGAAGTAATAAATCTCAGTTATTGCTGTTGCAGCGTCGCAGAAAGCATGCGGATAAAGTTTTGTTATTGCTATTGTTATTTTAGACTTTGATATTGACTAGCTGATTTGAATGTACTGTTAATAACACTAGGTATTCTGGGCCTCGGATAAAAAGTCAATTTCAAGGGATCTGTACACCATTCTTTTGTAAGAAGGATAAAAAGATGCATACCTGCTGCCCTTCCTCCGGTCCTACGAAGGTGACTCTCTGTTTTGGCCAGATCGGCATCGGATTTTGGCATTGTACCATTATGCTAAACCGGTGATGGACTGTTACGAAGCCAACGATGTTGTTTTTGTGCCGAAAGAGGCAAATCCACCAAACTCGCCAGAACTTCACCCAATAGAAAAATTCTGGGCAATATTGAAGAGGGAAAGCTCCGGAAATCAGGGAAAGTCTTCAAAAACGACAAGAATTTGAAGAAAGAGTGGATAAAGTGTGTAAAAAAAATGGCGCAAGTGTTGCACAGAATTTGATGGGTTGAATAAACCAACTTTGCAAAAATATGTGTTTATTTATTCCCTGAGAGTCTCAAAAATATCCGACTTAAAATGAATTTTTGGTGATCATTTTTGTCTATTGCATTTGTTTCAAGTACAATCTTTAACCATATTATTTTTATTGAGCATGTACAGAATCTTTTCATTTGCTTTGCTCTTCGTAATTTACCATAGAATGATCCTGTGCATATCCCTAACCATTCTGAACGATGTCGTCCAATGGATTTGGAATTGCTCTCGGATGAATGGGTAAAGTGAGGGGCTGTATTTGACATCCTCATCAATAATGATGACTTCGCTGGTCTTCTTGTGCAAGTATCATTTTTCAGTGTCAGTTACGTTACTTGTCACTTATTGGTATTCCCGCACAAAGAATGGACTATGGACATAGCAATACCTTTAGTTCTTGACTAAGAGCCTTTAACACCTTCTGTGAAAAATTTTATTTCAATGTGTCCTATAGTTGCATTAAAAATAGTATTAAAAGCATAGCTAAAGTCAACCAGTCTGTGCTACATTTTCGAAGACAATGAACAAAAAATCTAATAAACTCTTTTCTTCTCCTCACTTCCTTCTGATCTTTGGTTAACCGTTCTTTGAAACGTTTTATAAAAAGAGTTCCCAAACCCAACATCGAACAGTACGATGTGGATGGGGGGGGGGGGGGTCTTATTGTGAGTTATTGAAATTAGTGTATGATATTTTCTCACGCACTTCTTTTTCTTACGACTGCATTTTCGATTCTTCTAAAAACGAAACATCCTCGTTCGAACCATTGCCGTTTTCCGTCAGTCGCATTCACTGACTCTTCTAGAATGTCAACCTAGTCAGAAGTGAATATATGTAATACATGCTACCAAAGAACACTGGGAAGAGATATAAATTTCTAAGGCAAACTATGCCCACAGTCCATTTTAGGACGGTCAATTCTATTTTCTCAACTAAAGAGTTTTGATACTTTTCCAAATCAACACCGTTTAATCAACGTTTTCTAATCAATGAACTGAAGCACCGTTCCATTCATCAATCAATGAATGGTCGAGAGTAATAAATTGTTTGTAGATGTTGTATAACATCCTTCGGTTACATATGGGGGTTTGAATAGTAAAATCTAAAATTGGGAGCAACACAAAAAATTGTCGGCTTGTTAATATTTCATTCATCGTAATTATTTTTCAATTTTTGCATCTCGTTTCGAAATATATAAACAATTAAAAATAAGAGTGCAATTTTTCGATGCAATTCTAATTTTATCCAATGCCAACCATGCGGTCCTGTATCGTGCTCAACGCCTCTATTTGTTGCCACGAGTTGCCAAATGTAAAGGTAAATCGTTAGTCTCGCTTCGAAGTTTACAGAAAATTAAAGGGTCTTCCTAAACATTTACAGTTTTCCAAAATAGGGAAATATCTTGTTGTAAACACGCATGTTTGATACTCCACTCTCAGATTAAATTTCAATTTCTATTCCACTCGAACATAAAATGCAGATCAAAATATTTTCCAATATAAACATTCGTGTCACGCTCTATAAACACTGAAAAGTAAACAGAATACTTTCTCTAATTTGTATTGTGCTTTCTCCCTTCTGTTTGGACTTCGAAGGTAACAATGGTGTTGGACACAGAAAAAAACAAATCTTAGTTGCGGCATTTTCTCCAATCCCACCTTCACTGCTCCACTGGAGCTGTTGAAGCCGCTACAACCGTACTTGGCAATATCAACAATAACCACTTAACTAGTCAAGTCAGCGGAAAAATATCCACCCTAATGGCAAAGCGGTACGGCTGGCTCCACAAGGCGAAGTAAGCGAAATAATCAACTTCAAGTTTTCAAGACTTTCGAGAGTCATCGTTGAAGCAGAACAACCATTTACCTACAGAAATATGTTTACCTCCCTTGTACAGAAACTTATCGGCGATAGGGATCGCTCTCCGGATGAGGGACGTTTTCGGCAACAAAGAGAAAATCTATGCTCAGCTCCCAGTTTCGCACAAGATGATTTTAATTAAAATAAATCCGGAAAAAGGTGAAGTTCTGTTTTGCACTCAATGGGACAACATTCTTTAGATAACTGTACTAGATACGGCACTTTAGTTTCCGGAAGACTTCACGTTGCTCAACATAATCTAAAGTATTATAATAATGAAGGTGTGCTCTTGATGACAGTTATTTTGTTTTGTTACAAATAAATATTAACTTGATAATCTTGCACCTGCAAACGCATATAATTGTCAGTAATAATCAGTGCCCACTATTTTGCCAACTACGTATAACGTTTAAAGCGCTTGAAATACGTTCGGATATCCGACGTCAATTAAATAACGCACCAAAATTTAGGAGATTGCAATGCACAATAGTTAATTGATTCCACAATCTAATATGCATTACTGGTTAGTCTGGTGTTTGTCGTCGTTGCATTCAAATTCTAGCGTTCTACCACATAACCTGAAGGCAACCCGCTGTTGGCGTGAATGTCCGAACCAAAACAAAGCAGCCATCCTGCCAACAGCTATTATTTTTGTTATGTCTCCCGAAGTGACACCACATTGCTGGAAAGCCAGTTCCCATCAGGCTCCTAGCGAAGACGTGAAGCTATACTCAATGGGATGAAAATGGGACACTTTGAGGAGCGTACTTGTCTCGTGCGCTGTCTGGTGTGGCATTCCGTGGACACCCTTGATTTATTTTAGAATCATTTATTACGAGATTAAAACGGACCAGCGAGAGCGACTGCTTTCGTTACCATGTACTGAAGCAAACGAGCCCATGGTATCTCGGTTCAGATGTCAGCTCGAGTACGGAGACATGGAAACAACAGAGCTCGCCATGAGCACAGCATTATTACGGTCCTTTGTGGGCGCATCAATGCTAAATCCTCTATCCTAAGCCAGTGGAAGTATAAAATCCCACAAAAATATAATGCAAAATGAGTCGGAAAGAGCCATGAATAATATTAGGCCGTTGTTTCTTCCCTTCATAGCTATGTCAACGAATGCATGAGTGGCTTTGATGAATTTGAGACAGGCGATGCTGAAAAAATGACTGGGCGGGTGGGTTGGAGATGCTGCTTGGTCTGGGCCCTGCGAACTTATTTCCATAATGATAGGCTGAACATTTCAACATCAACAATTGACAAGGCATCATTAGCTTTTGTGAAACATAATTTTCTCGTGAATCGAAGCTTGTCTATGTATTAAGCTTGCGCATTAAACTCGGAACATTTGTAATCAGATTTCAGATTTTTTTTGAGATATCTGAATTGATTTTGACTGGGAAAAAATACTCAAGAAGAAAATCATAGAATTGCTAACATAAACCACTCTACGGGCTGGAAAATCCATCCCACTGCAAACGTTTCCAAGGCCAACTTCCACAATCGCTGACCAGTAAAGCTACATCTTTGGCCACTTTTCCACTTTTTTCAGCGTTAGTTTAAGGATTTATTTTGAACTTGACGGATGAAACTGTAAGCAACTGAAAAGGCTGTGGAATGGTTGTTGCACTTTCTTACATACATATTTTTTGTAGGAATTCCTTAAAGTTCAATTGTCCTTTAAAACTCTACACAAGGTCATAATGTTTTTGGGCAGGTATTGAGGCCTCAATGTTTTGCCTTTTGGTCTTGTTTGATTGTTTGGTATGGGAAGTAACCTGAAGTAACCTTCCTAAATTTACTCTTGTAATTATACTTGAACTCCAATAATTTGAATTTACATGTCCGACCTATAATCCGACCCGATACTAGAGAACAGTTACCATTATGCACAGTTTACAGTTTGTTATCACTAAACGTCAGCTCATTGTGACAAATTTGACACTTGTACAAATACTAGAGCTGAAACAATCCAATAGCAAAACGGCGGTTAGTCAAAAGTCTTGCTTCAATTTTTGCAAGCACTATCTTAAAACGAATACCAAATGTTCAAAATTACCTTAGACTGGTGGATATAAACTGCACGCGAAAACCGAATCGATATTTTTTTTTTCTTAACTTCCACAACTGACATTGACACCCATCCCAAGTTAGAGCGAGATGCGAAAAAAAGTTTATTTGTTCACGACGCAAGATGTTTGTGTAGCGATTTTTAATATGGAACAAAAATAATAGCGAGTTTGCTTGAAATTTTGTGTTTCCAATAGAATAACGGCAACGGAATCATTTAAAATTTTACAAAAGTGTTATGAGGGCTCTACTCAATCGAGAACGCTTATTGCGTTATTTGACTAGCATAAAGCATTCAGTGAAGGTAGTGAAATCGTAACGGGTGGCCACCAAATAACGGGAATGACTTCAATACTTTTTTTTCAGAATAATTATGCTTTCAGAGAAATATCACTGTATGTGAATGAATCCTTATAATATTCAGAAAATTGTCACACGTACGCTTTTTCTCCAACATTTTCATTTGTTTACAGCAAAGCCGTCAAAGCAGGAAGTACTGCGGGCGCACATTGTTCAATTCTTTCAAGCGAATAAGATCGTGGGAAAAAGTACACGGTGGACCGATGAAGTGTGAAAATGTTTCAAAAAACCATCATATACCGTACTTTGACAATCATGGCAGTAATCCGGAAGAATGGTAATGGCCCTCCTACGAATATTATGGATAAGCAGACGTTCTATTCACTATGTTTAACAACAAACATTCGGTGAGTCAATGGGAAGCGGCCAGTAAGATCAATTGTACGAAATCGTACATCGGTAAGAAAGTGAAAAAGGAGGGAATAATATGTCGAAAGAAAAACAGATCGCCAGAGTACACGGCCGAACAAATCAAAACTGTGAAATCCCAGTACCGCTAAATGATCCGGCAATACGGTGGAAAGTCTTTCGTTCTGGGCGACGAAAGCTACTTCCCCTATCTAAGTCCCAGATGCCCGGAAACGACTGTTTCTACACCAAGGACAAATCCACAACTCCTGCGAAGGTTAAGTACACATTTAAGCACAAGTTCGAACAAAAAGTGATCCTATACATCGCAATTTCCGATAAGGGGATCTTGGAGCCATAGTTCAAACCATCATGTCTTGGCAATCAACCAGCAAGTCTACCAAACAGAGTGTTTGCAGAAAATTCTCATCCCGTACCTTAAGAAACATCACTCGGATGGAGACTACGTGTTTTGGCCGGACAAGGTATCATCACACTACGCGACGACGATGCTTCCGTTCTTGGAGAGCCAAATTATACCATTTGTGCCAAAAGACCGGAATCCGACGAATCTGCAGCAGTGTCGTCCTATCGAGGATTGTTTTGGTCTATTGAGGTCCACTGCATGCAAGGGTAATTGGAAGCCCAAGGACACGAAGCAACTCATCCACAGGATCAGAAGCAGCATCCGGAAAATTGATGTGGCAGCCATCCAGCGGTCATGTGCTACCATCAGGACTTAGCAGCGCCGCACGGTGGACCACGGACCTTATGCTAATATTCATTAAGCTTTGTTTGAAGACTAACGTCAACCATTTATATAAAATAAATCAGATTGAATTGTACTTCATTGTTGTTGTTTATTCGAGCAATTCCTTCCATTCACCCTATTTCGTGGCCACCCGTTAGGTAATTGGTAGCTGTTGTAGACTCTTGATATACTAAGTGGGGTGAAAAGTAACCTCCTTGGGAATGAAAAAAAAACGAAATTTAAATACTCTAATTGTTATACTTGTATTCTCCTAACGTGGAGTAACGATTATGATGTAGAAGGAGATGTTTCGCTCATCGCCATGAGGTACCAAGAGTAGACAGTCATGTTTGCTAGAATGAAAGATATGAAGAGAAAGTCTTGAAAGTTCCGTAAGTGTACGGTAGGTTGGAAATGGAATAGAAGTACTGAAAATTGAGCGAAAGGGCATGGGTAAAGTAGTACTCGAACCAAGGACGTTATCATTGCCAAACATCAACCTCAACCTACCTCAACCTACCCCGCAGTGGGATGTTTGGCAATGATAACGTCCTTGGTTCGAGTACTACTTTACCCATGCCCTTTCGCTCAATTTTCAATACTTCTATTCCATTTCCAACCTACCGTACACTTACGGAACTTTCAACACTTTCTCTTCATATCTTTCATTCTAGCAAACATGACTGTCTACTCTTGGTGCCTCATGGCGATGAGAGGAAATTTAAATGTTTTTGTTTTTTATTTTATTCAATAGCTATTCCTTATAGCTCGATACATTTATTCCAGCGATTTTCCAACATCTTGATCCCGTCCCAAAAGTAATTTTTCGGAAGGTCTGCAAAATATTCCTTCGCGGCGTCGATGATTTCCTCGCGTGAGCTGAATCTTTTATTGATGAGCCATCTTTTGAACCCATTGGAGCCGTAGGTCCTTGATTTTAGTTTTTAGGTTGTGATGCTCTTGTGCACCGGCGCATTGTCTTGCAAAAACAAAATTGTTTTTCTCTTCATATGAGGCCGTTTTGCCGGACTTCATCGCTCCAATAATGCACAGTAATACTCGCTGTTGATGGTTTTATTCTTTTCGATGTAGTCCACGGAAGAGTATGCCATGACAATCCCAGAAAGTTAGCAAAGTAACGTAATTGTAGTTACAGCGCAGATGTGATGTTTTCCCGCCGATGTTAGTTCCATGTGTATTCAAAAAGGTTCAAATGTCCGGGAAATAGACTTAGCTTGGTGTCAGAAAATTGGAGATTCGCAATCGTGAATACGGCCTTTCTCTCCGTAATATTTCTAAAAAATACTCAGTTTCAGTTGTGCAACACATATGGAAGAAGTATGAAAGCCATGGAATAGGGAAAAACTTATCCGGGCAAGGCACAGTGGTCGGAGATGGTCAAATCACGAGTTTAATTGTATAGCGCCTTAAATTTTAACTTTATCAAAAAGTATCTGCAGACGAATTGTTCACATAGGGTAGGGAACGGCTTAATCAGGAGTCACTATTTTAAACAGTTGTTAGGAAGTAGGTCTATAAAACCTACATTTTCCAAATTATTTCCTTTTTAATCATACCATCATAAGCTTTATCTATTGGGCTAATGATTCGATGTATGAATCATGATTGATTACCAATTTATTACTGTCATTTTGAAGATTTACAATACATCATCTAGAAACCATCAGTTTCTGACCTGCTCACGAAGTTCGCTCAAATGTTGCCTTTGTGTATTTTGCATTTGCATCGCGTGTACCGGAGAGCAGTATCTTCATCAGCTCTCTCCCACAACTAGGCTTGGCGCCTGAATGTGATGTAGTACATTGAGTTAAATTTGTTACATCTTCAGATAGTCTGCAATCGCTAGTTATTTCATATTTCTTCCAGTCATTGGACGTTGATCTATGCTTATGATTATAGGTAGTTCATCATCTGGCACTATCATTTGCAATCAAAAATATGTTTTAGAGCTGTCCAATAGTACCCAACGATAAATAATGCTTCGCTGTTGAGCTGCAGCTATGGCATCACTGTTGCTTTTGAGAGAGCCCATGTTTCCTCTCTTCTTTGGTATCCGTGGATATAGCGCTCCGGTAATGTAACGTGAAGCCTGCTATCTCTTGCATTTGTTTTTTTTTAAACGAAGCATCCCGTTTGTCATCGCAGTCGCTTTGGCTAACATTTGCGTAGGAGTAAATGAAATAAGAAATACACATTGCCAATCCAAAGATCAATGCCAAACTAAAAATTTGGTCGTGTAGATCTATCTCAACCCTGCTAGGAGATGAGTTTGTGGTCGTAGCAATCGACATGTTTTGGTTGATTCTTTCGTGAGCAGACGTGTAAAACGAAGGAGCGGGTTGAGGAAATTGACGTTTGCAGCAAATCGTCAACTGGCCTATTTCATTTCGCCATCGCACACATACACAGAATCGCACTCATACAATATTGTTTGCCCTTTATGTACTGATTGCAGGAGCTGAAGAAAACATTTTTTTAATCAAAAAGCAATTCACATGCGTTTAAGAAATCCCTGCAATTGAGAACTTCATTCCATAGCTATGAAATTGTCTGAGCCTAATGCTCGTTGCTGAAGGTGTATTCAAATAAACCAGACTTAAGCAGTGGGATTAATGTCTCAATATTGGCAATTCAATTATAGATTACATACAACTTCATTAAATGTCTCAGGGGCTCACTAAACTGCTTAAAACCCGTTCCGTACACTATGTGTTGCGTATGAATTTGTTAATTTCGAAAAAATGTCATCGCCTACTAGAATTTCTTCGAAATCTTTATGGTCTTATAAAGGTTTTATCAAATTATTTTCACAGCCGTCTATAGAGTAAGCCACTTTGTACAAATTTTAGCTTTAAAGAAGCATAGAAGAAGGTGTTGGTAGACAAAACGGTTTTGAATGTAGTTTTATCAACAAAGCCGGGAGGAATACGATTCGGCTGTGATAAAACTTGAGGTGTGCCTTGGGATTGATGTATGGCGCATGAAAGATTGCAAACCCTTTCGTTGTTTACGCCTCCTTTGGCTTGGAATTAAATGAGAGGAAATTTTACGTGCTTGTTAAAATGATTTTTTTTTGTGTGGTTTTAAACTTATCAATTTTCCGCTCAAAGTTACTCGAAAGTACGATTTTTCTGATGAAATTGAAGCCTTTTATATTATTATGTTAAATTATTAACATACCTCTCAGTTTTTGGAAGCTTTCGCCTCTCCAATTTAGCCTTCAGTTCTTCCATATTCTACGCGTTTTCGTGGACTGGATTCAGACGCGCAGGTTTTTTATCCTTTTTTGAACAGCGTACTTTCAACTATAGGAAGCGAGCCATGAGAATGCAAAGATATTTTTTACCCATTAGTGGGTAGAAAAATACCCATGCCCGAAGGGAGTCGAGAAATTTTCCTTGACGAAAAATTTCTGAACCAGACCAGGAATCGAACCCAGCCACCTCCGGCATGGCGTTGCTTTGTAGCTGCGCCTTTACCGACTGAGCTAAGGGAGGACCCAAAAAACAATGGGTAGTTTGTATGCATTATTTTAATTTGGAAAGTACTAGTTTTTGACAGCTTCATATAGTATCAAAAAATGGGTACATTTTTACCCTTTAATGCGTACTGGCTGGATACAGTGTTGCTAATATGTTGCTTTTTCAGAGAAATGGAGCGTTATATATGTTTTGTTAATGTTTGGTCTATGATAGGACTGATTGAGATATTGGTGTTTGTACGTTATTTTTCTTTTCAGCGAATACCGGAAGATATGTAGTTTTGGCATAGACATATTATATTCTCTTACTAATCTAGTATTCTTAAACTTGCATCCTTCAACGGATAAACTAAGGTCTGTATCCACATTAATCCGGACACCTTCAAATCATTGTAACTTTTGAAATATTGCACGTAGGAATGAAAAATTTCACTGTGGTATAGCTGAGAGTCTATGATGAAAAAAGACTATGATTGATGTTTACATTTCATGTTTAGTATTCAAGATGGCGACGAAAGAAAAACAAGTGCGCGAGCGAATTTTGTACGGGCATACGGCAAATCCTGACTTGTCAATACGGGACCCTGCAAAAACATTGGATTTGCCTAAATCCCTGTTCACGATGTGCTCAAATCATTTTCGGAACGTTTGACGGTGGAGAGGAAACCGAGAAGTGACAAAAACATTGGATGCGCTGATCCTGTCATGGACCGAAAGGTGAAAAGGATATTAACGAAAAACCCAAATCTCTCCATTCGAACGGTGGCTCGTAAAATAGGGATGTCGCCTGGTTTTGTCCAAAAATCCAAACAACGTTTGGGACTTAAGTCGTATAAAGTAAAAACAGTTCCAAATCGCAACGACAAACAGAACTTGGCAGCAAAATCACGGGCTCGACGTTTGTACTGCGAATATTTGACGAAGTTTTCATGCGTTGTTATGGACGATGAAACTTATGTCCTGGAGGATTTCAAGCAGCTTCCAGGGCTGGCTTTTATTCTGCTATGGCCAGAAATGCTACAGCTGAGCATTTCAGAACGAAGAAGGCATCGAAATTTCCCAAAAAATACCTTGTGTGGCAAGCAATTTGCACGTGTGGCAAAAAGAGTAAATCTTTCGTCACTACAGGCACAATCAACAAGGAGATCCATCAGAAAGAGTGTCTGCAGAAGCGATTGCTACCCTTCATCAAAAGTCACAAAGAAAAACCTTTGTTCTGGCCCGATTTGGCATCATGCCACTATGCTAAAACTGTGATGGAGGGGTACCAAGCAAATCAAGTGAACATTGTACCAAAAACCTTAAACCCGCCAAATTGCCCAGAGCTACGACCAATCGAGAGATATTGAGCTCTGATGAAGCGGAAGCTTTCTGGAAAGAAGCAAGGAATCAAAGACATCAAACACTTCCAGCAAATTTGGACAAAGACGGCTTCTACGATTTCTGAAGAGTCTGTAAAACCTAATGGACGGAGTTAAGCGCAAAGTTCGAAAATTTTATGCAAATACCGAATAACTATGTTTTGTCTTCACGAATTATTAAAACACATCCCATGAATCTGAAATAAACAACTACGACGGAAATATAATGCGAAATTTATGTTTTATTCATGTTTTGAGGTGTTCGGATTATTGCGGATACAGACCTTACTATAATTGTTATGTTTTTGTATTATCCATACGTGGAGCAACGATTGTAATGATGTCGAAGGCAATAGCTTCTGGTAAATTCACTATGAGGCCCCAAGAGTGGGCAGTAATTTTTGCTAGAAAGAAAGATATGAAGAGAAAAGCGTTGATAGTTACGTCAGTATACGGCAGACTGTGAAAAATTGAAATAGAAGTATTTGAAAATTGAGCGAAGGTGCTCATGTATTACAATGCCTATCACCAGAGCTTGTACCACCTACGCTATTGTGCAACCCGGTTTATGCTATGCTATGCTATGCTGAAGCAAAGCGAGTGAACAATAATGAACATCATACTTTATGGTGACGTTTTATAGTTCTCGATCTACAATCGTACCAATGTGAAGTTAAATTAATAACATTGAGATTAAAGATAAATTTAATTTTATCTCAATAGCTAAAATTGGAAATGATGAGCGTTGCGTAAAATGCTAAATTACATCTGGATAATACCATAAAATTGTTTCACAATATCATACCAATACCAAATGATGGTAAACTAATACCATCATATCACCATATATTACCTCTCATATATTCTCCGGTGCAAATGTTCAGGTACTTTTTAGGTTATTTACCTCATATGCAGTGCTCCTCAATACCAACTTTAGTCATCAAGATCAAAATGAAGTCATCATATGTTATGATCGGAAAATGGGTCATTAAAAGAAGGGTTGACAACCCAACCTAAGTATGCGTTGCTCTGAAGCCAAGATTAAGACGCCTTCTCCCATTTTCAATATGAATGTTCCCCACATTCTCTGATACTTAAAAAAAATTACTAAGCAGCTTATATTCACAGGCAGGTTGGAACGAAAGAAATTGGAGCTATTTCCGAAGGTTCCACAACGACCGTATTTTCACTAAGTTAATGCTACGTATAAAAAATTAAAATTAGTATCGACAAGAAAAATGCCATCAAGTTTATTTACACCGTGCATAATTTGAAGGTTGCTAGAATACAGAATTCTCCACCAGCATGGCCAAACAGCATCGCCACTTCAAATTGTTGAGCACAAATAATAAAAAACAGTACAAATTTCATAGGCCAAACTTCTATGAGTATACGCAGTAAGAATTCTATTAAAGTTTTGCATGTGAAATCTTGCATGTTTTCAGAATATGTGCAACATCGAAGTATCGATAGAAATCGTATGGTGGCCAATTTTGAATTCAAGAAACCTTCACCTTAAATTACTCCTCAGCAACCGTCAGTTTTCAGAAAATGTTGTACACAAACAGTACAAACAGTTCCTGTACACCTTTTGAATTGTGGATACAAACAAATGAAACATTTTACTTGGCATGTTTGATTCATGAATGGGAAAAGAGACGCATTATCCACACTTCTTCTAAATGGTACTTTGTGGGATTTGATATTTGGGTGCAGACATTTCTGTTATAAAATGTTATTACTCACAATTCGTATCACGTATCTAATATATACAAAACGTTTTTCTCGCATAAAAGGGGACCGACGAAATGTGCCATATATAATGTTTTTTTTTTCCGCCCGACTGATGTAGCATAGTACGGTTGGAATAGCGGTCCATTGGCAAAAGTATGCGTTTATACTCATTTTTGCTGCCAATGCTACATAATGCTGCTTTTAACATGGTTGGACGCCTTCGGACATTAGGTGTGGAAGAGTGGTACAAGCAGCTTTTATCCTGCCACAACAAAGTGGATACGTGTCTATCAGTTCAACGGTGGGAGCGTTAAAACTCTAATATAAAATGTTGATGCCTGCACCCTTCGGTGCAAATAAATTCTTTAATTTAATTAATCATCTGGATTTGGCATATTTTTGCAAGGGCCATAACAACATAAGCTGCACTCAGTCCCATTCTTTTCGGACGCAAGAAAGGGCTTTCGTTTATTATATTTTTCTCCTTAGCAGCCTCACGGAGCTGCTGTACGTGCCTTCGAAAGGGTGAAATCCTTTTCCCATAATACAGAAGGTATCCGGATGGCAAATTTGGGATCAAGCACCAGTTGTGGTGAGCTAAACGTATGCAAGCGGCGTTGGGTGTGTAGGATGTAAATAAATCGAAATACCGAGAATGGCATTTTGACTCGGGAAGCCAGGATATTGACAACAAATTGGATTATATGGAACGTGATATTTGAACCTACTTTACAGACTGAAGAAAGAAATAAACGGCAATGCTTGATGACAAACCCCTCGAAAAAAGCGGTGCGGTTTTTTTTCTATCTATGATGTTTGAAGCTATGCTGCTATGTAACAAATAACGTGCAAACAAGTTTACAAAATTGATCCATTCAAAGTATTTAAAGCGGTTAACGCAAGCTACACCTTTGTTCAAATTATTAAAAGATCAAGTTATTGTGATGCGCCACTGTTGATTCCAGAAGACATTCAAACAGCTGATCATTACTTTGTATCGTTGTAAACATTGCAATCTAAATATCAAGTGCCGGTGCAATTAATTCTTATGAAAATGTAAATAATTTCCCCGGAAAAGCGCAAAAAGAGCAGAGAATTAGTTTGCGAAAATAAAAATGTGATCGTTAAAGCAGTTCGTCACACAATTTAGAAGTTTAGTGAGGATCCTTCTCAGGACTAGCAAAAATCTGGACGATAACCAGGCCCTGTGAACCTTAACTAGGACCGAAAAATCGTACACGCTTTCGCTTGTACAAATAGTACATCTCGAGATGTGGCAAAAAAGCTGGAAAACTCGAAACACCGTGGACAGAACAAAGTCTATCTGTCTGTCTGTCTGTCTGTCTGTCTGTCTGTCTGTCTGTCTGTCTGTCTGTCTGTCTGTCTGTCTGTCTGTCTGTCTGTCTGTCTGTCTGTCTGTCTGTCTGTCTGTCTGTCTGTCTGTCTGTCTGTCTGTCTGTCTGTCTGTCTGTCTGTCTGTCTGTCTGTCTGTCTGTCTGTCTGTCTGTCTGTCTGTCTGTCTGTCTGTCTGTCTGTCTGTCTGTCTGTCTGTCTGTCTGTCTGTCTGTCTGTCTGTCTGTCTGTCTGTCTGTCTGTCTGTCTGTCTGTCTGTCTGTCTGTCTGTCTGTCTGTCTGTCTGTCTGTCTGTCTGTCTGTCTGTCTGTCTGTCTGTCTGTCTGTCTGTCTGTCTGTCTGTCTGTCTGTCTGTCTGTCTGTCTGTCTGTCTGTCTGTCTGTCTGTCTGTCTGTCTGTCTGTCTGTCTGTCTGTCTGTCTGTCTGTCTGTCTGTCTGTCTGTCTGTCTGTCTGTCTGTCTGTCTGTCTGTCTGTCTGTCTGTCTGTCTGTCTGTCTGTCTGTCTGTCTGTCTGTCTGTCTGTCTGTCTGTCTGTCTGTCTGTCTGTCTGTCTGTCTGTCTGTCTGTCTGTCTGTCTGTCTGTCTGTCTGTCTGTCTGTCTGTCTGTCTGTCTGTCTGTCTGTCTGTCTGTCTGTCTGTCTGTCTGTCTGTCTGTCTGTCTGTCTGTCTGTCTGTCTGTCTGTCTGTCTGTCTGTCTGTCTGTCTGTCTGTCTGTCTGTCTGTCTGTCTGTCTGTCTGTCTGTCTGTCTGTCTGTCTGTCTGTCTGTCTGTCTGTCTGTCTGTCTGTCTGTCTGTCTGTCTGTCTGTCTGTCTGTCTGTCTGTCTGTCTGTCTGTCTGTCTGTCTGTCTGTCTGTCTGTCTGTCTGTCTGTCTGTCTGTCTGTCTGTCTGTCTGTCTGTCTGTCTGTCTGTCTGTCTGTCTGTCTGTCTGTCTGTCTGTCTGTCTGTCTGTCTGTCTGTCTGTCTGTCTGTCTGTCTGTCTGTCTGTCTGTCTGTCTGTCTGTCTGTCTGTCTGTCTGTCTTAATTCTGAAGATAGCAAACAATTTCGTTGTTTACGCCTTCTTTGGCTTGGAATAAAACGAGGGAAAAATTTACGCGCCTGTTAAAATTCGTTTTTTTTTCTGTGCAAAGGAAACCAAATTTGGCATGTAGGGGTTTTCAAAGACAAGAAATGTTTCAATGATAGTTTGAGACCCCTCCTTATTTTGAAAGGGAAGGTTCCCATACAAATGAAACACAAATTTCTGCATAACTCGAAAATTAATCAAGCAAATGGAATCAAATTTGGCAAGTAAAGGTTTTTGAAAGCTAGAAATGTTTTTAAGGTGACTCGAGACTACCATAAAAATATTTCTATGGTAGTTTGAGACCCATCCGCCCTCTGAAAAGAGGAGAGGCTCCCTCTTGAATGACACACACAAATCTGCATAACTCGAGAACTGATCAAACAAATAGAACCAAATTTGGCAGATGGAGGCTTTTGAAGGCAAGACATGTTTCTTTGATTCACAATTTTTTGTATAACTCAAGAACAAATCAAGCAAATGAAACCAAATTTGGCATGTTGAAGTTTGTGGAAGGAAGAACTAATTCTATGGTAGTTCAAGATCCCTCCCCCTCTTTAAGAGGGGGGGGGTCTCTCATACAAATGAAACATAAATTTCTGAAGAACTCGAGAACTATTCTATCAAATCAAACCACATTTGACATGTGGGGGTTTTAAGAGGCAGGATTTCTATGTATATAAAAATAAATTTCTGTCTGCCTGTCTGTCTGACCCTTATGGACTCGGTAGCAACAGAACCGATCGGCGTGAAAATTTGTATGCAGGGGCTTTTGAGACTGGGGAAGGTTCTTATGATTGTTTGAGTCCCCTCCCTTCTCTGGGAGGGGGGGGGCTATCATACAAATGAAACACAAATTTCTGCATTACTCGAGAACTAATCAAGCAAATGGAACCAAATTTGACATTTGGGTGGTTTGAAAGCAATGGTTGTATGGGAATTTGGAGCCCTTCCTCCCCTCTTTTTTTGGGGGGGGGGGGGTTTCATCAAAAGGAAATTTTTACAAAAAATGAATTCATGTTGAGGTACCGCCTACTGGCAACACGGTTCAACCGAACTAACACAAGGAGATGATCGAAGTTTGGTCACCTTAATAATATAAATTTAAACGTCAGTTATATCAGCTGATGAATAGAATGAATAGATGAATAGATGAATAGAAAAATTGAAAACAAAGTTATTATCTAATAATTATTATTATTATTTCAATCCGTTGTGTGGCGAAGCACTGCAGGTTGTCGCCAGTAGAGTCTACAGCTAACATTAGTTGAACGATAGCAGTTGGAAACAAGTTTGTTTTAAATAGGTTCCACTGCATCAAGCAGTAAGTAGCTTTATGTATGTTAAAGAGAGAATTAATACTAATTTGTCTATATATCTAAAGCGGAAATAGAGCGGAAAGCAAGAAAACTTGTTAATAGTGAGGAAAAGGTACAGAAGCTAGAAAGAAGAGGAGAAATTAGTTTGGCGAAGGAAGCTATTCATGTAAGTTAAGAATCTATTGTATTTACGATCAATTGGTAAATAAACTAATTCTTACAGTTTTGAGCTGCTGAAAACCTAAAAAGAGCTGCTACCAAAATCTAGTGACCCAACCGAACAATCCAGGTAAATAAAACACACAATGTGTATTTCTCGGGTAAGAAGCATGTTCTGATAGGAGTTTGTACCCCTTCTTAGTCAAAAAATCAACTCATTCAAAAACCAAACCTTTAGTGGCGTTTGGTTGGGGGGGCGCCCGGTTCTCCGGTTCTATTTGTATAGTGGTATAGGTGTAATGTGGTTGTGTGGGTCTATAGATCTGCATATCGTTATAAATTTTATATTTTTTTTTTTTTCTTCATGTTGATATGTCAGTGAGACAATACTACTGTATATTTTTGATTTTCAGGGTAAAAATAGTGAACTAATGTTAACTTTGAATTTTGAGCATAGGCCGAATCCTAGATCCATAGACCCACATTAGAGCTATTTCCCTATACAGATAGACTAGCTGATAGACCATATAGACTCGAAAACTACTGAACCGATCGGCGTGAAATTTTGTACGGATGGGGTTTTAGGAGTCGGGGAAAGTTCTTATGATAGTAAGAGGGGGGCTCCCATACAAATGAAAATCAAATTTCTGCATAACTCGAGAACTAATTAAGCAAAGGAAACCAAATTTAGCGTGTGGGAATTTTTTGGAGGCAAAATATGTTTCTATTGTGGTTTTAAGCCCCTCACCCCTCTATAAGAGAGGGTCTCATACAAATGAAACAGAAGTTTCTGCATAACTCGAGAAGAAATAGCAAATAGAACCCAATTTGGCATGTGGGGTTTTTGGAGACAAGAAATGTTTCAATGGTGGTTCGAGACCCCTCCTCTCTTTGGAAAGGGGGCTCCCATACATATAAAACACAAGTTTCTGCATGACTCAAGAACTGATCAAGCAAATGGAACAAAATTTGGAATGTGGGGTTTTTTGGTAGCAAGATTTTTTTCTATGGTGGTTTGAGACCCCTCCCCTCTCTAAAAGGGGGCGCTCTTATACAAATGAAACTGAAATTTCTGCATAACTCGAGAACTATTAAAGCAAATGAACCCCAATTTGACATATGGGGATTTTGGAGGCAAGAAATGTTTCTACTGGGGTTCGAAACGCCTCCTCTCTCTGGTTGGGGGGGAGGGCCTCATACAAATGAAACACAAATTTAAACCAAGTCAAAGGGGTTTTTGGGGCCGGAAAAGGTTCTAATGATGGTTCGAGACGCTTCCCCCTTTTGGAACGGGGAGGAGGGGCTCTCATACAAATGAAACAAAAATTTCAACCAAACATGAGAATCATCCGGGCAAACAAAACACAAAATGTGTATTTCTCAGGTAAGCAGCATGTTCTGATAGAAGTTTGAACAACTTCCCAACAAACATCGGTGTCGGCGCAGAAGCCGGCAAGCTGGCAACCGTGCCCACCGACCTTTATGATGCGAGGGCATCAGGCGTCAAAGCGTCGCCGCAGAACGAGGTGACAGATGTCATCGAGACAGGGACGACATGTCAATAGGTGTTTCCGGGATATTTTTTGTCATTCGCAAGTCAAAGCAAAACGAAGATAGACAGATATACAGTGAAATTATATTAGAATTAAATTAAAGTCCGTGGAAATTGATTCAGTTAGGGTCTAGTCCTGTGTCCATTCCATCAGTTGAACCTGAAAAGAAATCAAGGTATATTAATAAGCACTTTAATTAACCAAACACTAAAAATAAATGTTTAGGCCTACGGCACAGACGAGGACCAAAAATCCACAAGGGTGCACATGTGGAAAAGCCCACTAAATTGTAGGTTATTAGTTATATCAATCAGACATGTACTTACGTTTGCAATTATTATTACAGTTGAAGCTTTTCTGAGAGGAGAGCTATCAAAACGGGATCAGTTTTTCATTGCGCCCTAACAGCCCCAACAATCTTCAAAATTTACGGCAATATGGATGGAAAAGATATTCCGGAATCAGGCGATTCGAGTTGCATTGCCTGTGAACGTCCGGACAATGCTGAGGATATGGTCCAGTGCGACCATTGTGATGAGTGGAAACACTATACGTGCGCCGGGGTGAACGAAAGTGTCGCTGGCCGATCCTTTGTGTCTGGCAACTGCACCGCACTGCGGTGCAAAGACGCAATTTCGGTACGTAGTGGATCCAGTCGCTCCAGCTCAACTTCGGCGTTTTCGGTTTGTTTGAGTCAAATGGTGGAACGGCAACAATTGGAGCGCGCTCGAGCAGAGGTAGAGCTACAACGTCGCCATTTAGATGAGCAGCAGAAGTTGATCGACAAAGTGCTCGGTGGAGCTAAGACGGAAAACCATTCGAGTGGCGTTTTAGTCGGTGGTACGAACAACGAAGTGATTTCTCCCTCATCTAGTAAGCCTATTACGACACCACCGCCTCCCGGTGCCCCTCTGATCACGGCTGCTCGACGTTCGATGCCACTGTCGGATACACCGAAAAATACCATGCCATCTTCACCGATTATAGTTTCGATTCCGCTCACAGCATTGGAATCAAGTACGGTGCGCTCGCTGAAGGCGAGGAAGGATCCCAACGCCGCTTTGTTGGAACTCAGGAACCAGGTTGAGCAATGCGAACATCGCGCCAATCCAACACCTGAACAACTAGCGGATCTACAAATTCAGCTCGAAATGTGTAGGAGTATTCTGGAAGGGTTCCAGACCAGTGCAGCTGCAAACAAACCAGTTCGACCACTAGATGGGAGCCACCCGCATCAGCATCAGCTACCAAAGCCAGCGACGAACCCGTCGCGCGTGGAAAAGCAGACCGGTACAATCCCGAAAATGAGTCGAATGCGGCCAACAGAACCGCAAGACAATCGGAAACAGCTTGATCGTCATTCTCAAGCCGCCGGTGCAGTGGCAGAAACTCCACCAATGAAGGAGCTGGTGAGTCAAACTGGCCGGCGCTCGGTAAGTGAAGCAGTAGGAACTTCTGAAATGCGTCCGATCGAAAGCGAACCCCCAGGTAAGCGTCAAGCCTTGAGTTTTTCTGATGCAAATACAAACAAATACATGTTCAATTATTGCCCCACGACCAATAACACAAATACCCGCGAGCAGCCGCGAATTGACGCGCGCCCGGGAAATATCGATACACCTCCTCCCACAAATTCCCGTGAGCAGCTGCGTGAATCATTCGCGCACCCGGGTAATACGATGCAGCACAACATTCTGCCCGAACCAAATCCAACCGGTGTACAAATGCGAAATCCCCTGACGGGTGTAATAAATTCGATTCTGCCCCCTCGTCAGTCTGAAGTTGTTCAACGAAACCAAGTGATTTCCCAACCAGATCCAGCTCGACCAACTCAGCAACAGCTAGCAGCAAGGCAGTCCCTGGCTAAAGATCTTCCTCGATTCACCGGTGATCCAGCGGAGTGGCCGATTTTCATTTCGAACTACCGCTACACAACTGAAGCCTGTGGTTTTTCCGACGGCGAAAACATGCTTCGTCTACAACGGTGTTTATCCGGACCTGCGCTCGAAACGGTGCGCAGTCGACTAGTGCTACCAGCAGCGGTCCCACATGTCATCGAGACTCTACGAATGCGGTTTGGACGTCCGGAGTTATTAATCAACGCTATGCTTCGTAAGGTGAGAGAAATACCAGCTCCCAAGTCCGACAAATTAGAAGGGCTGATCGATTTCGGGATGGCAGTACAGGCATTATGTGACCACATTGAAGCTGCGGATGAACGCGCTCATCTATCTAATCCGTCGCTACTTCAGGAACTTGTCGCGAAACTTCCCGCGGACCAAAGAATGATGTGGGCGGGATACAAGCGAGGGTTTCAACAAGTCGATCTCAAAACATTCGGCGACTATATGGCGTCAGTGGTAAGGGATGCAACAAGCGTAGTGACCTTTGAACCGGAAGCAAAGCGGAATAGCGTTCGAGACCATCCGAAGAGTAAAGGGTTCTGTAACTCCCACGCGGCGGAAGCCTCTGGAAGAAAAGTTGATTCATCGAGTGAACTGAGAGAATTACCGAAGCAATTCGATTGCCTCAACTGCCAGAAAAATGGACATCGAGTGCGTGAGTGTTATGCGTTCAAGCAATTACCTGTTGACGATCGGTGGAGACGAGTGCGTGCGTTGAGCCTGTGCCAAAACTGCTTATTCAGTCATGGACGACGCGCATGCCGAGGGCGCAAACTCTGCGACATTGAAGGCTGCCAGTACCGCCACCATCCGCTCCTTCACTCTTCGAGAGGCCCCCCGAAGTCATCGGAACCCACCGTTCAGATGGCTGAAAACCACACACATCGTCGTTCGACCTCTTCGACGCTGTTTCGAATCATCCCAGTGACTCTTCACGGAATCCATGGTTCAGTCAATACGTTCGCCTTTCTCGACGAGGGCTCTGACCTGACTTTGGTGGAAAACGACTTGATGACGTCGCTAGGGGTTAAAGGTACCCCCTCACCCCTGTGCCTTCGGTGGACTGGGAACACCACACGTGTAGAGAAGGACTCTCAACAAGTTACTATCGAGATCACCGGTACTGGACAGAACAAGTGGTACAAGCTTCTATATGCAAGGACTGTCAGCAGCCTTGGTCTTCCTAGTCAAAGTTTCCAGATAGAAGAAGCGGTGAAACTATACAAGCACCTAAAGGGTATTCCGGTCACCAGCTACCAAGATGCAGTGCCGAGGATCCTCATCGGTATAGACAACCTCCGTCTGGCGCTGCCACTGAAAGTCCGGGAAGGCGATGGGTCTGCACCGATCGCGGCAAAAACCAGACTGGGTTGGTGCGTCTATGGGCCTCGGGGAAATAGCAACCGATATTCCTACATTTTCCATGTTTGCGAATGCTCCTGCGACACGACTCTTCATGAGTCGGTGAAAAACTTCTTCGCCATTGAGGGAACTGGAGCTGGTCCAGTGGAGCTTCCACTTACGGAGGAAGATCAACGAGCGCTGACCATCATGGAAAACACAACCCGAAGAGTGGAAGGCCGCTTCGAGACGGGATTGCTCTGGAAGAAGGACCAGGTGGAATTTCCTGATAGTTTCTCGATGGCTAAGCGACGGCTAGAATGTCTGGAACGCCGTATGGAACGCGATCCGGAACTGAAGAACAATCTTCACCGGCAGATACGCGAGTATGAAGGAAAGGGTTACGCACATAAAGCGACCAAAGAGGAACTTGAAGCAGCAAACCCAAGAAGGGTGTGGTACTTACCAGTAGGCGCAGTGACAAACACCAAAAAGCCGGGGGAAATCCGTCTGATCTGGGACGCAGCAGCGAAAGTAGATGGCGTATCGCTGAACAGCGCTCTACTCAAAGGCCCGGATCAACTTACTTCACTTCCAGGAGTATTGTTCCGCTTCAGGCTGTATTGTGTGGCAGTCAGCTCAGATGTTCAAGAGATGTTCCACCAACTTCAAATCCGGGCCGAAGATAAAATTTCTCAACTATTCTTGTGGCGCATCGATCCATCCAAGAAGCCTACCGTCTACGTTATGGATGTCGCCACATTTGGAAGCACCTGTTCGCCAGCATCGGCACAATTCGTTAAAAACCGGAACGCCGAACAACATTCTGAAATCTATCCGGAAGCAGCGAAAGCGATCGTACATGACCACTACGTGGATGACTATCTGGCTAGTTTCAGCTCTGTAGAAGAGGCAGCGAAAGTAGCTAGTGACGTGCGTTACGTTCATGGAAACGGAGGATTTAAGCTACACAACTGGCGTTCGAATAGCAGTGCTGTACTTGACCGTCTAGGCGAAGTACAACAAGATGCGGATAAACAGCTGAACCCAACCGAAGGCGAGAAAACCGAAAGGGTGCTCGGTATTCTGTGGAGCCCAACAACCGACGAATTGAGCTTCTCTACCCAGATGGGCGATGAAATGCAAGCGCTGATTCTTAACGCTACACGGCCAACGAAGAGGCAGGTACTCCGTTGTGTGATGACTCTATTTGACCCGCTAGGGTTACTTTCGCCGTACATCATTCACGGCAAAGTTCTAATACAAGATCTGTGGCGCGAAGGTACGGAATGGGACGAGCAGGTCAGCGACGAAGTATACGCGAAATGGCAGAGGTGGATTCAGATGATCGAGCACATCGCCGAGCTCCGCCTCCAGAGATGTTACTTCCGAGGTGCTACAAGAGACACTTACCGGTCTTCAGAAATCCACGTGTGCGTGGATGCCAGCGAAACGGCTTATTCGTGTGCGATCTATCTGCGTACGCTCAACGAGGACGGAGATCCGCAGTGCTGCTTAATTGCTGCCAAATCAAAGGTCGCCCCATTGAAACGATGGTCAATTCCCAGATTGGAGCTGCAGGCATGCGTACTTGGATCACGGTGGTTGAAATGCGTCGTAGACAATCTCGAGATTCCAGTAATCAAGATTACGTATTGGTCGGATTCCAGAACAGCGTTGGCCTGGATAAAAGCTGATCCACGGAACTATCGGCAGTTCGTCTCCTTCCGAGTAGGAGAGATACTGGAGCATACAACGGCAGCACAGTGGCGGTGGGTACCATCGAAAGTCAATCCAGCGGATGAAGCTACGAAATGGGCACAAGTGGCCCGTACTTCGA
>JAHHFK020001151.1:0-71074 GCA_024533555.2 Aedes koreicus
ATTAGTTCAATGTGTATTTGTTTACGCTGTGTAAGTTTCACTAGCAGATATGCAATCGTTGTGAAGATGGAGTCGGAAGAACAGCAGCGGCGCAAAGAAATTTTGCGCACGTACCTCGAAAATCCGGATCTCTCACATCGTGCCATCAGCAGGAAGCTGGGAATGGTACATTCTACAGTGTCTAGTGTTTTAAATCGGTTACGCGAACGTTTGATCATCGATTGGAAAGAAAAAAGTGGCAAAATGGATCTCAGTATAGTGTTAATGATCACAAGCGGGTAGTTCAAGCTTTCAAGAGGAATCCCCAACAGTTCAGTTTGAGATGTGGCGAAGAAACTGAATCTAACCAAAACTTTCGTGGGAGATGCGAAAAAACGTGAAGGACTTCACACGTACAAAGTCCAAAAGGCGCCTAATCGCGATGAACGGCAGAATACGGTAGGTAAAACACGTGAACGGAAGCTCTACACCCAGTTGTTGACGAAACCACATTGCCTCGTTATGGATGATGAGACGTATGTAAAAGCAGACTTCCGGCAGCTTCCGGGGCTGCAGTTTTTCACTGCTTATCATAAATTCGATGTCCCTGAGGACGTTAGAAAGCAGAAGATGTCAAAGTTTGCCAGAAAATATATGATTTGGCAAGCAATTTGCTCGTGTGCCTCTATAAGCGTCTACTTCCTCTTCTGAGGTCACACGATGGTCCTACGATTTTCTCGCCGGATTTAGCCTCGTGCAATTACTCGAAAGAAGTTTTGGAGTGGTACAAGGCTAAGGAGGTCAATTTCGTGCCGAAGCATCTCAACCCCCCGAACGCACCGGAACTACGGCCAATTGAAAAGTACTGGGCCATCATCAAGCAGGCACTTCGGAAGCATCCTAAGGAAGTGAAATCGGAGGAAGATATGAAGAAAAAATGGATTACCACGCAAAAAAAAGTTGGCCCAACTGTTGCACAGGACCTTACGAGTAGTGTAAAGAAGAAGGCTCATGCAGTTGGATAAGGAATTGAAATTGAGTAAAACAAACATGGGAAAAAATTCATAACAAGTTTTATTTTACTCCCTGAGGTTTGAAGATTGATGTGGTACACAAATATTTACTCACCAAAATTAAACCAATTTCTATCTATTTTCTGATCTGATTTTCTTGAAATGTTCAGGGAATCAAAAACTACCTGTGTATTATGATTTACAACATTTGTGAATCATTTTGACTCCAGCCATCAAATTATATACAACCAATTTTCCAAATAATTTTGTTGTTATTTTAAAGGGTGTCTACAGTTAAATTGCATCACTTTAAACTCGTCCTCAAAAACAAGTCTCTCAACCGATTGTCATGAAATATTCAGGGAATAAAATACAATGTATAATATTGGTTAAGGTATTTTTATTTCACTGTATTTCTTTACCAAATCCAAAAGCCTGAACTTTCTTCTTAATACCACGCATAAGATAACCGACATTTTTTCCGCTTTCAACCATGACTTCAACATTTCCTGTTCTGTAGTGACAACTTTAGGATGCTTACGAAGTTTTTGCTTCATTATAGTCCAATATTTTTCAATAGGCCGCAACTCTGGAGAGTTTGGGGGACTAAGATCCTTCGGCACGAAATTGACACCATTCGACTTGTACCACTCCAGAACATCCTTGGAGTAGTGACAAGAGGCTGGGTCCAGCCAAAAAATTGTAGAAACATTGTGTGTTTTGAGAAACGGAAGCAGTCGTTTTTTCAGGCATTCATTCATGTATACTTGACCATTTACGGTTGAAGTTGTCACGAAAGGTTTGCTCCGTTTACCACACGAACAAATCCCCTGCCAAATCATGAATTTCTTGGGGAACTTTGATACTTGCTGTTTCCTGAGAGACTCTGAAACATCGAACTTGTCTTTCGCAGTCACAAAAGAATTGGTTTAAAGTCCGCTTTTACGTGTGTTTCATCGTCCATGATGCAGCAGTGTGGTTTCGTCAATATTTGTGTGTACAGCTTACGCGCACGTGTTTTAGCTGTCCTATTCTGTTTTTCATTGCGGTTTGGAGCTTTCTGAAATTTGAATGAACGGGGTTCGGCTCGTTTCTTGGCTTTCTACACGAAACTTTTGGTCAAATGGAGCTTTTTCGCGACATCCCGAACGGAACAGTTGGGTTTGCGTTTAAAGGCAGCAACCACTCGTTTGTGATCCTTCACACAGTACGGAACACTTTTTTTACCACTCACTTTCTTTCGATCGACAGTTAAACGTTCCCCGAAACGTTTTATGACACGAAACACTGTAGACTGGTGAATTTTCAACATCTTTCCGATGGTTCGGTGCGAAAGAAGCGGGTTGTCGCGGTGCGTGTGCAAAATGTTCTCGCGCACTTGCTGTTCATTCGACTTCATTTTCGAAGCTACGACACATTTCACAATGAAACTCACGCAGTGTAAACAATACACGCTGAGGTCATTTCACCCAAAATTTCGTTGAAATCAACCCAGAGGGTGAAATGTTACAGCTTATTGAAAGTGATGCAATTTTACTGTGGACACCCTTTATGCAAATTTTTTTCAACTCCAGCTCTGTTTTAATAGTTTTGGGATGTTTGCAAAGTTCCGTCTACATTATTGCCCAGAATTTTTCAATTGGTTGAAGTTCCGGAAAACATTGAGGGCTCATATCTTTTGGCACAAAATCGAGTCCGCTGGCCTTGTACCACTCCAACACGTCTCGAGCGTTGCGGCAGGATGCCAGATCAAGCCAAAACAGAGTTGATCCTTTGTGCTTCTTTATGAATGGCAAGAGACGCCTCTTAATGCGCTCTTCCGTGTAAATCGCACCGTTGATTGTTCCGGAAGTGAAGAAGGGAGCGCTTGTTTCTCCACATCCGCAAATCGCCTGCCAGATCAGGAATTTCTTTGCAAATTTCGATAATTTCTTCATTCGAACATCCTCCGGAACATCAAAATAAGACTTGCCAACGAAATATTCTTGCCCAGGAAGTTGATGGAAGTCGGCCATAACGTAAGTTTCGTCATCCATCACGATGCAACACGATTTGGTGAGCAACTTCGTGTGAAGTTTCCGGGCGTGGGTTTTCGCTGTGATTTTTTGCTTTTCATTCCGGTTTGGGACTTTTTGCACCTTGTTAACATGTAACCCAGCACGCTTTATGGTTTTCTGCACAAAACCGACTGACACCTTAGACTTTTTAGCGACATCTCGAATTGACATGTTTGGACGGTTCTTGACCTGTTGCACCGCCATTTTACTGCCCATTGGACCACTTTTGCAACCACTCCCTTCCTTCCTTCGGGTACTCAAACGCTCTTTGAAGATTCTTATCACACGAGACACAGTTGTATTTGCAACTCCAAGCTCTTTAGCGATGCATCGGTGGGACGCCTCTAGATTTTGATAGTAAGTGTACAACATTTTTCTCCAACAACATGTTTTCTTGTTTCAACGACACGGCTGGAACTACCACATGAATAGCTATGAAACAGATGTGAACAATACACTATGAATAAGATTTGCTCAAATTTTCGGGTTTTTTACTTATACGGTTCAAAAGTTGCAGAAGATTTTCGGTGTGTCATTTTTATCGAATACACGCTTTATGTTATGTTAAAAGTCTAAACATTCAAAAAAAAAAATTTAAACGAGGAAGCATCAACAAATATGATTCATTTTCTAATAATAAAAATGGCAATATATGTGTATTCATATATACAAATTGACCTCTCATTTCATAAAATTTTTGATAATTTTTTTTTAAAGTAAATTTTTTGGACCATCCTAACGCAGAAATGGTCTCCATTCTGTTAATATAAAAGAATGGGTCTAATATTTTTTTTTGATAAGGATCTACCATTACCATTTATATATCATGAAATTCTGAGAGATAGCTGTATTGGTATAAATGTCGATGGTAGTGTATTAACGGAATTTGGGGCAAGAGAGCCACCTGGCATTTTTTCAGTAAAAATTTAATTAGATGACCAAATGAGTACACAGATAAATATATTCCTCTTACGAGATTTAGTGTACCGAAGTGCATATAGAATAGTCCATTTTTCACATTTTTTTTTCATCTATTTAATGCTGCGCAACAAAATTGAGTGTAATCTCATAATATTTCCAACAAATCAAATAAGCTGTCAAAACACATAGAAATAAAAAATCGAGAAGGTATGTGTCACACCGCAAAGCTGAGTAAAAGAGAAATTGGTTCGTGGGGTAGCCCAAATAATCATTTTTTTTTCGCGGAAATCGCTTAATGTGGCACACTTACTCCAAATTCCGCTAGATTTTGGTTAGAGTGGTGAGGATATTTTGTAGCTGAGCCTACAGCAATTGAGGACCATGGGAGGACCCAGTAATATGGCCTGCAAAGACTATTAAATATGCAGAGACTTTTATTGTAAAGATCATATAATCCACATTTGTTGAATACGCACAGTTCTAAATATTTCTTGCGTAGTGGAAATCTAGATATCACTAGTTGAAACATATAATTGACCATTCTCTCTCACAAGCAATCAGTGCTGATTCAATATGATTCAATACAGTGAAACATCATTTATAGTAGATAGGTCCACCACCGAAACTACCCCAGATGCCACTCGTCATATTCATTGTAGCACATCACTTTACCACCTGTAATCAACCAGCAACAAAGTCATCAACTGCCCGGATATGTCTTCAGCTAATTGAAACATAATCCATGATCAGTCTTTAAATTACGCTGAGCAGTCGTAAATTGCACACGCTTCATTTTACAACTCTACTCCTGGTTTTACTTTTGTATGCACGATCAAACCACTCATCGAGTGAACAAAAACGAAGCCCTCACCCGAAAAAAAAATTAACGAAAACATTGTACCAACTTTATTTTTAGTGGTTCTGAAAAGTAATTTTGCCCCAGATAATTTACGACGAGGATCTGTCGATAAAAGATTCGGTTTATGTCGGTTGAGTCAGTGCTGGTTTATGTTGTTTTCTGGTAGGCCTTATGGTAACCGACAGATGCCCGATTTTGCAGAAGCCAAAAGCAATTATCGGGAATAAAATATTTCAGCAATTACTTAAGAACCATTGCTCGGACGGAATCAATTCGTAGAAGGGTTGTCCATTTCAGCGATTCGGGATATGGGCGGAGAACTGTATCGATGTGTTTTTATGCTGCGGTTGATTTTATCGACTTCTGACACACGATGTAAAGTGGAATGCAGCTCGGAACGTAAATCACTTTTAAGTGGTACAGTTTGTTTAGCCAAGTGATCCAAGAACCCGATGTCCAGTGGAAAAAAAATCGATTTATTAAATTTAAGTTCAAAAGCCCCTCTCGAAAGCTTTCCACTGAAGACTTGTGCAGCACCGTACACAAACGGCAAAGCACATCTCTCATAAGAGGTAATGTTTCTTTTTTAACGGATATATGACACAAAGCCGATTAAAAGATTTATTGCTCGCGGACATTATTGTGTACGCGTTCCTCATGTTTCTGCCGTTCCTTAGTCGTATCCCACAATAACTACGTCAAGCCCACAGGGGAAAAATACCCACGAAGTCTGTACTTAAGCACGTGTCATAATGTTTACGCTCAGGTTTGAAATTATGAAGAATTCCGACAGCAAGTCTGAGATGCGTTGGATTTGAGTTGACACAATCGATGATTTGCAATCTGCGTTTGATTTTCGTTTTTTTTTTCTTTAAAGGATGCCCGAGAGCAAGTACGATAAATAATAGTTTGCGTATGCCCTCATTCTATTCGGTGATATAACATTTGTCTCACACAGTTTTAAACATTCAAACATTCGATTTCCACGACACAATAACTGAAAGGAACATCAACTACGCATTATACATGAAATATGTCAACCAACAGTACCTATTCCGCAAACTCACTACCGTATGGATTCCAAGGTAAGCGATCTATTCACATGAGAAAAGAAAAAGACCAAACAATAAGGCGTCATTCTCTGTACCGTGGATTCATGTGGACGCGTGGGACAGCTACAGAGTTTGACCGCCAAAGCTGTCATCAGCGAGATTATTACCTATTTGGCAGAGTAGCTATCTATCGCCGTCTGTTTCCAGTAGCAGCTGGTGCAGTTCAAACAAAACATCCTTTTGTGGAACACTATCCTTTATAATGCAAATTTGTCATCTTCAACTAAATTCATCTTATTTTACTGTTAAAAAATCAGCCGCACTACCTCCGTCATTGAAACAATTTGCCACGCTGGGCACGTAGGTTTTCCTCACTCCTGACATAGAGCTACCGCCTCACCTTTATTGTATCGTTCCTATGTGGTCACACATTTGTTTGAAATTAAACATATACCCCATCTCAGCCGAGGCCGAAAATAAATAACTTTGAGGGCCCACCAGTGCCTATCCGAGAATATCTACCCGTTGCCCGTTATTTTTAGCTCCGAACTCAGGAGATCCACTCGTAAGGCTAAAATATTACAACTCAATCAGGCCGCAACGATTTATCATCGAATATAATAAATAAATATAGATGAAGAAATGGAACAAATCGTGCATGCGAGCTAAAGTTCAACCAATTGGCCATAAGTTATCCGCCCGCTGGTGAGCCAACACACATGAGAGCTTAAACAAATTTATAACTTACCGGTTGAGAATGTGTTACTAATCAAAAGACTAAATTGGCAGTAACATTGAATCAATGAATTTTCACAAAGTGGTAAATGTACGTGAATTCACTGAAGTGGTGTGTTTCTTCAGGAGTAAAATCAGTAAACTAAAGCTTAGTTGTGATGATATAGTGATCGTCATGGCTCGACTGAGAATTTGCAGCTAATCGAAAACAAAATCGATTTGGATTGGATTTGGATTGGATTTGGATTGGATTTGGATTGGATTTGGATTGGATTTGGATTGGATTTGGATTGGATTTGGATTGGATTTGGATTGGATTTGGATTGGATTTGGATTGGATTTGGATTGGATTTGGATTGGATTTGGATTGGATTTGGATTGGATTTGGATTGGATTTGGATTGGATTTGGATTGGATTTGGATTGGATTTGGATTGGATTTGGATTGGATTTGGATTGGATTTGGATTGGATTTGGATTGGATTTGGATTGGATTTGGATTGGATTTGGATTGGATTTGGATTGGATTTGGATTGGATTTGGATTGGATTTGGATTGGATTTGGATTGGATTTGGATTGGATTTGGATTGGATTTGGAGGAGAAATCACTGAGATGTTGGATAAAATGGTTGGGTTTTCTCAAAACACACAACGTTACTACAATTTCTTGGCTGGACCTAGCCTCTTGTCACTACTCCAAGGAATCCGAAGATCCCCTTAACTCTTCAGAGTTGAAAAATATTGGGCTATAATGAAGCACGAACTTCGTAAGCGTCCTAAAGTTGTCACTACAGAACAGGAAATGTTGAAGTCATGGTTGAAAGCGGAAAAAAATGTCGGTTCAAGCGTTGTACAAAATCTTATGCGTGGTATTAAGAAGAAAGTTCGGGCTTTTGGAAAATATTAAACCAAGATTATACATTGTAATTCATTCCCTGAATATTTCATGACAATCGGTTGATAGACTTGTTTTTGAGGACGAGTTTAAAGTGATTCAATTTAACTGTGGACACCCTTTAGTGGCATATTAATACATGTCTAATTTTTATTCATTTATTTTTTTCATTAACAATCCAGTGGATGTCAGATATATTTTGTACACACGCATATTATGTTCTCCTATTGACTTACTGTAGCAGCTTTTAACATTCTCAAGTAATTTTATTTGTGTAATGTCATTAGTAATTCCATGTACATCGTTCAAGTTTGAAATTTAGCATTTTTGTTTTTATAATATCTTCTTATTTTTTGTACAAATTATACATAAAACTAAACAACATAACGGGGAAATGGATGGACCATCAGGGCACCCAAGTGAAACGATTTGGATAGGGAGCATGGGATTGCCTCCTTCCTATTGTAAACATTTCGAGGAACAAGTGCGGGCTCTTCAACCCCATCTATTGGGTTTATTCTGTTAATCAAGGGCTCGATTCTAGTGCTGTGAGTGTGAACTTGCTTTTGGAAGGAGATTCTCTTCCCTATATCCGCGGGTTTCGTGTATGTGTCTCTGCTTTCGCGCTCGACTAAACGTTTTGGCCCTTCATACAGGAGCTTGATGATCACAAACAACAATAGGACTCTGATCAAACCGTTTTTTAGATTATTCCACTGCTATGGAAAGTTACTTTGCTACAATAGATGGTAGTATTACAAACTCATCATCATCATCATCATCATCATCATCATCATCATCATCATCATTAAAAGACGCGCCTTTGTAGAGTGCTCTCACTCCTCAAAGGGTTTAAATAGCGGAAACTTTCAATAAAACTCGATTCATTGCCAACAAAACAAGCAATGGCAACTGTAACAATACCGAATACTTCATCATTTCTTAAAAGTGATGAAGTAACTTGACATGCACTAGACAAAGGATACGGGATATACCACAATTGATGAAATTACTGGTCGCAGTGGTCTATGTCCCGAACAGAGGAAAAAAACATATGTGAAAGAAGATTCCAGAAAGCTTTCAAGATCGCAATTTTACACCAAGGTCATCAGCAAAGATGTGAGCATCTCCAAAAAGTCGTTCGAGGTCGAAAAATATGGCCAGACGGTCATGTATATCAGGAAATTTGGAATCCGGGATCCGTTTTGGTAAACCGTGTGCTGAATCCTACTGACGTAGGCAGCAAATAAGATATTAAACTATGTTCTAGATTTATTCTCAGTACAGAGTTATTCAAATTTAATCGCCGATGTTAACCAACAATAAGGATGCCGTTGGGGCCACTCACAAGTGTGGGTGATATATTTAAATGGAATACATGAATATGTTAAAAACATCGAGTTTGAGGATCGATTTAAACCAACAGTAGGGATGCTGTTGGTGTCCCTTACAAGTGTGAGTGGTTTATTGCAGCAGAATACAAACATATGTTAAACATTGAGTTTGAGGATCGATTTATACCAACAGTAAGGATGCTGTTGGGGCCGCGCTAAACAGCAGTAACACATCTACACTACCTGGAATCGCCCTCCCTATAACCATGAAGCAGATAAAATTACTCTTTGATTATTTTTCGTAGGGAAAACAATAATGATATGCCATTAATAATAAGATATAGCTATAAAAAGGGTGTTCCGATCAAAATTTGGTCAAACAGTAATGTGTGTGAGTCGATCAAAGTTTTTTATTGATAAGTCAAATGCTTGGAAAAGTTGATACAACAATCACTGTCTGTTTCGTACTTATTCTCGTTCCAAACGATCAAGAGGCCTGTGAAAGATGGAACCTGATGGTACTCTGCTTACAGGTACTCTTGAAAACTCTTTGGACTATGTCGGAGAATCTAATAAAGTCTCTCAGGAAGCCTAAACGGGGCCTTTCTTAGTTTAGTCGGCAATGTCATAGATTCAAAGCCATTGGCATGCCGGGGATGGGTTCGATTCCTGGTCTATTCTAATAAATTTTTGTAATGATTTTTTTCCGCGACTCTCTATGCCTTGGGTAGGATTCTTCTTTACAGATAATCACTTTTGTGCAAACGTGGCATCTGCCATCGAAAACTAGCAATTAATAACTGTGAAACACTGAGTAAAGAGCAAGCAATAAGCCAATTGTGCAACTTCTGTGCAATGGTAACAAAATGATACAGAAATTCTAATGTACAAGGTTGCTGAGCACCTGTTTAATGTTTATGCCATATTCCAATTCTAAATTGAAAACAGAAACGTAGCAAATGTCATAAACCTTCGATATTTCACATTTTGGATATCTTCAGTAGGCTATTGATGTCAACCTAGCAGTTATAAGCTGTTGCACGGAAAAGCTATCCTCACTTTTCACCATGAGAGTATAAAAGATAAAAACAGTCGTCGTGTTCTCCGTCCTTTTGCTCTCACACAAATTTCTACCGTTAAAATTTGAGGTGTGACGTCACTGTTTTTTGGACCATTCAATAAATCTAGAGTACTTTTTCAAACAGACGTATTTCGAAGAAAAGAGGGAAATAAGATTCAAACGTTAAATTGTTGAAACCCTTAGCACTTTCATGCAATCAAGGACCACCTTCACAAGGAATAACATTTCCGTAACATGATGGTGATGCTACTTTCCGTGAGGGTGCTGAGAGTTTTGAGAAATTTATGTTTGGATCTTACTTCCCCTCTTTGTTTACAAAATTAGATACATTAGTTTGAAAAAGTACTCGAGAAATAAGCTAAGTCAAAGCTCTGCAGTGGTTGAAAATGCATTATATGTGTTTTTGTTGTTCAGCAACCGTATTTGACAAGTAGGTAGTAACAATATCCAATCTGGACCTCCAATTCCAAGCGAATCTATTTTAAATCACTTAAGCCCAAATGATGGTGCAGCAGCGGCTTCTTTGGCAAATAGAGGTCACTTGAGTCTATTAAGCTCTACCAGAATTACTAAAAAAAAGTCTTTGGTCTTTCAGTTTCTGACAAAGTCAAGCATTTCAAACGTTCGGTATATTATTCCACGACAAAGGTTATGAGAATTCTTTCCCGAGTGGAACAAAATAACGACTTTTCCTCGCTTCACATGACGGAGAAAAAGCAAATGGATTATCATGCTGTAATGATATCATTACTCGCTGAGGTAAACACTGAACATTACTCCACACATCGAGGAAGAAATCAATATCGTACTCCACGCTGAGAGCGAGACTATTGTACAAGATGCTTCGAATGTGGCCACCAGCCAACAACACACCACGGATCGTCATCGTCATCAGATGGATTGAGTTGAACGGCGGAGCAGTCCGATCGACGATTTGGACAAGCTCTACGGGCCCGCAGAGTGTATCCCGGAAAGAAAAATGATTAAGCAATGAGTAATCACTTTACGACTTGTGGCCTTTAACACTTTCGACTTCAGTTGTGAAGTCATGCGCGAGACGGAGAGAAGAAATAAAAAAAAGAACTTTTCATCGAGCAGCAGACAAAAAATAATATTTTGTTTAGCCATGGAAAATATTTCTGTATTTTCGGCTTTGCGCTTGGCGGCTTCTACTGCTGGGCTGACTTGTTCCCTGTTCGGTGCCGATGTCGGTTCAAGTGCATGGGACTATTTACTTTGAAAGGTTACGCGAGTCGTCTTTTGTCGTGGTGTATCAAAATATTTACTGAACATTCTGGAAAGGCTCATCGCATACGGAAATTCAATTTATGGAACTAGGGTAAGCGAACCCATAGTGGAGGTATGTAATTTCATCAACGATATGCTAGACATACTAGAAGATTCGTGTTAGTAGCTCTAGAAATATGTGATTGAACTAGTTGAACTTTTCAGATTCACTCAAAAAACTATAAAAATGATTATTTTACTAGAAAAGTTCTGTTCTGCACGTACAGTGGTGGCGCTACGACCAACAATTAATACGAAACCAACGATTTACAATTGAATTATCACATATTTTAGGGAAGGCCCATTTTATCCCAACTACGTTAGCTATGGGTGACCTTTCAGCTGTCATCATTACTTCTGCATCCGTAAATTCAGTTTTCTTGACAATAGTAGTGGGCGATGTTGAATCGAGATTTCGAGTAGAATAGATCACACGCCACTCTAAAATTACTCATAAATAGGTGCATTTTAAATTTAGAGTAAACCTTTTTTGATAACTTCTTATTCGGCAGGGAAAATGTTAGACATAAGTTCAGAACAAACCGATAACCATACTCTTGAATCTAACATATTTTCTACCATGTATTGGAATAATGTTTTAGCACATAGACATGTAAAGTGCACACTTAGAAAATAACACCGAATTCGGTTCAATTTTCTACCGAACCACATCGGTCACCAACAAGAAACCAGAAAAATCCTTTATATATACTGTTTTCGGGTGTATTGTTTGAGTTAAACCCGAATTTCGGTTGGATATAAAGGGTGCGGCAGAAAATAATGCGAAAATGTTCTAACTTGAGTATTGGGTTAATTCGTGTAGCTAGTGACTAATTTCTATCGAAAGTGTATATGTTTATGTTAACTTTCAAGTGCTGCATCCAAACATTCTATTTGTTTTATTGCAAATTCGTTCATATGTTTGCGAAAGAAGTGATCTTCAGTTTGTTGCTCGCCCAGAAGAAGCCGAAAGAGATTGCCAAGATGGTAGGGTGGCATTTGGCAACAGTTTACCGCAAGAAAAAAGTCCCTGCAGGATGGTCCTAAGCAGCGAAAGCCGGGAAGCGGACGTCCGCGCTCTGCACGCACGCCGAACGTGATCAAATCGGTCCGTGCAAAAATTTCTCGCAACCCGGTGCGTTCCATAAGAAAACTTGCAAAGGAAGCCAATATTTCGGAGAATCATCAAAGAAGACCTGCATGCATTTTCCGGAGCCAGAGTGAAACGCCACTTGATTACGGACCGGGTCAAGGAACTACGAGTGACTCGTTCCAAGAGATTGCTTTCCTTGTTGAAGAAGGAAAAAATGATAATCCTGTTCTCCGACGAAAAGCTTTTCAGAATCGATGCTGTGGCCAACAGCCGCACGAACCGGTTCATTTCACCGCAGAAAATGAAGAACGTTCCGGAAAAAGTGAAATTCAAATTTCAAACCAAACATCCGGCTGGTGTCATGATGTTTGGCTTGGTGGCGTCCAACGGTTTGAAAATGCCGCCTGTTTTCATTGATGCTGAAGTTAAAATCAATACCGAAGTGTATATCGGTATTTTAAAGGACCATGTGCTTCCCTGGGTGAAGGCCAACTTCTCCGAGGACCAAAACGTTGTCCTACAGCAGGATGGAGCACCGTGTCACACGTCCAATCGAACCCAACAATGGTTGAACGATAACATGAAGTTTTGGCCGGTGGATTTGTGGCCCCCTAGCAGTCCAGATCTTAATCCGTTGGATTATTCGATTTGGGCATATGTTGAAGCACGAGCCTGCAAAACATAACATAACACTCTAAACTAGTATTACCAAAATTTATGTTTACTCACGTGATAAAAAGTTACACCCAAAACAAAGTGTCGCATTTTTTCCGAGTCCAATCTCTAAGTGTGTGAAAATGTAAAGAACTAGGCAACCTGCCTTGAAGTTTCGTTATGCATTATTCAGGTGGATGAATCAAATTCGATTTAAAATCCAATCATTCTTAAATGTAAAGTAGATATTTTAAAATTGAAATTTAAGCGTAAGTGTGTATGTTAATAAAATTACATCCAATTAGTACTACTGATTAATAGGATTTAATTTGCACATCATCACCTTTATTATTTAAATTCAGAAAAAAAATAGCACAGCACCTGTTGCTGTTAAACTATAAATCTCTGCTCTCGTATGAACAAAAAAAAAAAAACAAAACATATAAAGCAAGCACTGCACTGTCAACAGTAGTTAACAGGTTTATGCAAATTTCAATAATTTGTCATGCAGCCATTGGTGGATTTTACGGCTCGAGTGCTTCATTCCTCTACCGTGTGCGCAGTAAGCCAACGATCGTTGGGTGCGAGACGTTTATCCGACGCAACTAACAATCTTCCTACTGTTGACAAGAGGAAATAAACACGCTTTTGGGCCATAGCACCCGAGATCCATTCTTCATTTAAGCGACCCGAAAATCTGTCTTCATGAATCATACCCTCGAATGCAGCTGCAAATCCGGCCGGAACATGAACTGTCGCTATCCACGCGTTTGCACTTGTATCTTAACTTCCAACGATGACTGTGGTCACTCGAGAAAAGCACGATATGTTTACGCTCATCTGTCACTCTGTGGGCATTAATTTTGCATAAACAAGGTCATCTCCACCGGCGCCTCGCCTGCTTGAGTTTCGAGTTACGCGTGACAAGTTGACAAGAGCTGCAAGACGCGAATAAATCATGCTTCCCTCGAGCATTAATCTTACCCGAACATGGCAGGTGTTAATAATGAAACGTAATGATGGGATAGTCGCTCCAAGGGAAAGGTCACTTTTTGTTTGAGCATCGTCAAATTTCAAAAGCTTCGATTCCCACGAAACAGTTTCGAATGGCCCAGGAAAAACCAATATTATTCTTTCAAATCGATTCAAAACAACCGACGCGTTTTTTGACATAGGTGTGAGAAAGAAAAACAGCAGGTTTGTAAACATACGCCTTGTTTTGCCGGTGGCGTGTTATGTATGCGAGCATTCGTCATCAGGAGTAGTGTGTGTCTGTTTATGCGGTAGCTCTCAGATGGAAGCACGCTTTCTCACTTCTCAACGCCTCAACGTGTCATTTGAGCGTTGGTGTGAATGTTGAACCGCATTGCTCCAATTGAAATGGTTTGTGGTTCTACACTCTTTTTTTATTGATACACTTGCATCAGGAGAAGAATTGACAAAGTAATTAGTTGTAATAAAATGCTACTTTTGTATCTTGATTGCATTATTGGGAGATCTTTAAGAACTGAGAACACGACAAGTAAAAAGAATATACAGTCATACCTCGATATAACGTAACTCAATTTTTATTTTCGTTACGTTATATCGAAGTTACGTTATATCGAAGCAAATTTTTTTTACAGAATTTTTGTTTTATCTCTTTTTTTCTATAAAAGAATCAACGTAAAATCAATGTTATTAACCCAGCAGGGTGTTCCAGCCCTTCTCACCTAGGTTTTTTTAAAAAAAATTAAATTTCTTTTACATTCTTATTTTTATTTGTTTACTGATCCAGCCCTTCTTACCTACGTTTTTCCAATTTTTTTTTAATATTTTTATATTCTCTTTTTTATTTGTTTATTGATCCTTTCATTTTTTTGAAATATTTTTTTTTCTTATATTTTTTTTATCTTAGAACATTATTTTTAGCAGTATTCTTTTAATGATGTATTAATAAAAATGCATCAAAATTTGATTACAGCTTATTCCATACTACCCAGGGGGTAATTCACTCCGCCACCATGTGTTAACACCCTCAAAAACACAATCCGACACACTTCAATCTCACTCCTCACCACATGGAAGATACATTTATTTCTGGCACCACTTACGCGAATTGATTATTTGTTATTGCACTGTTTGTTTCCCTCTCGCTTGCACTGATGTGATTCAGATGATGTTTGAATGTGGGTGAATTAAAAGTCAAAACGGTCCATGGTTGCCAGTAAGGATAAATTTTCGATTGTAGTTATGACACCTTCCGATACCCTGAAACAGAAACACAACGTGGCAGAGTGACTAATCTCCTGATATTACCATTCTTTATGCATAAAACTAGAACTCAAATTCACAACAATTCACAAACCAGTACAAAATAGCAAAACAACATTTCTACACTGAAGCCTTCTTACTGCTGTTTGTGAATTACGATGTCCATGACATTAGTACGTATCTGGCGCAGCGAGAACTGTGTAGTCAGTGGCCAATTGTTCTCTTCCGCGTATCTGATTACCAGATCGAACCCATTTAAGTCTGCTTCATCCAACACGTTTACATATTCGTCATCATCTCCAAAACTCGCAGATTGTGATGCTTCTTCCTGCGTTGACATTGACTGCATTGTGTCGTCACCGGCATAGGAATGTCTTCGTCAGCATCTTTGAGAAGAACACTTGCGATGATGTCATCATCGTCCAGCTTTTCGAATCTGGCATCCTCCTCGTCGATTTCTTCGGTCTGTGCTATCTTATCACCAATGCTTCTCGGCGTGTCTCTTATGACGGACAGCGGTACATCATACTCATCCTCGATTTCACGGGCATTGTAAAGCATGTTCCAAGATGTGCTCCAGCGACAGTTTTTAGCTCATCTGCATTGTAATGAGCTGTGCAATTGTCCAACACAAGGGCGGCTCTGAGAGGAAGTCCTTTTGACTTGAGGTAGGCGGTCACTGTCAGGACGGATTCCAAAAAAAAACACTCTTTAAAGAGCTCATTTTCCATCGTCCAAGCGCTCTTGGATGCCCTGTAGTATACAGGCAACTCCTTAAGATTTTTGAGTGCTCGAGGTCTGTGAGACTTTCCAATCAACATTAACGGTAATTTGATGCATCAAGGCATGAACGTGATCCGATTTTTTTGATTTGGTGTCTCTCTCAACATATGTTCATGTTGGAGATTTCTTGAAAAAGAGCCCACTTTCGTCAGCATTGAAGCTTTTTTTTTGCAAAAACCAGATGTAGAGAGTTCAAATAGACCTGGATGGCGATGTTCTCCTGTGCGACGGAGGCTCAATCAGCGAACGTCGATTTCTACACGAAACGGATATAATTTTCAACGTGCTGGCATCGGTCAAATTCAATGAAACCATTCGAAATGCTCTGACCACAAACGTCGGCGGTACGCGGAAAGTTCTGCAACTGGCCCAACGAATGTTGGAGATTTCTTGAAAAAGAGCCCACTTTCGTCAGCATTGAAGCTTCTTTGCAAAAACCAGATGTAGAGAGCTTTGTCAACCTGTGGGTATGGAGGATTCTTGAAACGCTTTCGTTTTGCTATAAATTAATAACAAAACATGTTAAATTGTTTTCACGATATATCATTTAATTTTCTTACACATGTCCTTTGCATATTTCATGGCATAGATGGTAGATGCAGACCGAACTTTGTACTTCTTCATTATTTCATTCATCGAAACACCATTTCCAAGAATTTGAATAAATTTTATTTTATCCGCTAGTAGTAAACCAACACGGTTATGTTTTTTGTCTTGTTTACGCGACACACGATCCATTTTTCAAAAAACCTCCGACTTAGTCGACCTTCTTGAATTATGAGTTGTGTAATAATAAAAAAGTTTTAACAGCTAGCTTCCTACTACATACACAAAAACAAACAATCCACAGAAAACAGATGTTTGACGGCATACACAAACCATGTTGAAGCATTGCACGCAAAATCGCAAGCAACTTTACAGTAAACCTTCCCAGATAGCGGAGCTTAGTACAATTGAATCAGCCAAGTCCCTTTTCCTACTTCAATCGTACTTCCCGTCCTAGTACAATCGTACTTCAAATGCACTTTAGATGTTACAACCGATGGACTTGAAATGTCAAAATAGCTAGCCTTTCATTTTAAATTTTGGCAATAGGTTGAAGGACACTTGAAGTCCATCTTTGAACTAGAATTGTACTAGGACTGTTTAGTTCAAATGGACCGGATCAAATGGATTTGTTGAAAATAAGACAAACAAATACATAAGACAAAAGACATACTTGACAAAAGACATCCACTTCGCGGCGTTTTTTTTATCACTTCGTTCAGATCGAGAACCTGGAATTCCGCAAGCGACAAAATTCGGCTTCTGCGCCCATTTCGTTAGATGTCAATGGTGCGGTTGCGTCAAACGCTGAACCAGTTGAAAACTAGGACAGGACCTGCCAGCTCAGAGAGAGATGACCTCTTATTAATTTATGATTGCTATGATACAAGGGTCGCTCCAGTGTTGCCAGATATGTTTACACAGTAATCCCATTGAAAATAAAGTAATTAAAAAAAATTCTTTTGTCGTTCGGGAAATGAAGCTGCATCAAACTAAACGTTAATTGATAAGGTTTCATTGAATTTCATTGATGCTTACGCTGCAAATTCTGCTGTGGGGAGAAAGTTTGAGCAAGAGAATATCTTCCTCGCGTGCGTTCCCAATGCAGGCCTTCACCCACTCTCGGCGAACGATCTCTCGGGAACCGATGAAAATGGAGACCCGGATGTGACACGTCACTGCGACCACAATTTATCGCTTTGCACTTCATTTCGAACAGATTTAAAATAAACCACTGCAAAAGTGAACTTTTATTTCCGCATTTGTTATAGTTGTCACAAACGAAAAAAGTGAAAAAGCAGTGACTACTAGCAACACCGCCAAACCAACAACAAACTGCCTGCTTGTAACATAACTCGACGGAGGCGGTAGAGCCGGTTGTCAAAGCGACCAATAAAAAAAGGTCTTTTTTGACAGGTAAATGGTCTTGTTTTTGCACTAACAGCTGGCAGGTCCTGTCCTAGGTTCACGCCGATTGGTTCAGTAGTTTCCGAGCCTGTAAGGGCCGGACAGACAGACGGACAGACATAAATTTATTTTTGTATTTATAGATAGATAGATAAATCACGTTTATAATTTTAACTGCCAAAAATAAGGGCAAAAAAAAGTTACGTTATATCGAGGTAAAAGTTACGTTATATCGAGTTACGTTATATCGAGGTATTTTATGAGGTAGAGGGGGTTTTTTGGGGGTTTTTGGTTTTGTTGTTTTTTGTTGTTGGGGAAAGGGGGGGTTTTTTTGGGAAGGGGGGGTAGTGTTTGGTATGGTTGCAGATCCTGCACACGATCTCTGGATTTAAAATGTCTTATGCGATCAGTTTCGTCTTTTTTTTCCGTCTCCTTATTTCCTCACATGGTGACAATCACTAACGCCAGAAAGACGACTCCAACACCTGGACCCTACCTATCGACTCATGAATATGAGCCGGGACCAACGATTTTTTCGCCCCAGAAAATCACCAACGTCGACTGGGATTGAACCCAGACCCACTGGGGTGCCAAGTAGTAGTTACGCTTATCACTACACCACCGAAGCCGGTTTAGTGTTTCGTCTTTTGTACACTTTTTTTTTGACTCAGTATAGCGTGTTGAGTGATTCCATTATATACGAAGCAGAATTGTAGATAGCATGCACCTAAAGTAAATTGATTTTCTCAATAAGTTATAATTTGTGGCCAGCACTGGTAAATCTCACGACCGTCATGCGACAATGAAAACACTGGCAATCTCACTATCACGAGAATTACGAGAAACGAACTAAAGCCTGTCCACGTTAAATTTCGGACACCAAAGACGAATTTCACGCCAACTCATCCAGTGATTGGCAGCACCCTCTCAGAATCCAATAAAACTGTGTGGGTGTGTAGACTATGTCTTTTCAAGCAATTATGCATTCTTTGTTTTTTCAAAATTTATCTAGACTGCCACTTGAAAAGGGCTTAAGTTTTTTGATCGATTTTTTTTAAATCAACATAACTCAAAAAGGAAAAAAATTACAAAAAAAAAAAAAAATTGTAAAATCTACACGCTAAAAAATATATTTTAAAATATATAGTCAATTTGCAAAAATCTTAGAAGTGGACGAAATTGTTTCTTAAAAAAGGCAATATAATTGTCTAAAAGTTCGCCATACAGTATAAGATGGGCACTTTAAAGCAAAAAAAAGTTTTTGTCACAACAATTTTTTCACGTCATCATAACTCAAAATGGACAGGACTTACAAATGAGTGATGTATGAGTGACTTTTAGAAAATCGTTTTAACTTTTATGAAAAAAAATGTAAAAAAAAAATTGTAAAATCGATTCTTACACTCATAAAAAATATATTTTAAAATTTAAAGTCAATTTGCAAAATATGGCTACCTTAGACTTGGACAACTTTTTTAAAGGCAATATAATGGTCTATAAGTTCGCCATACATTGCAAAATGGGCACTTTTAAAGAAAAAAAAAAGGTTTTTTAAACAACAACTTTTTCATGTCCTAGGTTTACCGTGTATCGCGCCAACTCGTCTTAAAACCTCACATAAGCAAATTAAATTTAATTATAATGACAATTTGGATTTTTTAAGGGTCTTTGAATGTTTGAAAAATCAAGGCTACCATTTGGAAAGGGCTTATTTTTATGTAATTTTTTTTTTAAACGTTAGTGATAATACAATTAAATCAGGTGGTTGATCCTGTTTGTTACAAAAACTTTGAAGTATATTACAAGAAGGACGATAAATTGGAAAACAAAAGCTTTATCATAATATCTGAAGTATTGACCCATGACTCAACAGCAGTTCAGTTGTTTACATCAAAATTACTAGATATCATTAAACACAATTCAATATATTGCTCAAAAATTATTTTCGTGTCAGATGGAACTTCCGTTCAAAGACACCAACACTAGCAATGTGCAATTGGTCTTGTACTAGCAATGTCCATGTTTCGTGGCCGTAGAGAACTACCGGTTTAATTAATGTCTTGTAGATGGTCAATTTTGTAGTTCGGCGAACTTTGTTCGATCTTAGCGTCCTTCGGAGTCCAACGTAGGCATGATTGACAGCCATAATGTGCCTTTGTATTTCTCTGCTGGTGTCGTTATCGGCAGTCACCAATGAGCCCAGATACACGAATTCGTCTACTACCTCGATTTCATCACCGTCGATCTGAACTCGTGGTAGGAGGCTAACATTGTCTTCTCGTGAGCCTCCTCCCTTCATGTATTTTGTTTTCAACGCATTAATCACAAGCCCAACCCTACCAGCTTTAGCTTTAAGTCTGATGTACGTTTCCGCCATCGTCTCAAAGTTACGTGCTACGATATCAACGTCGTCGGTGAAGCCAAATAGTTGGACAGACTTCCTGATGATTGTGCCACTCGTGTCTATTTCAGCTCTTCGAATCATACCCTCCAATGCAATGTTAAACAACACGACAATCTATTACATTGCCGTAACCCTCTCCGTGATTCAAAGGGACTCGAGAGTGTCCCTGATACTCGGACAAAACACATGATTCGATCCATCGTTGCTTTGATCAACCGCGTCAGTTTTTCCGGAAATCCATATTCGTGCATGATGCATTCCCTCTTCAAAGGGTGCAGTCTATCTGAGCGTCTGTTCTCCATGTCAGGGGCGGCTCAAAACAGCGTCTGTTCTCCATGTTGAGAGTGGCTGATCATCGTCCTCGTGACAGCGCGGAACTCTAAACAGTGCTGTTCACGATGGTCCCCCGGCGAGACAGGGGGTTTTTGAAGGCCCAACAAGCCGCCCTTAAAAAATCAATGTTACACATAATACAGAAGTTAATACGGACCGGAACAATCGGCAAAGACCTAGGCGGTGAAATAAGGACTACAATTGGATACTCGGGACATCACGTTGCGCTCATTTGGGTCGAATACTCGATGTGTCGGCCTGGCGTTTTGTCTCAAGACTTCATTCCTTTTTCCGGTTTGATTTGGGAATTTTTTTTATATGTTTAGGTGTGTTAGTTTCAGGAATATTATTATCTCTTTAAAAGTGTTAACATCTTTAGTTTTTAGCAGTGAGATTTCTGTATTTGCAGTCAAAAGAAAACTGCATTCTTATTTGGCCGAACCGTACGCAGTGCAGGATAAGATGTTCCGCTGTTTCAGGGACGTTAGGATCGTGTTCAATTTTCTTCTTGTGAAACCATAATTTGCTGTTATCATGTACAGCCATTATCCGGTTTAGTATTTGTATTTCAAATTGGTCGTGCTGTTTCCGATAGTACCATGGCTTTTTCGGGAATGATTGTTGTAGCTCATAAAACTTTTGACCCTTTTATAGAGCATGATCTTTGAACCGGTTATCCGATTCTTTCAACTTTTGGTTTTAGAAGCAAAGAAAGGCATTGTTCGGGTTCGCGACTAACACTAAATGCGGTGAAAATTGTAGGGAAGGATAAACACTGTTCGAGGGTTACTGAACTTTATTGCTCGCCTGATTATTTTATTACGAATAACACGGTAGATGCTTTAGGTTTCAGAGTATATTTCGAACTGAGTTAGTTTTTCTTCTGGGTATTATATATACTCGTATATCTATACGATCAGTACTGAGATCGTGTGTAGACATCCGAACGAAAAGCGAACTTAATAAATAATCGATCTAGGTGTGTTCCTACTCTAACTGATAACAGTGATAAGTCTTACACCAAATGTGCTTGGGAGAAAGAGCAAAATCTATTTTGGTTGTTTGAGGATTAATAGGGTATATACTCAATTTAGTTCCTTAACAGGCATCTTTCAGTATAATTTGATGTTTTTTCGCATTGAACTGTTCTGTTGCTCCTCTATTCGTTGTGTTGCCTAGTTTCCAGAACCATAAGAATGATAGAGAGTCCCTAAGTAATACAACGTTTCGTAGATCTCATTTCGAAATTCCCATAATCACCATTGCAATCGCGACGATTTCCGCCGTCATTTTTTATGTTTGATATTTTAATTTCCAAGCAATTCCCCTATTTTGCGAACTGATGTATATGCCAATTCCACAAATGTTACTGTTTTTCGACATATTCGTATGAACTTTGACATGGTTCCTGTATTTTCCATTCAGGAGGTAGCGTTAACCATTTGCTTCAAGCCGTTGATGCTCATATTCTCCTTATTGATCTTAATTCCAATACTCATGTCAAGGAAAGTACAAAATAGACTGTCTGACTGATACCACTGAAAACTTCAATATGTTCGAAGTAAATCCTTTCTGTATATGAGGCTTTATCCATGTCCAGATATCCAGATATCTACTTGGCTGCTACATATTTGGTGCGAATGTTGTATGGCTTTTGAGCTGCGTGGTTAGTGGCGTTGTCTTACTGCATCCTGTTACCTTATTCAGACAGCTGTAGATTGCCACCTGGAGAGTGTGTTTGTTTGTGCTGTTGGCATTGTTTGTTATCAAGCATCCATACTCAACGTAGTTTCTTATAAGAGTTGTGAAAAGCATGTTTATTGTTTGAGGGTTTTTTCCATGCTCTACGCTTGATACAACATTGAGCATTTTTAGGCGCTCGTCAATTATCTTTCTGACCGTTCTCACTTGTTTGCTGAAGCTAAGAAAATGGTCAATTATTATTCCTAAATATTTTTAGCTTTTCACAACTGCCGTAATTCCGTTAAGTTCAACCTCAAAGGGGTGGTTTCCACCATGAAAAAGGACTATATTGTTTTCACGGGATTAGCTTTGAAGCATCATCGTTTTGTCTGTTCAGAGAATGAGTCAAAGATTTGTAGCGTTTTAATTCGAACCTTTTTTACATTTTTTCCGGCTACCATCAGCGAAGAATCATCTGTTAACTGGACCAGCGTAACATCCCCATTGGTCAGTTCGTAGAGCTCGCATCAAACATCGTTTAACAGTCTTTGTACGCCACTCTTGATCCATAAGTATACATATTACAGGTCTTTTGACAGTATGTTGGATTATTAAATAGAGTCGGGCATCGATTTCCGGCATTAAGACAACGTCTGCGTTTCAAAAATATCCATATTTCCGGGTATTCGACAGTATTTCCCATTTTTCCGAAGTCAAGAGCTGCCATCTTGGATTCCAAAATGGCGTCACACATCGATTTCCCGCCTTTGCCGTATGCGTGATAATGTTTCCACCATCGTACAAATAAGGTTCCCGTTTCACCTGTGCATGCAATTGCCTTAGTTTTCTTTGCATGAATGTAAGCTATAATTTATATAGTAGGCTGCGAGTAAAAGAAGCCGATTTTCTTAGTTTGACAGTTGTACCATGACGAAGTGGCAATGTTTTCGTGATTTGTCCCACGCGCAAATGTCGCAAAATGACATTTCAATCGCCGTTGGAGTGTCTCGGTGGACCGTGTAAAAGGGCCCTTAGATCGTAAACGAATGGACAACTATCCGCGAAGGTAGCCACAAGTTGTCCAAGGTCAGCTCGGATTCCGAAGATTATCGCTGCCATCAAAAGGAAGATTCGGGCGATTCCAGTGCGTTCAATGGTGAAAATGGAGAAAAAATGGGATCAGCGACTGCGGGGTGAAGTCGAGGGCACGAAAAAAAAATTCACAGGATTACTTACCGCATCTGGGAGCAACGAGTTGAGTGATGCAAGAAAATCTTGAACTTCCACAAACGAAAAAATCCGGCTATCCTGTTCCTCGACGAGATCATGTTTACCGTCGACCTCGTATCAAATTTCAGAACCGATCGCCATATTATAGACTGTTTCAGAAATTATAAGCACACTTTCGAAATAATAAAAATGTGTTGTTTTTTAAAATTTCAACTATTGTATTTGACAAATTATATCAGCACTGGTGTTTTACATAACATTATACTCTTATTCTATCAAAATCTTTAATTATAACCAAGACATCTCACTTTTCCTCGAACATAAAAACCCATAAGCTGTTGCACAGTTTCACTACTTTTTTCCGATCCTTTTTTTAATTTTTCGATGTCATCCGTTGGTTTTATGAATTTCCGTAGCTTTGCTTTAGTCAAAAACCCAGAAAGTCTCGATTGACCGTCCCTCCAGGCAATTTGGTGGATTCATGTCTTTTGGTACAAAACAGACATTTTGGCTTTTGTAGCACCGTAGTGTGTCCTTGGCAGTAATATTCTTACCAAAATATCAATTTATCGTGCGATACGTTTTCACTTGCGAAATTCCCGTTGCTAGTTTCACACGCCAACGTTTCTTGGGTGAACTTTCTGGGATGAGCGAATGATATATTGCGAACTTTTTCTAATCGAATCACCGACGCGAGGATACGAAAAAAAAAATCAGATCACATTTATCTCTCTATATCTTTACACAACTTTCGTTCCTGATGAGCACACTGCGCATTTCATAGAAATGTAATCTAGCCAGAATGATTTCTTGCATATATCTATACACTCTCTTCAGCCTGATGTATTTCCGATTGCTGACTTTCTGGCCGAGGAGGTTGGGTTGAATTTGTCCTTAATGCATCACGCCATTCCAGCAGACGTTGCCTACCACTCAAACTAGATTAGGAAAGATTAGGAATTCTTTGCTCTATTTTGTTATCGCAGGAGAACAACTTCTCGATTATATTATTAATCCATGGTCGATTAAACGCATCTACCACCGCTAAATAAATCTACTCAAACATGTGAAAAGGGCCAATGAGCCATTCGTAAACAATTACTTTAATCGTCGATTTCTCACGAATCACTGCATGTCCATGCAATGTTAATACGCCATCTGATAGAGCAAATTTCCTCTGCCAGATGCTGGTGTCGATAAGCCTGAATCAGTTTTTATCCATGAGCAATCGACGTTTAAAGTTTAAATTTACGTTTGGCACTTATGCTCTTTTCACATGTTTCGGTAGAAACACCGAAGAGCGGGATAAAAACAAACATAAAAACTCGCGTGAACATCGCCTACACATACACGCTAGAGAAAAAGAACAACACAGAGGGGATATTTGGTTCGATCGGATCTCGAATACGAGTGAAACGTTGTGAGATGGAGAAACAAAAGAAAGGAAACATTTCCTCACTTTGCGCTTTCATGAACTTTGGATTGTATTTCGTTCGCGAACTTTGAGTGTGAAGTTCCTTGGCGATATATCCTTGCAATGAGCAAAGAGTGAACGATTTTTGAAAATATGTTTTCCATATCAGGCCAAAATATGACTGGACCATCATGCTGCTTGATCATTGGTAATGAACGCTTCTGCAGGCATTCCTTGATGTACTTCTGGGTGTTCTTTGTCTCCGATGTTACGTACGGGCTAGTTATTTTGCGCATTTGCGTATTGCTTGCCACACCATCATTTTCTTGCCAAATTTTTCGGCGAAAATAGCCGTTTCGAGGATATCCCTTTCCTTGCGTACAGTGAAGTATTCTGGTCCGGAAATGGTTTCATAATCCAATTTCACATACGTTTCATCGTCCACGATTATAAACCCAGAATTTCTACACAAAATGGTATCATATAGTTTCCGGGCTCTCAGCAGACGCGACCTGATTTGAGTTCCTTTTGGGTTTCATCTGCTTCCGGTATGTCTTGAGTCCAAGTTGCTGTTTTGCACGCATCACGTTAGACGTCTAGGTCTCTATCATTTTCGCCACATCTCGAACGGAAGCCGATGGTTTCTGTTTATAGGCATCCTTGATCTGCTTGTCAATAGCAGGACTCACAGAAGCGGATTTCCGACCACTTCTCGGTGCATCTTCAAATGAACATTGTTCTCCATATTTTCTTACTGCTGTTCGTACCGCTCCGACGCTCACATCCTCTTCTTTTGCCAATTTTCTTAAAGAGATTTCACCCACAGTGTACCATTTGTACACGATGCTTTTTCTCTGCTCCGGAGTAAGACCACGCATTTTGAAAGTGAACCAGAAACTAAGTTTTTTTTATGGTATGACGTACAGAAATGTGTAAACAAAATGACGCAGCCAAAATAATTTGAAAAATTTCATTCAATTCAAAATGACCGTTAACATTAGGTGTGCTTATAATTTTTGGAACAGTCTTTTGTGCTCTTCCGGTAAAAGGGGCCCCGAGTCACCTCGAACCGCATCCACAAGGAGTTACAGGAACATCTGCCGTTGTGGGCAAAGGATATGTGGCCGCCATCCAGCCCCGGTCTCATTTTGGCGCATCATGAAGGCCAAGGCTAGTTCTCAACGCTATCCAAGTACAGCAAGCCTCAGCCAAACATTAACCTGTACCTGGAGAGAAATGGATTCAGGCTACATTAGTAAAGCCTGAACTCGGAAAAAATGAGACACACAAAAATGATCAACAAAAATTCATTTTAAATCGCATACTTCTAAAATTTTCAGGGATTAAATAACTATATATTAGCTATGTTTTGGCATAACTAATTTATTGAATTTCTTCCTCCGAGCTGAACGCTCGTACATTTCTCTTAACACTGCTCATGAGATCTTGGGCGAGACTTTGTCCATCTTCCTTACACAATTTCTCTCAGTTTTTCTTCAAAGCTTCATCGGTTTTGAATGTTTTTCCGCTTTTCTTCAACTTCTTCCTCATTATCGCCCAAAACTTTTCGATCGGACGAAGTTCTGGTGTATTTGGTGGGTTTGCCTCCTTCGGGACCACATTAACGCCCTTCACTTCGTACCAATCCATTACAGGCTTGGCGTAATGGCACGAAGCGAGATCCGGCCAGAACAGCGTGGGACCACGGTGAGAGCGGAGGAAGGGCAGCAAGCACTTCTGCAAGCATTCCTCTCGATAAATCTGCCCGTTTATGGTGCCGGTTGTAACGAACGGCTTGCTGTACCGTCCGCACTCGCAGATCGCCTGCCACAACAGGTACTTCCTCGCGAATTTGTCCATCTTTCTCTTCCGGAACTTTTCCGGAACCTCCATGCGGGACGTACCGACAAAAAACTCGAGGCCTGGGATTTGTTAGGTGTCCGCCTTGATATATGTCTCGTCGTCCATGAAGAGACAGCCTGGCTTGACCAGCCACTCACGGTACAGCTTCCGCGCACGCAATTTGGCCGCCGTGTTTTGCTTGTCAGTCCGTTTTGGCGCCTTCCTGACCTTAAAAACACGAAGCCCAGCCCGCTTCATGGTCTGCTGGACGAACCACTTCGACGAATTGACCTTTTAGGCTACGTCTCGTGTGGAAAGGTTCGGGTTATTCTTAAAGTACTGCCTTTTCTTCCGCGCCTTGTCTGGGTATTCCGTTTTCAGTTTTCGGCCGCTTCATCTCTTGGAATATCTTCACAACGCGGGACACGGTGGAATGGTGGATTTCAAGCCTTTTGCCGATCCATCTGTGCGACTGACCAGGATTATCGATCACCGCGCCCAAGATTTGCTGGCGTAGCTCTTCTTGTTTCGAATGCATCTTGAAAATTACTTAACAAATCGCAATAATATTTTGCACACATTAACCCTACACTTTAAACTAGTATTACTCAAAATTTCAATAATTTTTACCTACGCGATAAAAAGTTACACCCAAAACAAAGTGTCGCATTTTTTCCGAGTCCAATCTTTAGTACCTGCCGTGCGTTCCGAAAGCATGTGGAGGCCGTGATTGCAGCAAGTGGAAACTCGATCGCTGAATAACATAGTTTAAGACTCTCAGAAACATCTTCATTTTGAATAAATAAACAAAAATCGAAATCGAGATTTCTGAGAATTTTTTTTAATTTTGACATTGTTTAATGGTGCAAACATGTCGATCCATAAATATTAATTTGGCAGAGTTTTTGACAGTAAACCACAGTTTTTCTAAGAGTGGAGTCCGCCATAATTCATCGACCTTCCTGAACAACTTTGTCGAAGAAGGCATCTTCATAGATGGTCAGGATCTCGAGATACAGCTTATACTAGATATTCATATGTACAATAGCATCGCGTAGTGACTCAATTTCAGAATTCTATCCGCCAACCAGAAGGCCAAATGAACAATTTTGCTCGAGACAGATACTGTCCATATGGCGATGATCTCCAGATATTCCATGTGGCAACCAATTAATTCGAACATTTTGCATGCCAGCTAGCGCAACATGCTGAGCTAACGCCGAATTAATTAGACAACAATGAGGTAGCCCTTGCCCGTCCCAATAAAGTTTCATATATAAGGTGAAAATCTCAAAAATATTACCCGTTCAAATTGTATTAATTAAATCAGCTACATTGTCGAAGCTGCTGAAATCATTGTACAAAATTGAGCAGCACTTCAAAATTGAATAACTTTCTTATTTCAAACTAAAATTAAGCACAATTTGTTTGAAATGCTTCATAATAGAGTGCCACGTATTTTTAAGGTGCCTCATAAAAACTGAAAATACAAATTTCCACTTACTGAAGAGGTTAAAATCTCATAGAAAACTTCAAGTCGATAGCCTAAACGAGCTTAACGATTTTTTAAAAATCTGAAAATTTCAGGGATGGTTTTTGGAACATTTTCCACCATAATTTACTATGTACAATTGTAAATTTGTTTTTTTTTCTAAAATCGAAAAATGTTCGAAAATCGACACAGTCTACTGTGTGAGTAGAACGAACGAGGAGAACTGTCACAATCGTCACGGTCGCTTGAGTGACGCTTTAAGCATCTCCACAGGTGATCCTTTTTTACTAGTATTCTGTTTTAATCGCCCTTTGTGAGCAACGATGGAAATCTGCGCCAGCTGTGCACTTTCCATGACTGCAACAGAAGTTGTTTGTGGTGGTTGTTGCAAAGCAACATTCCACTTTAAGAGCGCACAGTTATCGGAGTCGTTCTTCATAGATATTTGTGGAAACTCTGGCTCTGCAAAGGATGTTGTTACATTATGCAAAATGCTCCTTTCAAAAATGCCATGACGTCGACAAACACTGCTACACTGGAACTCAGAAGGTGATCGAAGAGCTGAAAGCGGAGATCAAAGACAGTCTTATTGCAGAGCTGAAGCAAGAAATCGAAGGCGGCTTCAACAATGTGTCTCCTGCTGTGCTCTCACAGATTCCACGCCATTTCCAATTCAATCTGTAACTAGTGCATCAGCGGTGAGTTCTAACGATAACTTTGGTGTATCTAACTTGTATCTAAAACCGGATGTATCTAACCATCGAATACATTAACGAAACAAATAATGCACAGTAAATATACAAACCAAACCGTTTAGTTTGAGTGACGGGCAAAATAATAAGACCAAAGCTCGTTGAAAAATGATAACACAAGAGACTGGTCATTCTTAGAGTCATTAACCTCTTGTTGAACCAACTGAACCGAAATCCCAACAAAACCCAGAACAACCAGAATTTCTAAGGATCCAACGCACAATCTTTCACCCACCACTACGAAACGTCACCGCTCATAACAAAACAGCACAACAGCTTCTCACTCCCAAGTCATCAATAATGAGAATCTTAACGGTTATGTTGTCAGTAGCTCCTCAGTCGTGAGAAACCGTGACGCCGGTGGAAAATCACTCACGAAAATCCCATAGCTCCGTTCGTTCGACACTGGAGTGAGCTCAAAACGATTCTTGTTTCAATAACTGTAGCTGTTGGAGAAAATTAGAATTAAAAATTTGAAAATAGTTCAGAGCACAAATAAGACGGTACGTAACATTCTAGCGGACTTAAGAGCTTTGCTTAAGAGCGTGTCAACGTAATTTGGAACATGTGCGCAACGATCATGCTGTAAGAAAATAAAATCTAGCAAATCACATTCAATTCCATAGGTCATAAACTCTTTCATGGTAAGAATTGAAACAGGTCCCCCTATAGTACCAGTCATTCTTCGATTACCTAACATTGCGCGTACAAAAAACTAAAAGTCAACTTCAATGTTATACATCGGTTCTAACAAGCATACTCTGAAAACGGTATTCGGTTGAACAATGTAAACTGTACATGTGTTAAGCCCCAAGTATGTACATTCCAAAAATCATATCTTGGTTGTTAGGCTCGGTCATGTACCCAGCTCGGTAACCATAACCGCGATGTATATTTTACACGCACGTAAATGATAACAATTCGCGCAGCAGCTGCTAGAAGGCGACGCGTCGAACGCAAGAACAGAAACATAACAAGCACCGAAATCTTCTAAACATTCCTTGTCATGGGTACCTTAGTATAAAATGTCTGGTTATCGCCCAAATCAGGCAGAATTCAATCACAGCTCTCAAGGAAAGCACATCTCAAAGTGTGAAAGTAACCGTCGTGTCCTATAGCAAAATGATGAAACTAACCATCTGCATCGTCGTGGCTTTCATCAGCCAGGCCGCATGCAAACCGTACAGCAATCCGAGCCCCTATCCTGAGCCACAGCGCCAATGCCGGACGGCTCATTGCAACGTGAACCTTGCTCTTCGGAACGACGGCTACTTTTCTCCGTCAAATCAGTTGCAGCGAGTAGGCGTCTATCCTGGTTTCAATGGAGACAACAGTCATGAATCTGAGGAAATGCCGCAGTCTCCACTACCAGCCCCACCAGCTGAGAAGAGTGACAAGTCATTGCCAGTATCCGTGTGCGTGCAGATCCCTCCGGAAACCGCGTTGAAACTTCCGAAATATGTTCTCCAGCAGATCGTGTACGCCCTGACCAAGAACGACGATGCCCCTGAACACTTGCCAACGGAAGCACCATGCACACAGTCACCACTCCCACAGACGCTTCCACCACCGCTGGTGCCACGAACCCTTCCAACAACTACAGCAGCACCAGGAGGGTATCCTTCACTGAGTTACCCATTCAGGCCATCGGGATATTGCGGATCTTGCCGATCGTCGCTCACTCCACGATACAACCAGTCATAATCGAAAGAAAACTTGGAACGCTGGGAATGGGTTTAAGGAATAGCACCTATGTTACGGGTGCGAGGAGAGCTAGCTTATTTATTTATTTATCTATTTATTAGTGTCTGAATAAACCAATGATTCAATTAAAATGATAGGATTTCATGTTATCAAATTTTTATAGGTTCTTTAAATTTCCAATTACGTCGTTTGAAGCACAGTTTAATTTGGATCGTTCTGGTTCTGGTTCTGGATCGTTCTTGTCTTTTGACCGAAGATAGTGAGAGGGCTTTTAATTCTCTTTATTATCAAATTTGAACAATATTTACGATCTACTCCCGTGGATTCCATACAAGGAATTATTATTCAAGAATACAACTAGCAATGCTTAGAGGGCTTAGCACCGAGTAATAATTTTAGTTCTCATGCTCGTTATTGAGAATCGAATGCATTGCCTGCAGCCGCAAGGAAGCTCCCGGGCTACTGTGGATTGCTGACAACAGGCTTTTTAGTTGTATTAGATTTGTGACTAATATAGATAAACTGTGAGTTTTAACAACATGTAATACTGCATCGTCTCGTCAAATTGCACATTGAGTGAGTTATTTTCACTCTTGATTTTATATAATCTTTCCTTCAAATCTACATTAATTTTAGAAAATTTTTCGTATGGCTGATAGTAGGTTCGACAGAGTAGGTTCTGCTCACGGTCGGTTGATATTTTATGGAGCTGTCAAGGTTTATCGGCTTCTTACGAAATTGATTTTTGAAAAGTGAATACGGTTTTAAGTAGTGCGGGCAAGTAGTTTTTTTGTTAATGTTTTGTTTGGTGAAGATTACGTCACTAGTTATGTGTACATTTTGAAGAAAAAGTTACACTCAGGATGTGCGAGTGACCGAAAGTACATACTTAGAAATTATGAATTTTACACGAGACGTAATTCATGTTTGTAAAAAGTCGGGGAACGTAAAGAAAGATTTCGTTTAAAATTATGTCTCCTGAAACTGACACATACGCAATTCGACGAAAGATGTGTTTGATTGAATTTATTTTCTCATCTCTTTCAACTCATTTTTTTGTGCTAAAGGACGCTTGCATGTGTCGGTCTCAGGGGACAGAAATTTACATGACATTTTGGTAGTGTGTAGTATTGGTTTTTCTACGAAATTTAAATGCATATGCTATGCATGTTGGTGTCAGTGCTGCTAGAAAAACAAGTCCAATGAGTCGTTCGTTTGAATATCAATCAGTTTTAGCTAAATAACGGGTCGCTTTGTGGTCTTCTAAGAAAATTAAGTTTCCTCATGAAAAATCTATGTATAAAAATCTACACTCTTAGAAAAAAGCATGTATATTTAAGTCTACTTGGATGCACATAAAAGGAGCAGCCCGTTAGATCGAAATTTGCGTTTTTTCTTAAATTTACAAGACCATAAAAACTCGAAATGATTACTTACATGACACGACGTAAAAATAAGTTGAGGAACATAAAATGACGTTTGCCAAATGATCCTACTGTAAACGCAAATTCAAATGCTTCTTGATGCTCGTTTTAATCTCAAGGATCTAAAAGTTCAAATTACCGTCAGAGAAAAATTCGAGGTGGGGTTATAAATTTTTGTAAAAGAATGGGGGGAAAAGGGGGGGGGGAGTAGAACAATAAATAATATATCTTTTAAAGGGCACACTTAGAAATTATGAATTTTCACGAGACGTAATTCATGTTTGTAAAAAGTTCGGGAACGTAAACAAAGACTTCGTGTAAAATTATGTCTCATGAAACCAACACATACGCAATTCTATGAAAAATGGGTTTGATTGGATTTATTTTCTCATCTCTTTCAACTCATTCTTATGTGCAAAAGGACGCTTGCATGTGTCGGTCTCAGGGGACAGAAATTTACATGACATTTTGGTAGTGTGTGACATGAAGACAAGAAAAAGTTGGTATGGGGTCAAAATTGTGTACCGTGGGGGAAAAAAGTTATTGTGTTTATTAGATATGGGTTTTTTTTTTTTTTTTTTTTTTTGTTTTTTTCTGTAATATGCTTAGGAATCGACATACAAAAATAGACAGTGTGTGTGTGTGTGTGTGTGTGTGTGTGTGTGTGTGTGTGTGTGTGTGTGTGTGTGTGTGTGTGTGTGTGTGTGTGTGTGTGTGTGTGTGTGTGTGTGTGTGTGTGTGTGTGTGTGTGTGTGTGTGTGTGTGTGTGTGTGTGTGTGTGTGTGTGTTGATTGGTTTATTTCTGTTATTATGTTTTCATACGTTCAACAAGAAACCAACCTGTTTCCACCTCGATCCTTAGTGGGACAGGAATAATATGTATGTATTCAACAGACATTACTAATATATAACCCTCTGTATATTTTATAGAATGGATCAGAAAAAAATACAACCACATAGAGTGCGTATGTTATGTACCTTTCACGTGCTTTACAGTTACTATAATATTCTACTCTCTCATTTTTAGATTATCGTTATCTGTGTTAACTGATTCGATAACAATTCAGATACTCTTTATACAGTAGAACGCGCGTGAACTATTCTATATAAACAAAGCTCCATATGATTGATTGTTAACTTCTGTTGCTCCTCCAGGCGGATGCCAAGGCCAACATCAATTTTACCAGGGTGGATGGTTAATCGCCGGACTGTATTTCCGATTTGGACTTTCAGTGAGAATAAAAACACTAACTAGATTTTTACTTTAACTGAAAATTTATTTTTAACGATTTTACTTTACATGTCTTGGTCCTTCAAAGGCTCAACCACGAATGAAATAAAAAGAACGACTCCTTGAATCGGCGGGAAATGAAACCGATTGTGTTGTCTTGTCGTAGTTGGCAATGCTGCGTTGTTAGTACTCCTGCTGTGTAGGCACAACACTATTGCAATCGCAGCAATCGTTGACCTGGTGAAAACATTTCTCTATAAAACTAACGTTTTGGGACGAACGGAACAACTTATTTTTGTTGGAATTCGATTGTCTCATCATTATACCAATACTTTGTGCCGTAGTTTTTCAGTTTTTCATGTAAGTGAAAATAGTCTATTTATAGTATCTACAAAAACATTTTTTATGTCAGTCTATTCGTTGCTCTTGCAATACAGAAAACATGTTCTGCTTATTATGTAACTGTTCGGTACTTTGAAGGAGAAGGCATGTGATAACTAGAGATTTCTTCGAATTACATCCTCGTGTTGCCGTATTCATTACTGATGCAATCACACCAAATGAGGTAAGATCGGCAGTATGGCTCGCACTAATGGGAGTGACTCTCCATTAGATTTGTACAGAAAGTCATTTGACCACGACGTGACTTTTCTCACTTCGCCAAGTGACAAAAGACACTTCGACTATCGGATAATAACCCTATACATGTTTAATAACCCTATACATGTATGTTCCATTGTTGAACCCTTTATTCATAGATTGTTTTTAACAACGAGGAATATCTTTGTCATGCTTGCTGGGTGAGAGCCAACCGAAATGCTCATGCTGAAAATGTGCATGGTGGCAACGTGGGATTCCTAGAAATTGACGAGTATTCACGAGCACCAAATACAATTTTCACTGATTGTCCCAACGCAACAAGATGTCGAATTCCATCTGGGATTAAAAAGTTTTTGCTAATCCATCATTATTACTATGTTCCACAAAACGCCAGAGTGTGTCAAGAGCACTTAAGTGGAAACGAATGGGAAGAATTGTTAGATTCTCCCAACCTAATCCACGAGTTTGATAGCTCCCATATAAAAGAAATGTTTGATGTCTTTAGAGCAGCGTTGCAGAGCAACGGATTAGATTTTGAAAACATGATGGAAATGGACCCCAATGAGTTATATTATTTGGTAGGATTTGATAGACAACAGTTTGAACAAATCCTAGAACAAATCCCGTCCCTTACCAACAAATGTAACATTCCAAGTACGGCTTTGGGCATATATCTTGCAAAACTTCGTAGTGGTGCATCAAACGAAAATCTTAGCGCATTGTTTAAAATGAGCCGAAGAAACCTTGAACGACTGCTCAATGTAGCCAGAGAATGCTTATTAGACGAATTTGTACCCCAGCATCTAGGTTTCGATCATATTGACCGAGAAGACGTAATGAGAAGAAATCTTATGATCCCAGACGCGATACACGGAAACATGGGTGTACCACCGCAAAGAAGATAAGCAATCGTCATCTGTGATGGAACATATATTTATGTTCAAAAAAGCAGCAATTTTTCATTCCAGCGCAAATCATACAGTCTGCATAAGTACGATAACCTATTGAAACCATTTTTAATCGTTTGTTGTGATGGGTACATAATAGAAGCAAATGGTCCTTATGCGGCTACCATGTCGGATGCAACAATTTTGAGAAATATGCTGCACAGTGATGTAGGGGTTCTTAATTGGTTTTTTAGTCCAGGCGATGTTTTTATTTTGGACAGAGGATTTCGGGATGTTATAGAAGATCTAACTTTGTTTGGCTATGAGGCAGTCATGCCACATTCCAAAACCAGGAACCAAGATCAACTGACAACAGAACAAGCAAATCAGTCACGGTTGGTCACTATATGTCGATGGGTGATTGAGGTAGTTAATGGGCGATTCAAACGTGATTTTAAGTTGTTTCGCCAAAGCTTCTTCAATGTAGCTATGCGGCATATGTTTTCTGATTTTAGAATTGCAGCAGCTCTCATAAATGCGTTCCATCCACCTGTTACAAACAACAATCGAGCTGCAGACTTTCTCAACATAATAAATGAAAGAGTCAATCAGCCCAATCGATTATCAGAATTTGTTATTAATAACAACTTTAACAGGCAGCGAGCAACTTTTTTGAGAATGACAGGAGATCTTCCAGAATTTCAAGACTTTCCCGTGTTTACAGAGAATGACCTCATATTATTTGCTATTGGTAAGATTAAATATACAAAAAAAAAAACATGTAAGCCAAGCTGTAGCAAATTCATATACATATTTTTTTTATCAACAGGAACATACCAACTTAAACTGGCTCGAAGCTACTACGCTGAACATGCTAAAAACGGTATTTACAGCATAGATCTTCACCGAGACACAAATTGCAACGAAATAATGGAATTGGGTATTGTTGGTAGGAATTTTTGGTTGCTAAGATGCAGGGTACAATCTCGACATGCTGGATCACGTAAATACTACAGTTACATACTTGTGGATCGAGACCGTGAGGGTAGAGATGCAATATGTAACTATTATTGCTCATGTATTTCTGGCCAAAGAACCTTAGGGTGTTGCGCACATGTAATGACTGTAGTATGGTTTTTTAGGATACGCAAGGTTCCAGCCCAACATTCACCTTCCTGCTCAGTTTCTGGATAATGTGATTACAGAATAAACAGAAGAACGATATTCCTTGAGTCATTATTTATCGAAAGATAAGAAAACTATGCATCCTCTCTCAATATAATAAAATCATGCTAAACGCTACTTTTGCAACATAAAAATGTTTTTGTAGAGGAATTATGAAGCATTTTTGTTTTCAATCAAATGAAAACCTCTTCGTTTTTTGACTATATTATAAATCATTTAGAATTGCTTTAAGTGAACCAATAATCACATATAACTTAACTAACCAACAGAATTAATATGACTTTCATTAGTTTCATTCAACGTAGGCACATAAACGAGGTCTGATATTTAGACCACTAAAATCTTATAATGCTGCGCATACATTTTTTTCAACGTTTTTTTTCTACGTTAAGAACGAGAGTAAAACTGACTTTCGCTACTCAACATCTACCCAATCTACAATCACTGGAAACAACTTTCCTTCTTCTTAAACACAGAACTACAGTTGAAAAAAAATATTACCGATACTTGACATATTTCATTGATGACAAATGTTATAAAAAAACTGACTTTATTGACCAACGACGATATCTGATGAATGTTATTCATTCAGTGTTGGAGTGAGTTTACGGTAATTATCAAAAACATCAATCCCGGAAGCGAACCAGCCTAAAATGTGATGGCTCCTATGTATAGTAATAATACAAAAACATTGTATTTGCTTTCTACTTCTTAGGCGATTTAAAATAATTATTTGAAGAATATGTTATAGACGTTCATTAAACTGGATGGACGTAAGTTTGGAATCCGGAAAGGAAAGTCAACTGCAAATGCAATCTGGACTGTGTCAGGACAAACAAACAATCACACACACACACATACGCACACACACATAAACACGCGCGCACGCGCGCGCTCACATGCTCATACACCCACCCACACATACACATACACACACACACACACACACACACACACACACACACACACATACACACACATACACGCACACACATACACACACACACACACACACACACACACACACATACGCTGTCTATTTTTGAATGTCGATTCGTTAAGCATGTTACGGTAGAATACAACATAAAAAAAAAACACCTTAAATCCGTATCTAATATATGCAATTACCTTTTTCCCCCACGGTACACAATTTTGACCCCATACCAACTTTTTCTTGTCCTAATGTCACCTTTCAAATGAGATATCATTCATTGATGTACATTCCAGGCCCACTCCCCATACATTTTTGCCCAATCTCCTTTAAAGAGTTCCTCAGTGTTGTAGATTGGTGGTGGTGTAGTGGTGGAAATGAGCTCAATTTAATCTTGTAGGGTTAATTTTTTTCCCTCATTTTCTTCACTTACCAGGAACGGCAAAACGAGCCAATCCGCCGTTCGTTCGAAGAATCTCCGTTACCCGACCCGTGCAGTGACTGCAACCACTCACATTTGATTCCCAGGGAAATTCTACATAAGAATAGGCCTATTTTGACTACCACAAACCTTTTCGAGCATAGATTATTCAGCAATATTCAAAATTACGGGGAATTGGGGCAAAATAAGCCCAATATCTCTGTTTTCCGACTCAAGTGATGGCTGCAACCACCTTTATTCGATTTCTTGGAAAATTCTACATAGGAATAGGCATATTTTGACTACCGCAGACCCCTCCAAGCATAGATTAATGAACAATATTCGAAAACATGGGGGAAGTGGGGTAAAATTAGCAATATCTCCGTTATCAAACCCGTGCGATGGCTGCAACACCTTCATTCGATTATTTGGCAAATTTTCATAAGAATATGCATATTTTGACTACCACAGACCCCTCCGAGCATAGATTATTCAGCAATATTCGAAATTACGGGGAGTTGGGGCAAAATAAGCCCAATATCTCTGTTTTCCGACTCGTGCGATGGCTGCAATTACCTTCGTTCGATTTGTAGAGAAATTCTACATAAGAATAGGCTTATTTTGACTACCGCAGACTCCTCCAACCATAGATTAATGAACAATATCCGAAAACATGGGGGAAGTGGGGTAAAATCAGCAATATCTCTGATACCCGACCCGTGCAGTGGCTGCAATTACTTCCATTCAATTTCCAGGGAAATTCGACATAAGAATAGGCCTACTTTGATTACCGCAGACCCCTCCACGCATAGATTACTGGGCATTATTCGAACATACGGGGGAATTTGGGTAAAATACGACCAATATCTCCGTCCACTGAATTTTGCGGCAAGTGAAAACCCTTGCATTAGATTTCCCAGGAATTTTCACATAAAAAATGCTATTGTTCACTAACCTTGTGCTACTTGGAGCTGAATTATCGAATTCTTTCGCGATTCATGTACTTTGTTTCCCACTGTGCATTGGCCAGGTTGCTGATAGCTCCATCGCTTTTGGCTAGGCAGCCATTGGTTATGCAGTCGTTTAACCAAGCCAGTAGTGAAGTTGTGGCCAGCCAGTGTGTTCTAGTTGGAAGCCATCTTTCAGTAAGGCAGTTGAGTGGTATGAACGGTATCAGTCAGCCACAATCATCATCGCAAATGAGTGGAAAATGCATCAACTAGCAACATTAGCATGACCAGTTGCTAGTAATTACCCTAGTATTGCTGGCTAATAATTTGTCGCACAATATTAGTAAAGATGTGAATGGACCATACGACAGGTCCAAAGCAGATCTATCAAACATGGACCATTTATAATCCGTCCTTTTTAGGACGACCAATTTGATTTGCCCAGCGAAAGAGTTTGTTTGGATTGGAATATATCTGACAGACCGTTATTGTCAATTGGATTTTTTTTGGTGTAATTTCAAATATGGCTCGGGAATTGAGACGGTTTCTATAACATTCCGAAGCGCAAATATTAAGCAAGCATATGCCAAGAGCAGCATGCCAAATAGAAATTTTACAAATGGCGACCGTCACGAATTATTGAAACAAATGATTATAACATTCACTACACATTGCTACGTAGACGTACGTCACCTTTGCGTACAACTACATTGGGCTATCCCGTGTAGTTTTTGAAAAAATAACAAACAATAACTAACAAATTTTTCAAATAGCAACCGTCTCCCGCACTGATATATGTATTTAAGCACCGGTTGTTTCCCGAGAGCCTCACTGCTATTTTGATAGCACTTTTAGCAACGACCGGTGCGGTGTGAAGTAACGGTGTTACACTGCCAAATTAAGAGCTCCAAAGGTCTTTTTTAGAATCATTTTTTTGCCTCGAGAGACATGCAAGAAATCAGTTAACTTCATCTAAATAGTTGTTTTAAGTTAGATTTTAAATATCAATCAACGATCGATTATCTTATAACATCAATAATTAATAAGCCTTGGATCCGTAAAGCAGATGCATTGAAATAAAAAAGCTCAACAAATTAGGTTCCATTGGAAACGATTTGTTGAGCAGTAAATATTTCTTCTATAATATTTTGTCTGTACATTTCAGAGCAGTGACCGACTTAAGTTCACCTCAATACAAACGAAATAGCATTGACGTGATGTCGCTAAAAACAACGACCTGAAAACAGACAAAATATTATTTGAACCTTCGTTATGCAATTCGTACGGCCCACGCCAGCATACATCAAAGGAGAAAAACACTTTGATTTGGTTTTGAGTAGATGCACGTGTGCATATGATATGAAAAAATGAATACTTACATCTACCCTATATATAATGAACCCTGGTTGTGATAGGAACAGTTCTTAGTAAGCACTTCAACAATCATAGTTGAGCTCTAGAATGATTATACATCTTACATGTTTATTGCTATCGTTAACAATTGCTGCCGTCAACGCCTTATTTCCGCACCAATATTTCGGCTCCTTGGTACCATGTGATGACAACAACGAACTTTATCCTGTTTCGATATGTGTGCAGATTCCAGATGACACATCGCTCAAATTACCCGGAGACATGCTTCAACGGATAATGGAAACATTTTCAAATGGAAAAGACGATTTTCCGCTGTTTCCTATGCCCTCACAAACAACCAATAGTGTTCTACCAAAAACCGAATCAACCAGAGCTGCTACTCCGATAGTGACCACTCCTAAACCGCATCAACCGGTCAAATGCCCTTGTGGGAACAGGGAACCACACGCGATGCCTTGCAGATCACTGATGATGCCACGATATAATCAATAGGAAGTTCAATTTTTTCGAACATATTTATTGTTTAGCCTTGAAATGTGAATGGAACCTTGAATTGTGGAAAACAGTTTTATGTTTTAGCGTTTTTGCGTTCAAAATATATTTACCTACTCTATTTATTACAATCTCATTGATGCCTCTCACGGATAATTCATTCCTCTCTTCGAAACATTCCTACATTAGTCATTTATATCCGATCATTCAGATGCGTAAAGTGAATGCAGCTATCGTTTGTTAAATACTGTGATATTACTCATAATAAAAAATTCCAACTTTGGTGATATGTCACACTACAATCGGCTTAACCCGAGAACGCTCAGTTGCATTTTGAACACGCGACCGTTCATATCGACTCGGCAGCCTAATCATCATCAGCAGCTGCAGCTAGTAGCGACACATTGACACTTCCATAGCAACCACACCGACGCGATGATTCACCGGCTAACTGTAGTGCTTACTGTGTTTGCGGTCGTTGAAAAAATCGCGGGATATAATATCTCACCGGTTCCGAATGTCATCTTCGCTGAGCCAAGCAATCTACGGAACACAACCCAAACCAAAGAGTCCCATTTCGGGCTAGCGGTATATCTGACGAAGGATAATGTTTTTATTGGTGCACCTAAGTCGATCATGTACAGCAATAGATACAAGGCTGTTGATGATTTTGGACAAATCTATCAATGCAATGTTAGTTCAGGCTTCTGTGAAAACTATTCGGAAATGGAAGATCGGATCTTTTTGGATGAAGTACTGATGTCAGGTCAATATTTTGGAGCCACTTTGGATGGCTTAGCAGACGAAAAGGTGTTTGTTGCGTGCTCTCCTAGAATGACCGCCGACGAATCCCGTTATGCTATGGTCGGTGCTTGCTTTACAAGAGTTAATGGGAAGACCTACAACCAGCTACAAGCGTTCAACTATAGAAATTGTAATTATTACATTTCACCTTTGTTGAGTTGTTAGAAATTATATGTTTGTATTTTATTTTTTCAAGTGACTGATTCGGTCGATACGGCTCTGGAAGGTTTCGCAGTGCGCGTGTTCCGACGTGATGAATATCGACTGGGAGTACTTACTGGTTTGCCGGGCTATAATTCGACAGGATCAGTAATTGTTTACCGTGGTGACTTACAGACTGGAATGCTTCTGGATTCATCTAACTTGGAAAGTAATGGTTACTTCGGATACAGTGTAGATTCGATGCAAGTCGAAGACATAACAATCTTTATAGTCGGTGCACCACGATCGAGGAAGGTGTACGTGTTTGAGATGGAAGCAGCTCGCATGAAAATACACACAGTTCTTTCCTCGGACAGTTTTGGTGATTATTTTGGATACTCGTTGTGTATAGAGGATTTCAACGGAGATGGAGTTGTTGATGTGATGGTTGGAGCTCCGTTTTCATCGAGGAATGCTGTGAGTGATCAAGGGGCAGTTTTCGTTTACATCAATTGGGGGTTGGATCCCGAAGGATTGGTTGTTTTGGAAAGACAACAAAGCTTGGAGTCCAACTACACGGGAAGTGGACAGTTTGGTTATTCCATAGAAACGTTGGGAGATATCAATCGAGACGGATATAACGGTAAGTGTGCAGAGAATTGAGTGGTGGGAAAATAGTGAAGTTGGATTTTTTTTTAAATATAATGCAAGTGGATTTTTGATGTTTTTAAATTGATGTACAAACTTAAAAAAAAAATGTTAATTTAAGTCTGGTTGGATGGTATGTTTTCATTATTACATGACAAAAAAAAAACTCTAAATGGTAACTTACATATCATGACGTAAAAGTAAGTCATAAATCATTAAATCAAAAAGCATTTAAAGCATTTAAAAAATTTAAATGCTTCAATTGTTAACATAATTTTAAATATGTTCTATGCTATATTTGATTTCAAATGATTAAATCTATTAAAATGTTTAAAAATTGTACAATAAGGTGCTTACGAATTCCCAAGCAACACATGCGACATCTTCGAAAAATGTATATATTTTTCATGTTGCTAAGCAAACTCTCAATAGGCACACGAAACATTGACTGTTGCATCAAAGTAAATGTTTTGTTACGATGGGTACCGCAAATTGTATTAACGTTGCAAATTATTTATATTTGAATCGTCTTTCAACGCAACATGAGGACAAAGGTGGAGTCTAATTGTTTCAAATGAATTCTTCTATTGTTATGTTTACCCTTTTGTAGCAAGGAACTATAATGCAACATAGGTTTAAAGATGCACTATTGTTTCATTGTAGTGTTCTGAACCTAAAACTTTCCACAATTATTTTTCATTCAACTGTAGCAAATTGTTGTTTACCTTATTTTGGTACCGATTTGCAACTATCTAAGAACTAACATGAATTCCATAATTCATGTCACATTGATGGTGCAAATCACAGGGGGGTTACCGGTTTCGATGACACGTCTTAAATTGCTTTTTTTTTTAAAAAAACACTATCAACAAAATGTTAAGAAATTATAATATACTCTTCTGTTATGCTTGAGTTGAAATAACAAAGTAAGCTTTACAATTGTTTTAGTAGGCATACTTTTAAAGATTTTTCGTTACAATTTTTGTGAAGATGAATAAACTTGAGAATTAATTAAACTCACTCACTACGAAATTGCTTGTTCTATGACATTAACCTTTGTCATGAAGGATATGATGCTTGTAAACATATCATAAAAATTTAAATATATCTAGTCTGAAAAGATTGTTGCTCGAAGAAATTTTCGTTAGATTGATACTATTTTCGTCTCTGGTATCAACAGAGTTGGTAATCGTTAACGTCTGCTAGCGTCTTAATTAATCTTGAATGGGAAGTGGCATTGCAGACGTAAACAACAATCCAATTAACAACCTTTGAATCAAGGTTGAATCAAGTTATCTTCTTGCCAAAATTGATAGTCGTACAACTCTACAATCACCATGTAACAGTTTGCTCTAATATTTTATAATAGTTCTTAATTTGGGAAGAAAAAACCATTTACATTACTAGCAAAATATAGATAATTTGATTATTCGATCAGCCTTCAGATAAGATAAATGACGTTTACTCAGTTTGTTGCTTAATGATATATTAACATTTTAATACAATCTCCAGACTTCGTAAACATCCTTCTTGCTCCTTTTTACGGTAGAGCCTATTTCAAGATCGACACAGTTGATGCGTGTTTGTGTGTGTGTGTGTGTGTGTGTGTGTGTGTGTGTGTGTGTGTGTGTGTGTGTGTGTGTGTGTGTGTGTGTGTGTGTGTGTGTGTGTGTGTGTGTGTGTGTGTGTGTGTGTGTGTGTGTGTGTGTGTGTGTGTGTGTGTGTGTGTGTGTGTGTGTGTGTGTGTGTGTGCAATCCGACGCCCGCCGTCCGGCAGTGTTTTTATGGAAGAAAATGTTTGCAGTTAAGCGAACTTTTGTCGACTCGACAAACATTTTTAGCCCGGGAGTTGGGAGGTGATAGCTTTGTCGGGTTCCAGTGACCCATTTCAGAAGGCCTGGTAACTCACGTCCATTCCAAAGTCACTTTCTCTTGCAACAAACCCCGCATAAACACAGTACAACCATCAAATGAATATAGGTACTGTGCAAAAGGCCTGTACTCGAAAAAATACACCATTTTTATCCGTGTGTAACTTTTTAGTCCGTGAGTAAAAATTAATGAAAACCTGGGTGTGACTAGTTTGAATTAAATTGTTAACATGCAAAGAATTTCATGCCAATCGGTTCAGTGGTTATTGAGATGTCGTCGAAACAGTAATAAAATCGCCGAAGAATTTTGCGCGCCGTCATGGAAAATCCGACTGCGACCATGAGATGGATCGGAAGACAACTGGGAATCACCCATACAACTGTGTCTCGGGTGGTAAAATCGTTTAAGGACGACCGAGCGGCGGGCTGGAAGTGGAAGAAAATCGAAGACAGATAACTCTGTGAAGGCCCGGTACGTGTTGGATTATTTCAAGTATAATCCGAACCTTTCGATTCGCGACGCGGCTCTGAAGGCAAAGTGTTCCGCCTGGTTCGTTCAGCAAACCATGAAACGAGCTGGGCTTCGTGTATTCAAGGTCCGCAAGGCACCGAACCGGCGTGATCAACAGAACACGGCGGCCAAATCCCGCGCAAGGAAGCTGTATCGAGAGTGGTTAACGAAATCGATGTGTGTGGTTATGGATGACGAAACCCTCATCAAGGCAGACGCAAAGCAGATACCGGGGCTGGAGTTCTACGTTGCCAAATCACGGTTTGATGTTCCGGAAGATACAAGGAAGAAGACAGTGGACAAATTCGCCAAAAAACTACTGAGTAAACTGAGTAAACCGTACATCACAACGGGTACCATCAACAGTGAAATTTACCGCACCGAGTGCCTCCAGAAGCGTATGTTGCCCTTTCTGCGATCCCACGGAGGCGAGACATTATTTTGGCCGGACCTGGCATCATGCCATTACGCGCGATCGACGTTGGTATAGAGACAATAACGTTGTTTTTGTACCAAAAAGCGCCAATTTCACCAAGGATTCGTCCGGTGGAAAAATTGTGGGTCATAATGAAGGCCAATGTTCAAAAATCGTCCAAGATGTTTAAGAACGAGCTGAAGTTGAAGAAAGAATGGATGAAAGTGATCAAAAAGCATTGCACAAAATGTAATGAGGGGTCTTAAGGGAAAGGTGCGGGCTTTCAGCGATGGCAAGAAAACTGAAAAAAGTAATTATGCTGAAACATAATCCATATGTATTAGTTCATTTCCTGAAAGTTTCAAGAAAATCAGACTAAAAATAATTTTTTGGCGAACACTTTTGTCTGGAGCATTTTTTTTTTGAGTACAGGCTTTACACTAACATCATCAAATCTGATTGTTTTGAGGTTGACACGTATTTAGCAGTATCGTTCAAATTTATTTAGAATCAGATTGATCTCACCAGAAATTGTTGCTGATGTACTGTCTTCATTTGGACGGCTTCCCTCTGATGCTTAAGGATGCATTTATGTGTCTACAGAAGTAGCACTCCACTTTCCGGCAAATATTTGCACATCGTCCTTTCCGAATAGAGCAGCTCGAATACAATTAGTACATCCATACCTCTCACGCCAAAGTCACGAGTTCGGACTCACCCCCGAACAAGTTACAAAAATACCCAAAAAGGTATTTGAGTGATTATGACGGGAGATGAACCATCCCAGGGCTGAAAATCTCGATTATCAAGCAAATAAAAAATTATATAAAAATTAGCGCTCAAATGCAATACAATGAAAATCACAGGCAAAAAAATCCGAGAAGAAATTTAACTTGAAAATCACAATCACTGGGCAACGGAAAAAAAAACTTCACAGCTCTCCATCTGTACACCAGTTTCGTTCTTCGCTTCTGACCAGCAAATGGCCGTTTTTTATTGGTTTTCTTTTTTCTCTCTCCACACTCTGTCAATAATCAAAATCCCCCGCTATGAGGCGACTCTATAGCGACTTCTAAACTGCTTATAATCATAAATTCACTCGCGACAACGCGGAAAAATACTCTAATTCAATCATTTATGTCCACGTGGCAGAATACTAACAGCACTAACAAACACAACTAAGCTGATATTAACTCTTCCTCAGGGTGCGGGGGCGAAGCACAAAAAAAAACAAAAATAAACGGGGAAAAACTACCGACCATCACAAATTTCGAGAGGAAATCGATCATATTCACTACATCTTACACAAAATACGTGGAGGTTTTATGATTTCACTGCTCGTTTAGGTTAAATTACGAATGTATTCATGATTTTATTTTTCGCAAAAAGGACGCAGCAAAACCAAAACACGCCAGGTTTTCAAGAACGGCTTGCTGCGATCTTTTTCATTTTAAGATCGACACTGTTGTTATGATGTGTCAAAAAATTAACTTTCATGGAGATAATCATGCTAAGATCAATAAAATTGCAGGGAAAATATACACTCACGTCATGCTATTTATGTTCAAAGCATTCATTTGCAACATGTTTTCAACATATCTGATGTACGAAATTTATTATGTACATTTGTGTTGAAAAAAACGTTGCAATGATAAAGCAGTTAAATGTAAAATAATGAGTTTGTGATGAACGAATTTGCAACGTAATAAAGACAGTAGTAATTTTGTTTATGTGTCACGAAATAAAATTACTTTTTTGCAATGTACAATTCAACATTTGAACAACAGTGCAGTGAGTTAAATGCTATATAACTCATGGCCACATATAAACAGTACACTGCCGACTAAATAATTTTTAATATTTAGTTCAAAATTTCACAATTGAGGTTTATTTAAACTAACCATAGTGGCTTTACCGTAAAGAACAGACGTTTAAATGGATCAATGATATAATTTTAAAGAAATCCAAACGAATTGTTTAGTAAAATTCTTATGGGCTGTTAAGGGGTAAACGATAATAACTCCAATCATGTCAAGTTCAGTATTTATCATGCGGATCATATAAAATGGTTCGTCGTAATAAATACAATACAGTACAGTGAAATATAAGAACAATTTCTTGGGTTGTTAGTCAACACTCATAATTAAGTTGAATGGTTTAATTTATTCCCATCAATAGAACGATAAAATTGTTTTAAGTAAGTGGCCATTTTTTATCTTACAACAGTGTAAAATAATGGCCTACACTTTCTCTTTTAGTAATCAGTTTCATAATGTGCTACATTTGATAAATATCGGTAAATCAGAAACAAAAATTTGGTATAATATGGATTAAAGACATATTTTAAGTTGTTCAATAAAAATGTTGGGTTGAAAAAGATTTCTCACAATTTATTGAACTCTAACGATTGAAACGAATACCGACAAATTTATTGATTTATATTCATATAAATTGAGTCTTATTGAATGATTGCAGAACATATTTTGGAGTGTTAAAAACGTGTTCCGTTATCTAAAAATTGTCACTTTAATTAATTTGAAATCATATTTCTATACAACATCAAAACAAATTTGCAATAAATGAATAAAATAAATTTGGCTCAACGATATTTTTTTTTTGTCCTATTTTAGGTAATTTTTAGACACTTTGGCTTGTTCATAACTGTGGACCCATCAATAAAAATTGCCTGCTGTTATATTGTTCTTATTTCAATAGGTAATTTGATGTTCAAAAATAGATATGTTATATCTCCTTCGAGGGAAATTTTTTTTACCATTTTTTTCTCCTGGAAAACACTCAAATACTCATGTCTGATGTATAATTGTACCTCATCCGCAACTTAGTATGAACTGAAAAATACCCAAACGGTTGGGCAAATGTTCGTGTGTTTTTTAATTTATGAAACGTTAAATAAACTTTTTGGAAACATATGATATGTCTGTTTATTATATCACAAGATATACGAGAAATAAGTGTTGGGGAATTGTTTTAAAGCATGTTTGAAACTTAGATAACATGTTGCAAATAGACTCCACCTCTTGCGCTTTTGTAAATTTTAACATATCGATTACACAACACTTCAACCAAAGTTGCAACGTAGCTTATGTTGCTTTTTTGCAACAAACCGTGCTACTTGGGTTGTATATGTTAATTGAAGTATTATGGTACATTTCAAGCAAAAGCGTCAGGAGAATTGAAATTCAAATCGAAGGAATCAAATAATCTGCAACTGAATGATCGTGGTTATGTAAATGTTTACCTTCAAGAAAGATTCACAAACATCATCGGCTTGATAGTACCACAGAACGACCTAATTCCTGAAAAGACTTGTTCATCCTTTTGAAATTAAGATCTTCAAGCGATTGGGGCGAAGATTTACACTGCTCGGCAATCTCGAGAGATTTTACATCCTTTTTCTCCGACTGTAGAAGTACTTATAGTCAGTTCTTATACTGTTTGCGTTGTTGCGTTCTCAGGATTTCAAACTTGTTCTGACTGATTTTTTTTTAGATGGATATAATCAAAAAATAACAAAAAAGTGTTGTATGGGTGACAATCGCAAGATTATTAAAAATTTTGAGCATAAGCATGAGCATGATTGACCACCCGAGGAAAATGATGCTTGGGACCACCATACATCCTCAATGTGTAAAAACTGGTGATCCCAAACCAAGGCAATACCGGCGCCGGCCTCGCCCGAATGCAGGTCAAGTAGGTAATGGATAGGAATATGTTGACGTGATACTCGCTTTATTGGAAGCCGAGAACACCTCTGCACTCCCAAGAGAAATCACTGGGATGTTGGATAAAATGGTTGGGTTAGCAGCGGGATCCGTTTTGGTAAACGGTGTGCTGATTTCAACTGACGTCGGCAGAGAATACGATATTTAACTATGTTTCCGATTTATTCTCTGTACAGAGATGCACATTAAAGTTATTCAAATTTTGGCACTGATTTAAACCAACAGTAAAGATGCTGTTGGGGCCACTCACAAGTGTAGGTGGTTTATTTCAATGGAATACAAGAATATGTTGAGATACCCAATTTGATGACCGATTTAAACCAACAGCAAGGCTGCTGTTAGGGCGACTCACAAGTGTGGATGGTTTATTTCACCAGAATACAAAAAAAAAACAAGTTGAACCCTCTAAAGAGAGCATTCTATGCTCATACATTTAAAGTAACGATTGAAGGATTTGGTGAAATAAGAGTCCTTTGAAGCCATTCGTGCCTTTTGGCAACTTTATGCTTCTATTGATTTTCAAGCTTATCATTTTCGCACGACCCGGGGGATACTTGGTCCAATACCCAATGATTTCATTATCTCGAATCCGCTCAACCAATTGCAATGTTATGTGATATAGTGGGCGGAATATTATAATTTGAGATAACTCAATGCAGACGTCTTCCAAATTTGGCAGATCGACAGGCAATCGGTGGATAACCACCTGGCATCTTATAGCAATATGCTTAGAGGCGGACCGGAAGTTTCGATAAGCTACATTCTCCAATCGCAAGATTATTGAAATTTTTGAATATAAACATAAATTAAATCCAAATAGAGCCCTACACAGAAAAAAATCGATTTAAAAAAATTTAAGTTCATATAACGCGAATTTTTTATTCGCATGACATTTTGTCTCAAGATAGGTAATCATATCACCTACCAATCGTTCAAACAATTCAAGGAAAACAAGTTTTTCTAACCAAAACTTTTTCTTCAAACCAAAATTAAACCATAGAAGGTCAAAATCATCTCAGAATTCAATGATACTTAATATTTTTGAGATTCTGTCATAATATAGCAAATAAGTATACCTTTTTAAATCGAGGATTCCATTTGAAAAGAGCATATATATTATAAAATAAATAAGAGCTGTATCGAAAACAAAGTGGCAACAATTTTTTTCTCATAACAGGTAATAAAAAAGCTACAAACAAATTAAAAACAACTGAACCATTTAATTCAAGTCTTGCTCTCTTATTTTAAACAAAAAAAAATGAATGCATCTTTTGTAACTAGGTCATTTATTAAGGAAGCTCAATTGCGTTAGATTTACGGAGGAATATGGAATTAAGATTCTATAGTCTCATCACATAGTTGTCTCCTTGGTCGCCAGCACTTTAGCTTTATGCGATATGGTCAGGACTTTCCTGTTTAGTTGGTTGCACATGTCATAATAATTTTACAAATTTGTGCTAGAGTTTTGGTTTTATATAATTTGTGTGCTTTTTGTTTTTTGTTCTTTAAATGATTCAAATGTGGATTGAACCACACTGGTAATTTATTGTTTTGAGTTCACCTTCTTCTTTTCATTGGTACAGTTTCTGAAATAAAGTTCTGAATAATTGAATGAAATTTGTCACTTCAGTGTTGACATTTCCTTCAATACTTATTATGTTCTGCCAATTTACTGTACATAGTCTTCCTTTGGCTTCTTCGTAATTTGCTTTATGATATTCCAGCACTTCCTCGAATTCCCAGTCGCTGGGAAAGGGAGTATTATGTACGAAGATTGAATATTCAATATCTGTGTGAAATACTTCATTTTTCCATAATGGTGACAATGAAGTACTCACACAAAAGTAAGAGGTCTAAAAATGAATTTTTCTGATTCTTTACACGATTAGTTTGGTGTAGGCCAAAATGCTTCAACCCAGACATGCTCAAATTTTCGGTGCTTGATAGTTTTTAGTTCTTGAGAAGTAAAGTCTGCATTGATGGCAATGAGAACTCCACCTCCCGGTCATGTCGGAACACATTAAAGTTATTTCCAAAAATGTCTTCGCTTTTGACGCTTTCATCCCAGCTAGTTTCGGTTGCCAGAATAACGTTGAAAGAAGAAGCTAGAAGTTTTTGTTGAATTTCTTTCATTTTGGCTGGGCTTTTCATGTGATTGAAATTTTGGCAATACACCAAAATTTCAGTCGCATTCTGTTGAGAAGGCAAAGACACTTTTTGAGGATTAGTCATACTTACAATACTATTAAAAGATACTTCTTCCAAAGGGCACGTTAGTGTTTCCGAAAATTTTCAGGGTTATAAAATTTCAGGGTGACCTCCCTACTACGCTACAGTCCTAGACTAGGCAGGAACGCTCGATGTGATTGAAGGTCTGTCAACTTGAAATCAATTTGGTTTTATTATGGCACTACGGGGTGCCAATAGGTTTCATATTATAGTTAGGTATATGAGAACCCACACAGCTTGTTTACAACGATCTTAAAACCTTGTGTCTCAAATTTGTTTACTCCTATCAAAGGTTTTATTTCGACTTTATGAACTCGTAAAATGCTGTATTGAAATGCATTTTTAGGACTCATTGATTTTATCTTATTATGGTTAGTTGAAAAAGCATTTTAAAACCATTTTGCCTCCAGTAGATGCATTAAACGGAAAATTGGCATTGAAGGAAGTCACCATAAGACCATAGTTTTAAGGAGTGTATCGAAAATGAGCTATACACAAACATTCTTTCAAATTTTGTTGAAAACCGATATTTTATTCATACAAAAAAATGATCCTTTATTGTACGAGGTTAAACTTGAACATAATGAAGACCGGATGAAATTTAAGTTATTCCTTCACGAATTTTCAAACTTTGGATCGAATGCTCTTCATCAAGTTCCGGACAAGTGTTGCATCGCATTTTTTGGACGCTTGAGCACAAATTTTTTTGAACTCCTGCATGTTCCCAGCTGCCTTACCAGTCTTCTTGAAGACCCTCTTCACGATTGCCCAGTAACGTTCGATGGGTCGAAGCTGAGGGCAATTTGGTGGATTGATATTTTTATCAACGAAATCTATACCCTTTTCCGCAAGCCAATTGAGAGTGGTTTTGGCATAGTGAGCCGACGTTAAATCCGGCCAAAACAGTGGTTTCGCCTCTTGATACGCTGGATCATTCCAACACTCGTTCCTGCTTTTTTGACCAAATCACGTATTGACATTGATTTGTTCTTCATGATTAGAGATACCACTTTCTGCTCCACTTTTGGGTTAGAAGAACCGGGTTTTCTGCCTCTTCCTGGTAGCTCATCCAAAGAATAGTGTTCCCCAAACTTATTAATGATGGTTTTAACACTCGCATGATGAATTCCAAACCACTTCGCCAATTTTCGCATAGTAATACCCTTTTCACTTAGCCATGTGTCCAGAACCTTAATTTTCACTTCCTTTTCAATACGCGACATTTTGAAAACGCAGTATTTGAAGCGCACAAACAAGTAAACAAAAGAAATCTGACAGTCAAACGCACAGCATGCAGTGTTCAGAGCATAAAAAACCATCACAAATACATGCGTACAACGCAAATGTATGTGGATAGCCTATATTCGATACACTCCTTATAATAGTCATTGCGAAGAAAAATTGGCTTTATGGCAAAACTGTGATTTTTTTCGCCATATTGAAATATAAGAATCAATTAAAATGTGGAAAAATAAATGCATCAAATTGTCAATGGTATGCATATAAACTGTAGATCATTTCCGAGGCGCATTAATTTTCCCATTTGGCCTCATTCTGGTTTTAATGGCAGCCAATAGGTTTTATGAAGGTTCTCAAGTGGTCATAACATCTTTCACTAGAACATTTTCAAAATCTGTATGTTCTTATAAAGATTTTATTAACTTGTTTTCACAACCGTCTATAGAGTGGGCCATTTTGTACAAAATTCGGCTTTAAAGAAGCACAGAGGAGGTGTTGGTAGACAAAACAGTTTTGAATGTAGTTTTATCAACAAAGCCGGGAAGAGTCCTATACGGCTGGAATAAAACAAAAATTGTTACTTGGGGGGAGTGGTGCCTTCAACCGTGGATAAAGCTTGCTTCAGATAGAATTGGAACAAAAACAATTGCCTGTATTTCAGTTATTTATTATTGAATTCAAGATCTTTTTTTATACAAATGTAGCGTTTTCTTCATACTTTTAAGAAAAAATACGGATAAAATTATTCGTCACGGTTTCGAAGGAATTCTCGAATTTTTCCTGTAACACGGCTCATTAGGCGGCGCACACCTTCTTCGTCCATCGTTTTAGCTATCTTATTCCACCAGGTCTTCATCTGATTGAAGTCTTTGGCAACCTTTCCCTTTGCCTTGAGTCTCCTCTTCATGATTGCCCAGTATTTCTCAATAGGGCGGAACTGAGGGCAGTTGGGTGGGTTAAGGTTTTTCGGAACAACCTGGACCCCTTTCTCTGCATACCATTCTTGAACGACTTTGCTGTAATGACAGCTTGCCAAATCTGGCCAAAACATTACGGGATGGTCGTGGGATCGAATGAACGGCAAAATTCGTTTTTGGAGACACTCTTTTTGGTATAGTTCCGACGTCATTGTCTTATTTGTAACGAAAACTTTCGTTTTTTTTTGCCACAGCTGCAAATGCCCTGCCAAATCATGAATTTTCGTGCAAATTTGTCGGCAAAAACAAATTTCAATTTGGCTGGAACATCCCCCCGAGCCGTTGCCAAGTAAAATTTTTGACCTGGGATTTGCCCGAAGTCAGCCTTAACATAGGTTTCATCGTCCATCAGAAGACACCCGTCGAACTTGGTCAGCACCTGGTCGTATAGCTTCCGAGCACGGATTTTGGCCACACTTTTCTGTTTTATGGTCCGATTTGGCTGTTTGCTAGCTCGATACGACTTGATTCCTTCCCGGAGTCGAGTTCTCCTCACGGTACTATGGGCAGCACCGAATTTTCTGGCCAAATCACGGTCCGACAGATTGGGATTCCTCTTAATCGTCTTCAAAATCTTACCACGCAGTTTCCGGTCGACAGTTCCACTCCGACGATTGGCTTGAGGCTTCTGAATCGTCGTCAATGTTTCCTCATACCGTTTGATAACGCGCCATACGGTATTTCTGGGCAATTTCAGCTGTTTAGCTAGCCTAGATGCAGACCACAATGGATTTTCCAAATAACTGTGCACAATTTTTTCCCTTCTTTCGGCTTCCATGTTGATTGTTTACAAAGTACAGTCGATTTGCGGAATATCAAAAATACATACGTAAAGCTGACAAAATTCCCGACACGTGGGCGCCAAGAACTCTCAAATCCGTCCACCAGAAGCGCCACAATATGAGCAAAAGTTTGTTCCAATTCTAAATGAAGCAAGCCTTAGAGCTAAAAACGAGCTGGACTGTCGACTTACAAGAAAGTGGTGCCTCCAAATCGCGACGGTAAACAAACCACGTCGGTCAAAGCACGATCGCGAACAGTTGTACACGACGATGCTGACGAAGTTTGATTGCGTGGTACAGGACGATGAAACTTACGTCAAGGCAGACTTTAAACAGCTTCCTGGACAGGATTTTTATACAGCAACCGGACAAGGAAAGGTGGCAGATATTTTCAAGCACATTAAACTGTCAAAGTTCCTGAAGAAATATCTGGTGTGGCAGGTTATTTGTACCTGTGACTTGAAGACAACGTTTACATTGCTACCGGAACCGTCAACCAGGAAATTTATCTAAGGGAGTGCCTAAAAAAACGTCTATTGCCTTTCCTGAAGCGACACAATTGTTCCGTTCTATTTTGGCCGGATTTGTCATCTTCTTTAACGGAAAATAGGCCATGGAGTGGTATGCTACCAACAACGTTCAAGTGGTACCCAAGGACAAGAACCCTGCCAACACGCCAGAGCTCCGCCCAATCGAACAATATTGGGCCATCGTCAAGCGGAACCTTAAGAAGACTCAAAAAGCTGTTGTGAACGAGAAACATTTCAAGGCAAACTGGCGTTCTGCGGCGAATAAAGTGGACAAGGAGACTGTACAAAATCTTATGGCACGTGTTAATCGAATGATCCGGCAATTCGCATTCGGTAAAAAGGAAGTTTAGCTGAATATTTTTCCTGTAATCTGAATTAACTGAACTTGAAAAAGAAACAGAATTTGACTTATTAATAAAAACTTTGATCGACTCACCCACATTACTGTTTGATCAAATTTTGATCGGAACACTTTTTAAGACACATCAATTTTTTTTCTGTCCATATAATTAATCATTTCTGATCATCTTCGGAGTGTATTTTTCAATTTTTTTTTTTTTCAGATATTGCAGTGGGAGCCCCTTTCGAAGAGAACGGTGCTATCTACATCTTCCATGGAGGTCCAACCGGAATTGAAGCCAAACCCACCCAGATTCTGAGATATCCTAGCCAACACCGTACCTTGTCAATGTTCGGCGCCACTATTGCCAAAGCTGTCGACGTCGATGGAAACGGATTCAACGACATCGTCATTGGAGCTCCAAAAGAAGAGTTGGTATATTTATTTAGAGCCTACCCTATTATCCGACCGGAAGTGAAGATGTATCTTTCAAAAGACTTTATATCGATTGAGAATGCAACAGTGCCATCCGGTGTAAACAGTTGGATTGAAGACGAGGTTTCCATTGAAATTTGTTATTGGTATGTAAGCTTGGAGAATCGCGAGGAAAATCGTGCTTATGGTATGCATTATTTTTTTCATTTAACAATCAAACATGTTTCTAATGGATTTCTCAAGATTTCAGACTGGAACTCCTGTTGGATGTTCCTTTTGAGCGAGCAAAAATAGCTGGTAAATCAGCATTCGAAGAAACCGTACAACTTTCACAACATATATCTTGTGTCAACTTGACTGCTTCGATTCATGCATTCTTCAGAAAGTTATCTTTTCCGGTTAGGTTTAAGTTGGGATACTCAATCGTGAACCAAAATACTACTAGTCGCGTTTTCTGTGAAGAATGTACTTTTCAGGAGATAGATCCGAAAAGGGCAGCCCAAATTGAAAAGAAAATCATTTTCAAACCCAACTGCGAGGCGCTGCTTTGCCTTACTGACTTGAAGCTCAGCGGTAAGTTTTTGAATTTTGTTTCGCCATTCGTGATTAACAGCTCCCGAACATTGGAGCTGCAGTACGAAATAAGTAATATGGGAGAGTCGGCCTATGGGACATGGTTGGAGATCACTTTCTCTCAAAATGTCCGCTTCGTGAAAATTATGGATTTTTGTAGCATTGGAAATGCAAGTCTCAGCTGTCTTATCAATAATGGCCAAGCACTGCAGCAACGAATGAAGGTGTTAGTTAACGTGACCTTAGATGGAACTGTGCTGGAAAATTCTGTGCTGGAACTTGAAGCCCGGTTGTTTAGTGACGGAAGCGAGACATCCGAAGAAGATAATTATATTTTCAGACCGATTGATCTGGTTAGAAAGAGCCATTTGGATATCTCCGGGTAAATATGAGTGTACTTATGATTGAGTGATCATATATTATATAGTAATATTTATATTTAGGACACACGATCCTTTGTACGTAAACTTGGATACACAGGCCGGCAATCTAACGACGACAATTAGTGTAGAATTCACATTGGTAAATTACGGACCGAGTAATATAAAAGAAGCATCGGTGTCACTCCTCATTCCAATGCTGTTCAAACAATGTGCACTAGTTGACTGGCAACGAGATAATTTAAAAGTAAAATGAATTTGTACATACGTATTGTTGCAATAATTCACCAATATCATATTTTTCCATAATCATAGATACTTTACCGAGGAAATAGTTTAGAATGGAACGAGTCCCCGCCAATATCACTTTTCGAAACCAATCAAACCGCACCGTTCACCACATTCTACAATGCCAGTGATCAATTCCTTACCAAGAAAAAAGGCATCGCCCTCAGCTGCGCAAGCGAATACGTCATCTGTAAGAATGTATCATTTTTGCTCGACGAGCTACCCACGATGAATGAACTGCTCCAGATAGAGCTTCAGCTGACGGCATTCCCCCACGCGATGATTCAATCGATGCCAGAAGACGTCGAGGTGCTTTCATTTCATGTCGCATTTGACGCGAACAGTCCGCATAATCAAGTGACTGTCAGCAGCAGGGGAAGCGTTCTGTTCTTCCGATCCGTTCAAAGCATTCCGATATGGATTTACGTGACTTCTGCCGTCCTGGGAATAGTAATACTGACGGCAATTACGCATAAACTCTATAAGGTTAATATGGGCATTGGCGACGTCTGACCCGGCGTTGGTGTTATCAGTTAGAACCGATAAAACTGGCAGCAGGTCAGTCGCAGAACTTTTAATAATATTTTTTTTTCTCTTACAGCGCAACTTTTTCAAACGTATGACTGAGCTTGATATGGAGCAGAAATTTGCGAAGGGGGTAAGTGTACAGGATATTTATGATAACGTGCCTCTAACTGCGCTCATCTCGGATGTCTGGGATATTGCTCCCATGAAGTTTAAAGCTTGTGCTTTCTTCTGATAGTTATTTTTAACTATTACTATCTAGAATGAATCACACCAATAACGCTGAATAAGCAGTAATCTATGCATACACTGTATGCTTTTGTTCATTGAATTTGATCACTAGTGATAACAGACAAATAACAGACAAAAGTTGAATGAATGCACTGACAGCCGGTGTTAAGATTGGTGTGTGTTCAACCTTCAAACATAATAATTAAAATGTATCCACCTATGGAGAAATCTAATCCTTCTTAATAAACAGGATTTATTATATAATTTACGATGAAGTCACTTGTCCATAACGTATGCATTGAAAAAATGGATTTATTCCGGATTATTTCGGTGATTAAAAAAAAAAAATACAAAATATATTCAATGGAACAATTTAATTCTAAAATGCAACGTTTTATAGGCTTTATGCTAAAATGCTTCGACGTGCTGTCAGGCGACCTTGCAGCAATTGGCCGGAACCTTCGCCATTTTTTATCGGTCGTAGCTGAGGGACGTTACGAGAGTTGGTGGGTATTTTCAATCGAGAAAATCAGTAGAAAGATTCCTTTATTGCTTATCTTGACAGATACGTGTATTTCGTCTACAATGTGCAGACTTCTTCAGTGGTGTGTACTACAGAGTGCGGCAGAAATAATGCGAAAATGTTCAAACTTAAGTATTGGGTTAATTCGTGTAGCTAGTGACTAATTTCTGTCGAGAGTGTATTTGTTTCTGTAACTTTCAAGTGCTGCATCCAAACATTCTATTTCGGATTGAAATCCATGCGGAGAATCATCAAAGAAGACCTGCATGCATCTTCCGAGAGTTAAAGTGAAACGCCATTTGTTATCACGGACCCAAGGAACTACGAGTGACTCGTTCCAAGAGATTGCTTTCCTTGTTGAAGAAGGAAGAAATGATAATCCTGTTCTCCGACGAAAAGCTTTTCAGCATCGATGCTGTGGCCAACAGCCACACGGACCGGTTCATTTCACCGCAGAAAATGGAGAACGTTCCGGAAAAAGTGAAATTCAAATTTCAAACCAAACATCCGGCTGGTGTCATGATGTTTGGCTTGGTGGCGTCCAACGGTTTGAAAATGCCGCCTGTTTTCATTGATGCTGGAGTTAAAATCAATACCGAAGTGTATATCGGTATTTTGAAGGACCAAGTGCTTCCCTGGGTGAAGGCCAACTTCTTCGAGGACCAAAACGTTGTCCTACAGCAGGATGGAGCGCCGTGTCACACGTCCAATCGAACCCAACAATGGTTGAACGATAACATGAAGTTTTGGCCGAAGGATTTGTGGCCCCCTAGCAGTCCAGATCTTAATCCGTTGGATTATTCGATTTGGGCATATGTTGAAGCACGAGCCTGCAAAACATCAGACCCTAGTGTAAAAACCCTGAAGTCAACCGTAACACGCACATGGCAGTCAATGTCGGAGGACTACGTCCGAAAGGCATGCTCTGGCTTCCGGCGTCGGCTCGAGGATGTTATTAATAAAAATGGAGGACAAATTGAATAAATTTGTTTAAAAGGACTTTATAAAGATAACTGCACTCGAAAATGTTGATTTTATTACTTGAATTAGTCTGAAATGGGATTTGAAAGAAATAGAACAAATTTTCGCATTATTTTCTGCCGCACCCTGTATGTCGTGCTCGCTTCGCTTTCCTCGCAACATTTTACTCCCGACTGTCTTCGCTGAATTTATTCAATTGAATGATCGTACAGAACAATCAGTCTGATCTATGATGTATGATGTATGATATGTACTACCACCCATTGTAGCACGGAAACTAAGTCCGACAGCAAAGGGCTCTCCTCTCTGTTAGATTTGATCAAGCTTTAATAACCACTGATTATCCTAATCATGCCATTGTACGATGGGCCAAAAAGGGGTTGGGTGGATCGATATGCAACATCACTTATACGTATCCACAGGGATATAAAGAATCTCCTTCCAACAACAAGACTGAACAATTGGTCAAAAGAGCAAGCTATCTAACATGAGGATGCCCCAATGGGCGGGGAGAAGAGCCCGACCTCTATTCACAAACTGTTAGCAATGGGGAGTTGGCATTCCCACTCTCCCCATCCAGAGTGCTTCAATCGGGATGGTCCCTCACATTCCCATGAAATATTTATATAATAGTGTATATATTTATGTAAATGAAAAATACTGTATGATCTTCATTCGATTGATCCTGAAATGCAAGAAATGTTGTAAAATTTTAAAGTGTAGAGTTCTGTGGTTCGCGCTTGAGCACGTTTTTTGTCGTTTTCAGCAATAGCAGTAATTCACCAAAATCTTGATTTGAGGTATCCTGAAAAAGTTTATTAAATCTATTGAAATTTTACAAAACTATCATTTATACATTTTAATTTACTGTTGCCGTGGTCACTATTTGCTACTTGATGGTGATTTTATAACAGCAATCCGCTTTTATTTTTACTGACCTAAAAGTTATTGCTACCGAGTTAGAAATGGGAAGATCTATCTGGCAGAGAGTTAAAGATAAATGGGCAAAAAAACAATAAGTAATGTTTTAATCATCTATGAAGTAAAATCAATAAAACAATATTACCAAATATAATAATATTGTGAGTTATGATGAAGTTATGAAAAAGATTGAAATGTAAAATCAAATACTAGCCAAATGGCAGAGGGCGCTGAATGAATCAGATCAGCTCAGAACTGGTAAAATGTCCATTTGCAAACCGGAAATGGAAAATGCATTCAGCAATAAGTGCAAAAGCCTACCACAGATTTCGTAACTCTCAAAAGCCTACCACAGAAGTAATTTTCTGCGTTCTATACTGGACATATATGGAATGCTAAATGTCATAACATTGAAGGTATATTTCGTGTTTAAGCCAGATACCGCCTAAATCATTTTTGTTGTCTGAAAATGTGAAGGTCATGATATGATGGAAATAATACGATGTTGTAAAAAAATACTACATAACGCACATATAATATTAATTCAATGCCGCTATTTGTCTCTTCTGCTGCGATATTAGATGATTGAAACACGAAAATAGCGAAAATTCCAATGTGATATAATGAAATAAAGTTGATCACCTAGCAAAACAGCAAAGAAAATTTAAGCAAACAATAATGTAAAATAAGTTTCATATGAGTAGGATTACTGCCCAAAAACGGAAACTCAATAAATCCAAAACGAAAAATAAAATAAAAATAGAAATAAATGAGAGGAGACTCTTCGATAACCGAACAATCAGTCTGATCTAGGATAAACCCAATCATCTTACTCTCATTCTTTCCTTCGTATAGGTAGCTCTTTTTCTATCTCTCTCTTTCTTAGTGCCATCTCAAATCGTTCTCACATACAATTACAAGCCTCAAGATCGTGTTGTTCTCGTTTTCTTGCTCTCATTGTAAAGCCGCTCCCGCTCGCATAAAATTTCTCACAGCATTCACACAGCCGTACACGTAATTACCATATTTACACGGCCAGCTATTGCAACTCAGTTTTGAGTCGTTTTTGACTCATTTTCGTCAAAAGTGGAGTCACTCAAATTTGAGTAAATGTAACTGGGATTGACAAGCCGACAAATCAACAACATCCATCTGATTTGAGTTGATGTTGTTGATTTGTCGGCTGGTCAATCTCAGTTACATTTACTCAAATTTGAGTGACTCCACTAATGACGAAAGTGAGTCAAAAACGAGTCAAAAAATAGTTAAGAGGGGGGGGTTTTTGACGTAGACTACGTCTTACGGCAAGGGTAGGGTGTCAATTGAAAATCTAAAAATAAGCGACCGTCACGAAATATCGTTACAAATTAAACGCTAATAACTTAATAAATGCTCAATAGATTTTCAAGATGGTTACATCAATCGGTTGGAAATTTTCCCGCGTATCAATTCAATTATCCAACATTATCCATAAACAATTTAAAGCTATTGAAAATAACCAAAACATAAGGTGATGTCTTATAATGCCGATTTTTCAGAGTAAATTTACTAAATGCACTGTACTTTACTATCACAGATTTCAAATTTAAGCAAGGGCTCATATGCAGCACTGAATGATATAAAATGGGTACACCTTCGCAATTTTACTCATTAGTGTCGCAGTACTGGAGCTGCGCAGATCATCGAGCCATTAAGGATCTGCAGCTGGCGATGGAGGCAACCCCGATGGCATGAAACCTGCAGTGCGGAGCGGCAAGGCGCCATCGTGGCAGGTGGTGGAACATGCCACAGAAGGTGCAGTGGCGACCAACCAGTGGTGAGCTAGTTGATTGCTCTGAGACTGTTGCTAGCAAGCCCTTGGCTAGGCAACCGTTGCTAGGCAGCCATTGTATATGCAGTGGTGTGCTAGGCAGTCGGTTGCGGTGATGATTTGTAGCCAGCCGGTGGGCGCCATCACGAGAAGCAAAATAACGTGCTTGAGTGTGTGATCTTCTTGGTAGCCATCTTTATCTGAAGCGCAACGTGCACGGCAGAAATAACCTGCTTCGTGAAAAGACCGAGAAGGACTTACTCAAATCCGTCCTTTTCAGGACGACCAATCCAAATCTGAGAGAGTTTGTTTAATTTGAATTTATCTAACAACTAACCAAATGGCAGACAGCGGTGGCTAAAACAATTTTAATTTTTCTCTCCGTTGCATACCTTGAGCATTATGCACAATTTACAAATGGCTGCCGTAATGAAAAATTGAATTGTCAATTGAAAATCGAAAAATAATCGACCGTCACGAAATATCGTTACAAATTAAAAGCTCATATCTTCATAAATGCTCGATTGATTTTCAGAATGTATTACATCAATCGGATGGAAATTTTCCCGCATATCAATTCAATTATCAAAAACTATCCGTTGACAATTTGAATCTATTGAAAGTAACGAAAATGAAAGGTGATGTCTTATAATTTTGTTTTGCAGGCTTGATTTCATGAATTCACAGTACTTTCCTATCACAGATTTCAAATGTGAGCAAGGGAGGTCTCATATTCAGCACTGAACGATATCAAAGCAAATTTTCTCATTCGTGTTGCAGTACTGGAGCTGTGCGGAGCAACGAGCCAGTATTCATTGGCAGCTGGCGATGGCATGTACCCTGGAGGGTGCACTAGCTTGATTCGGTAGTGCGGAGAGACAAGGCGTCAACGTTGGATTTGGCTGCTGGTGGTGGCAACCGTTGCTAGGCAGCCATTGATTATGCAGTGGTGTACTAGGTAGTCGGTTACCAACCGGTGGGCACAACCATGAGGAAGCAAAATAAGGTGCTTGTGTGTGTGATCTTGTTGGTAGCCATCTTTGGTAAGGCGCAACGTGCAACTTCTGAAATAACCTGCTTCTTCAAAAGACCGAGAAGGTTTTAATTAATATGCGGACAATTCCAAATCCGTCCTTTTCAGGACGACTAATTCAATTTTGAAAGAGTTTGTTTGATTGGAATTTGCTCAACATTACTATCCAAGTTCCTACCAATTGACAGCCAGCGGTGGCTTAAACAATTTAAGTTTCCTCTTCGTTGCATACCTTGAGCATTGTGTACATTTTTCAAATGGCTGCCGTCACGAAAAATTTAAACACCGGACGCTAATAATTCGATCGTTTCTTGATGGATTTATTGTTGAGGTTTTTGCTCTGATCAACTAGAGGTTTTTACGATTGCCATTTTATTTACTCAAGAATTTGAAATTTTACAAACAAAAGATGAATATATTTTGCGTACAATTCATCAATCGGTTCATTCTCGATCATGAATTCATCAATCGGTATTGGAAAATTTTAAAGAATGTTGCGTTCCGGCAAGTATCAAGCAATTTCCTACGTTTGATTTTCGAAGAGGATATTCCGAAGTAACATTCTCTGCATACTCCAATTAGTACAGTTATGAATAGTTATTCTGTTGTTTTAACGATTCGCGTTGGATAGAGTTTTACTTCTTGGAAGAAATAAATTTTGAGAAACTGTGAAAGTGAGAATGACTACGATGCCTAATCGTTTTGATGCCAAACGTATGCGCAAATTTCGGAAGCGCCTTAAAATCGAACATATGGAAAATCCTCCGACCATGTACCGATGCCGAGTGAACTCGTGATTATCAGGCAAAACTTAAACGTTGCCAACTACTGGTTGAGATGCTGGAGAAGGGCCTTCAATTTGAGGCCGTATCATCATTTAAACCTTTCTGAAGAGTGTACAATAGAATTTTCTAATTTTCATAATGCATACTAACATACAGGGTCCTCCCTTAGCTCAGTCGGTAAAGGCGCGGCTACAAAGCTACACCATGCTGGAGGGGGCTGGGTTCGATTCCCGGTCAGGTCTAGGAATTTTTTGTTAAGGAAAATTTCTCGACTCTCTGGACATAAAGGGTATGATTGTACTTGCCACACAATCATACTAATGCAAAAATGGTGCCTGGCATCGAAAGCTCTCAATTAATAACTGTGGAAGTGCATTTAGAATACTAAGTTGCTAATTGCAAAAGCAATAAGCTTGAAACGCTAAGAAATAATAAGAAGAAGACTAACATACTTACTCACTTATGCTAATCCAACGTCCGATTAGAACAGTACTTGCGTTGCAACATAGTTTGAAATAAACATTTAATTTTCTGCATTATCTAATGCGTATAAAGGAAATGCTAGATTTGACACGAATGCATGGAATATTTCATTTAAATGTAAACCTGATATCACTGAAATCAGGTCTGTTGTATGAAAGATTGCAAACAATTTCTTTTTTACGCTTGTTTTGGCTTTCAATTGAACAACGGAGAATTTTACGCGTCTGCTAAAATTCATTTTTATTTTTCTAGCATACTCTACAAATAGTAGAAAGAAAAACGTAAAGGTGACGAAACTTTGCTTCAACGTTCTGTTTGGTTGCTTGCTGGCTCGATAAGAACGATATCCTGCTCGCAAACGATTTCTTCGAACGGTACTGTGAGCAGCAGCGTATTTTTGTGCGATTTCGTTATCTGATAGTCCGGGGTTTGCTCTGACGGTTCTCAACACCTTCTGGTTCAGCTTGCGGTCATATGTTCCACTACGACGCTTACCTTGAGGCACTCGATCCACGCTCTTTCGCTCCCTGAAGCGTTTGAGCACATCATACACGGTTGATTTGGCGATTTTCAACGGTTTTGCGATTTTTATTGCGGACCACGTTGGATTATCAACGTGGGTGTGCAGATTTTTTTCTCTCCTGTCGGCTTCCATCTGGAATAACTTTTGACTCACTGCATGAAACACCGTGAATTTATACCACAGAAAGTGGGCGCCTAGGTGAACAAACCACTGTAAAAGAATTCTTGCAGCGGTCACTTTCCGTGCGGCTACAACACAATAAGTGATTCCGGATTCTTACTGGACAGAACTTTAGCAAACGGAGTTCTTAGAATATATTGGTTCGAACTTCGAAGCTCAATCACTAGACGAAAGTCTTCTTTACCTTTTGGAATGATTAACGCGATGAGCAAAAGTCCGTTTCGTCATCCACTCTCCCAATAATGTTTGAATAAACTAGTTGTTGTAATCTTTGCTTCACAAGTGGCTTAACCGCTAATGGTATGTTGAAACAGATGTTACGGCAAGGAGTCTTCGATGTGTCGTATTTAATTTCAATCCAAATGAATTTTGGGATACACAGATAAAAAGAAACAATGAATTTTCTGCGTTATCTAATGCACATAAAGGGAATGCTAGATTTGGCTGAAAATAATGCGATATTTCATGTAAATTTAAGCCATATAACGCCTGAATCCAGCCTGTTGTATGAAAAATTGCAAACATTGTTGTATGGCGCATGAGAGATTGCAAACAATTTCGTCGTGTACGCCTCATTGGGCTTGGAATTAAACGAGGGAAAATTTTACACGCTTGTTAAAATTAATTATTTTTTTCTGTGTATATTACTACATTGTAGGTATAACAGAAATGTTTTGCAAGTGGAGATATCTTGTTGGACGCTCGGCGTTCTCGGGAATTAGTAGGCCAAAAAAAAGCCCACTATTGCTACGATCATACCAATATTTCTCTCTTCTGGTACGTATGGGAAAAGTATGCGTTGTGACCAGCTTTGCTGAAGCTTCAATAATTAGTTGGTTGTCATTCGCGCATGGCCGTTTCAGGACAACACTTGGCTTCTTTGCTGACAGCTCTTCTGACTTTTGAAATCCTTCCGCGATGCCCCTTTTCGTGTGGATGCTTCGGAAATATCTAATGAAATTATTTATTTCGAGCTTTCTTTGGACATGGATACAACCACTGCCGCTATCTATAGTATGTTGCAGATCGCTTTTGCGCCATCCCGTAGGATAACTTTCCAGGCTATTTCCGCTGTTGATTTTTGGACGTTCCTGGAACTTGCAATTCAACATCCTTTTCAGCATGCCAATTGCTATCAGCTTCACTTCGCCTTTTCTCGCCTCTTTGGGGAGTTTTGGAAGGTCAATTTCACCGATTCTTCGATACAAACTTATAGTAGGAAAAACATAACGACGCGACGCGTGACTGAAGTCAATTGATTCGATTCAGCATCGAATTGAAATGAAAACATAAATCAATCAATCAAATCAAATAATCAAAGGACGCATGTTTCGAGTAGTTCATTACGTCAATTGAAGTAAGTATGTGCTTAAAATAAACTGAACTGATGAACACAAAGAACGAAAATGACCGACATACAAGTCATGTTTGACAGGAAAAATACTCATCGTGACTCGATAGCAAGAACCAAAATGGAATACATGAAAATGATTTTGCTGGAAACGAAACGATTGCGAAGGATGCTCATTTTCCTTTTTATGCGTCGAAAATGTTGAACCCTAGGTAGAAACAATACACGCTTCTGGGGGGACGCTTGTTTGGTGCTACTCACACAACGCAAGCACGCCGTGTGCTGTTTGAGATCGAACAATATTGTTTGACAGTTGATACAGGATCCACCTGCAGTCAAGATGCAGTGCTACCATTTATTCCAACATACTCCAAAAAAATTTCAATACCGCAAATACTTTTTTCTATGTGTTTATTGAAGCATTACCCAGTGTCCCATAGAAATGTTGTGTTATCGGTACATCTCAAGATAATTCGAAATTAAAATATTCCATAAATAAATTGTAAATTCATAAACCGCGAACACCTTTTCGTTACTAAATGTTATTTCTTCCCTACCTCACTCGTGCATTGATTTGCTCGGATGATCAATTGTGTTCCGCTCTATCCATAACTTTGATCTCGACTAATTTTGACCACAGTTGTCTTTCTTCTTGAAGTACCTTTAAACACATCAACAGAACCCTCCGAGAAACACATATGAAGTTTGAGGCAAATGAAAAGTAGATGTGGCCACACATATTGGTTATGTGTACACATAGGAAGTATGTGTGGTTACAAAAAGATATCATTTGTTTTAATGTGTTTTAATAAGTGATTCTCTTGTCTTTTTTGCTCCGTTTTGATTTTATTTTTATTTGTATTTTTTTTTTTAATTTCGGTCGTGGAGCGCTCTCCGGAGTGTGCTTCCATTGATTGTTACGGGAGTGCCAACCGACCCCAACGCACAGTGATTCCAAGGCGGAAAAAAGTCGAAAAATCAACTTCCTCATTTTACAATAAATATATTTTTCTAATTTTGTACACTATTCGAAATTTCTTTTTCCAACATTTTATAAAGATTGGATGAAAATTGTGCTGTCTACAATATTTCAAAGTAGGGGTCCTACATGGTCGTTGTTTTTTACTCCCATATAAAATGTATGGAGAATCGGAAAAAAACTTCAACTAAGTTTTCGAATGTGAGCACACTTGCGCACTTATACCACAATAGGCTTATGTTAAAGATTTTTTTGTCAACTTTCCGAAAATATGAGTTTTATCTTGCGCAAATTTGCTCAAATGCGGTTCCGGGAGGCTAGAGTCCTTGAATGTCTGGAAAACCCATAAGATTGGTAAATACATAAATCTCGCACTAGATTACCACGTTTTTTCCCTTCTTACAAAGAAGTGTAAATACATATATCTTAGAAAACCGACTTTTGATCCAAAGTCTGAAGGGCCGAATGTTATATACAACGAACCCAGCTCAATGAACTGAACATACATGTGTGTGTGCATATGTGTGTGTATAGTGAATGTGTGGAACGAAATTTCTAACTCAGTTTCCAAAGCAACTACTGAACCGATTTGAATGAAACAACCGCCAAATAAAATGTACTGTGGTCCCATACGAATTTTATTAAAATTGGTTGACTGGTTTCGGAGATACCCCCGGGGAAGTGGCCAATTTCTGACTTAGATCAAAACCCATCATGTGACACCTCAAATTACATGAGAATACGAAAATTAGTTCAATGGTGATGATATCTAAAGTCCAGATCCACATTGATAACATCCAGGTTAATGTTCCGGTTACTACCGGGAAAGTGGCCAGATTCGGATTTGGATCATAAAACCTATCATGCGACACATCAAATAACACGACAACTCAAAAATAAGTGCAATGGTAATGTTATCAAGTTTCCAGGACTTCAATGCCCTCATCCAGGGAAAAAGTGTAAGATCACACGATACGTGTATAAATTTGGGTTTTTATTTTGAAGTAAATTTACATGTAATGTGAGAATGAATTCACTTTAGTTACTCTTTTTGCGATTTCGACTAGTCACTGCATGGTCCTCCAGATCATCCAGAATATCTGAAGTGTTGTGTATCACTTTCGTTTTAGATCGACGCGATTTTTACCATTTATGTTGACAAAGAAAATATATAGATTGCTTGGAAAACCGACTGCTGATTCAAGGCCCGAGAAGCCTAAGGCGAATCGATCCTAAGTAATGACTACTTGGAAACATGCACTGGCACTTCGTATTTTTTAAGTGATTAATCTCAGTTGTTGTTGTCATTTAAAATTCATTTTAAATTCATTTCACCATGTTTTCTGCGTCACAGAAAGATTGCTGATGAAGTTTTGATACTGTTTATCTTGCAGAAGCTGTTATTTCAAACCCAAAAAATGCGATATTGATAATCGTTGAATGGTATATAACACTCGGTCCTTCGAGCCTCGGATCAAAAGTCGATTTGTATACTCGTCTTTTGTAAGAGGCGTAAAATAGATGAATGCACATTTTTTTTATAAATCATTACAATCATTATAATGACTTAAAGTAAAATCGTGTGAAGTTTCTTAAATGAAATTAACATGAAAATTCTAGTCGCCAACATAATAATAAAAACTGGACATTAAATTTTTTATATTCATACATTTTCTTGATACTATATATCATTGTTTTTCATTTTATTTCACCATTTAAAAAATTAAGTCACTTCAGTGGTTCAAAAGTTATCATTATTCGAAAAATAAATCTTTTCTAAGATTTCGTTTTAAGAACCACTCTATCTCAAATTGGGTAACCCTAATGACAAAATGAAAAATTGGAATCATATATTTTTTGCAAAGGAACAAACTTACCAAATATTGCGAAATTTTTTGATCGGTATGTAATTGCTGAATTATCAAATTTTACGGATGTTCCGGAACTCCCGGTTGACCACTCAATCGCCACTCAAAGCCATAAACTGTTCTCCACATCGTTTTACTTTTTACATTTTATGTACAAATGGTTTTGAAAAACATCTTATTGCCTTAGGACGAGACTAATTAGTTTACCATTTTTTCGGATTTTCCAGGGGACCATAAAGTGGCCATATCTCAGAAGTGTGGCTTAATGTGACAATTTAGATAGCATATTTGAAATCAGCGGCCCAAAAATACTTGTAAACACATAACTTAGCTATGCAAAACCAATTTTTAGACATTTTTCCGCCTTTTTTATGGAATGGAATCACTGTGCAACGGTGTCCTTGCTACGATTGTGTGTGCCTTGCTCAATGCCCTAGGATGTGGATCAATCGTTTCTATGAAATCTAGCATATGAAGTTTTTCGACACTGTTTCGACGTAATTACCAACTGGACTTAATTCTGTGCGTCTAGTCGGATTATGAAGAAATTATGCGATTAAACGATACCCGTGTCTTCAGTCTTCAGCTGGAGGATAAGGGCATTGCTCGATGCTAGTTGCCTGATCGAGCTTTTTTGGATTGGACACGTAATTAAATGGAATTCAGCTAAGTACTTTTTACTTTTTACATTTTTGATATCAGTAGAGTTTTAGCTCCTGTATCGTTTTGTTTTGTTCAGCGGGGGAAATTCCTTGAATCGTACATTAATGTTTTGATCGTTTGGTTCAATCTAAAGCTATTTACATCCCATGAATATGTGAATGTGTGAGTGTAAGTGTGTCTGTGCATGTGTGTGCATATGTGTGAGAGAGTGTTTGCCTGTATTTGTGTATGTGTATGAACATATGACTCTGTGTCGGCGCGTCCTTCTTCTCTTTTCAGAAAGCGAGTAATGGCGGTATAAACATAAGCCATAAAAGGCTAGGACAAGAGTTAGTGCTCATGTGCCAACCGACAGTCAAACTCTCACGCAAGAAAAGGCGCTAAAGCCTTGGATTTGGAGCTTGGATGCAAGTAGGAAACGCCTGTGTGGACAACAAAGGAGTGCATTAACTTTCGTAGCTTCGTCACTCCCAACGACCAATATACATATAAATATACATATGCTTTCTCGCCAAGGAAAGCCTCCCGCACAATTCCATCCAACTTTCAACTCCAGATGTCTATAAAGGTAGCATGAGTTCTCAGCATCTTCTGAAGTAGACATCTAATCAGCACTTCCCTCCCATCCCTTGTTGATCATAAGGACCTGGCCAGGTGTTGTGCAAAGAGATCGATGGTTGAAGAGCCTGTCATACCCAAGGCAGCTCCTGCTATGCTATGCTATGCTAATTGTCTTTCTTGAAGTACAATTCACAACTTGAAGTACACACACACACACACTTGTGAAGTAAAATTCACAAAAAAAATGTTGATTATTTTCATTTGTCTTACCATTTTATGTTATTACACAGCTGACAAACCGAATAATAATTTAACTGTTTTTTTTTCAATGTCTTTATTACAGAATAGAAAACCCGACGTCGCAGCAGATGGAAGCATTATGATGATTAGAGTGTAATAAGAAAGTCATAGTTTACCAAAGATCGTGTCATCATAATAAAAAGTACTCAATAACCCTTAAATGTTCTGCTCAATTTTAATCTATAATTTATTAATGTACTAAATCGTATTTACAAAGATTTCTCCAGAAAGCATTCATACACTCTTTTAATGTTAAGCACCATTGCTAGTCACAAATCGCTCAGAAGCCATCACAAATACATAAAACTCTGTAAAGGCAAATCAAAACAAAAGACGCTTGAATAAAATGGAAACTTCTTCTTTAAAGTGGTACCAACATACCAAAATCCCTTCGGAACATGTAAAGTGCATTCTCAGTTGGATTCCCCTCCCTCGATTATGCGGTTGGCTAAACAGTGCGTTTCTCAACAGTTGCGAATAGTAACATACATATTCTCATGGAACTGCGACGTTCCGTCCGTTTGCCGGCTATCCTCAAGAGTAGCCAACGTGTTGCTGCTGCTGCTGGTGGTCATGGCCACCCATCGAATGGAGCCCCTCATGTCACACCATCAGATTGATGAAGCCATGATGGTTGAAAATTGAAGCCTTCGCCAGAGCGCACTCCTCCCCCATCGGCGTTCCTCCCGGGCTATCGTTGCTGCTACTGTTGTTGTTTAAATCGGATCTTAGCCCATTGAACAGTTCTTGACCACGGGGCACTGCCAAAGACACAATCTGATTAGTTCCAAGCTCCTCCAGAATAGACGAATAAATCTCACCGTGCTTCTTCTGACGGGCTCTCGAGTTCTGGAACCACACCTGGGTCACACGCTTGCTCAGCCCCGTCGCCAGTGCTATGCGCTCTAAATCCTGCCCATCCGGATTGCTATCGATCTGGAAATTGGCCTGCAAGATCTGAATCTGCTCCTCGGTGAATGTTGTCCGAATCCGCTTGGTTTTGTTCTTGCCATTGCCCTCAGCATCACAGCCATCCTCGCTGGACGTCGTTCCGTCGTCAATCAACTCCATGTAGTGTGTCTTGCACAGCACCCTGTCGTCAATGATGGCAAACTGTTCCCCCGTCGAGAGCTGTCGGCCACAGGAGTCACAC
>JAHHFK020001152.1:0-54004 GCA_024533555.2 Aedes koreicus
CGTTAAACCGCGGGCTCGGAAGCCGTATGACGGTCTACTGTGCGGAAAATCAACGTGTATTGTCATGGATGGTGAAACATATGTAAAATTGACTACTAGACGCTTCTAATATTACACCGAGCGTGAAGACCAGTACGTTGTTTATGCCGATAAGTCAATTTTAACCAAGAAGTTCGGTAAAAAAAAGGCAATAGTTTAGCAAGCTATTTGCGAGTGCGGAAGCTGTTTATGACATCAGAGACAAAACTGATACGTTCATCTGGGAACGCTTGAGTAGGTGTTTGCTGTCAATTATCAGCAAGCATGATGGTCCAGTATTGTTTTGGCTGGATTTGGCATCGCCAGCAGCACACATGTCGCAATCCAGTCGCTATAACCAATTTTGACTGTTTTGTGTTGGTTGGGATCTGTGCATTATGCAAAAGACATCATAGCATGGTACGACGCCAATAAAGTTCAATACGTGCCGAAACTTATGAATCCACCAAACTGTCCTCAAGCCCGGGCTTGAGGCGTATCTAAAAACAACAAGGCGAATCTAAAAAAACATACAGCAGATACCATCGAAAAATTTGCGAAGGACTGGAAAAAAGTGTCTAAAACTAATGCGCAGGAGTCTGTGCGAAAACGAATAAGCAGCGTTAGGGCAAAAGTCCGTTCTTTGGATTATCATTAACGATAATAAAAACAAATTTATATGCTGCTGAGAGAGAAACGAGAAATGATTCATGAAAAGCGAAGAGGAAATCCATACTGCGCCGTGGTCACGATAGACGTGAATAACACGTTCAACAGCGCTAGCTGGGAGGCCATCGCCACAGTGTTGCACAGAATGCAAGTCCCCAACTCTCTGTCCAAATCTGGAAGACTACGGGGAAAAGAAAGGGGGCAGAACGAAGGGCAGAAGTCAGTGCGAGTGATAGCGGGCTTTCCTCAAGCCTCCATTCTCGGTCCAACTCTTTGGAACGGGATGTCAACGATAAAGTCTTGAATCGGCGGTTGTCCATGAAGGTAGAAGATCGGGGATCACGGATGACATTTCAATAACTGTGATGGGCGATACGCTAGAAGGAAATGGGACAAGATTTCAGTCGACATAGACCATAACGAACGAACGGATAAACGGAATCAACAAACGACCACAAACGAAGGGGAGAGTAACAAAGCCAGGGATGGGAGACGGGGCGGGGTTTTAATGAGAACTTTTTACCACTCGACTATTTCAACATGTGAGAAATCGAAGTATTTGAATCCTCTCAAACCATTCCATCATTATTTTGACTAGCGCCTAGGTGATAGGGGAAATAGTTCTCATTTTAACATAAGATAATTCAGGCGTTAGAAAGAAAGCGGTTAAATTAAATGTATTTGCTATACTTTGATGATTGGTCGATTACACTTCATTTTTTGCTAATACGTCATCATACTAGCAATTGTATCCATGCAAATAATATTCGTACAAGCAATAGGCTACTGCAATATTTTTTTTCATCGCACTGGTATCATTGAATAGAGTTCTTGAATGTTTCAGCGGTAAAGATAAATCCGTTATAAATATAAATTTGATGGCTTTGAAAGTCTTAGTAAAAAGTTTAGGAACGGTCATTCGACGTCCAATATGACATGAAACAACTTTACCTAACTAGTTGTAATGGCATTTGACCTTTCAAAAATATGTTTGATTTTTAATATACGGAAGACTTGTGTTGCTACATTTTTACAACATAATATGCAAACAAGCAAGATGCCAGATGTGAACAAACATGTCGTAACTTCAAAACATCAAACTCATATATGATAAATCACAGTCATAAGTGAATTAAGATTCGAATTGCATGAAATGTACATCTACACCTACTAAACTAGTCAACTTGCACTTTTATAGATCTACAGATGAAGGAAAATATAATTTTATTTTGTGTTTTTGGGGGATGTTCAGTTGAGAGAGAAGCCTCGAGCAGTCGACCTCTCCATTCAAAAGTTTGGCAACAAAAACCGCTTGTTGATTGTTCCGTTGGCGTTTCAAAGTATACAATTGCAGTAGATCATAGCGATAGAAATACGGCGAGTGATTTCGGGGATCACTGCGCTGTTTACTTTCGACCCTCAAGCTCCAAGTCAATTGATAAGGAAGCCAGACCAAGGAGGCATTTTCAAGGATGGGTCGTACCAGTGAACAATAGAGAGCTTTCAGGTAGTACGGGTCAGTGAAATCACTTAAGAAACGTTAATTATGATCCAGAAGAATACCTAAATCGCTTCTATGAAGAACGATTGATGCGATAATACGGCATTACCATACACTTCATGATCGATGATCGTCAGCCACGTCGACTACCCGAAGGATTATGCCATACTCAAACGGTCCGAGAAGGTCATCGATACTGCGGTAAGGGGTTCCTGCTTGGAGCACGGCGTTGAAAACCATGCAAAACCGTGAAAAGCTTAACAGAGCGATTCAACTGATGGTCGTGCGAGTCGCGAGCGCGTACATAACAATATCATCTGCGGCAGTGGAGGATATCGAGTGCTCCGAGCGAATCGCCGACTCATTCCAAACCTGTCGATGTGGGTGTTTCTATTCACATGGAGAGATGAACTTCATGAAGTATCTCCATAGATTTAGACACGAATAGTTCCCACACTGCCTATATTGCCTGAGCAGCGAGGAGACACCGCAACATGTAGTGTTTGAATAACCCAGACTCGCAACAGCACGTGGCGAAATGCTAGAAAGCTGCGCTTGAGATTTAAACCCCGGCAATATCGTGCAGAAAATGTGCCAACGCGTTGAACAGAACGATAACGCTGATCGTTGCAGCAGAAATGGCGGGAAGACAAGAGAGCGTCGGAACGCCTGTGATCCGGAAGTATCTCTCGACCGGAATCGCAGAACCAACCTCGGCACCTGCCCGGATAGCATCGGCCTCGAAAGATCTTCCATTGCCGGATCTTCCACAGCTCTTTGTCGAAATACCTGCTTGAGTCGTCAGGCGCTAGTGAACCGACAGCAATCCTCCACCCGCACTCTTTGGACCGACCTCGCTATACACACTTAGAATTACATGCCGAGTCTCGGCTTTCTGAAACCGAGATCCGCACAGCGGACCTCTTGGCTTCAATCTCGGCTCTGTTATGTTAACCGATAATCTCGGTTTGGGTCAAACTGAAAACTCATATAGTTAACTGGGAATCTCGGCATGAGCAAACTGATGTATCGGTCATAACTCGAAACAAAGAGAAATGAGGTTAACCGATATTTCGGTTGAATTGTGAGTAAATACTCGAAATTTTGAATTAGATTTTCATAAAAATATTGAATATTTCATGCCTATAGGCAATACCCTGCAAAGATGGTGTTTGCGTCAAATCCGGCTGGTACAAGAAGACGTGGAGCACAGCGAGCTAGATGGGCGGATCAGGTAAACCAAGACTTCAAGAGCGTGGGGCACAACCGAGGATGCAGAGAAGCAGCCATGAACCGGGTGAATCGGTGTAGAATTGTTGACGAGGTTTTATCAATGTAATTGATGTAGTGCCAATAGAGGAAGGTTTTTTCTCCGTTCCACAAACAACATACGACTTACTCCACTTACGAATGGAAACAATATGGCGCATGGCAGTTCACAGAAAAAAGCCGAGGCTCGGCTTACAATACTGCTAAAGCGATATTTCGGCATGATAGGCAGCTGAGGTCGGTTGAAGTTTGGTTAACGTTTGTGCTCGGCTCCTAGTATTGCCGAGAATCGGTTTAATAGCAAAGTTACCCGATATTTCAGTTTCAAGTGATGCTGAGACTCGGCATCGTTCGATTTTTTACCAAGATAAATATGAAAATGCCGAGTGGATTCAGCTAAATGTTTAACCGAGCCCGTGAAAAATTTTTAAGTGTGTAGGTTTCGGAAGATATTCTTTCATCGGGAAACTCTTCACCAGAGTAGGCTATGCCGACACCGTCTGGGACTATGCCGAGTAGTATTGGCCATGATGAACCGCCGGATTTGGGTTGCGCCTGCTAACCGGAAGACATCATCCAACAGGAATCGCAGGACCGACATCCAACCGGTTCGTCCGCAAAGCAAGACCGCAGAGCTAAGCAATACAGCCTGGATAGCCAGTAAACCAGTAGAATTTGTACAAGTTCCATTCGTGCCTCTCAAGAATGCGTCATCGCAAAGACACGAAATGGCGTAGAGGCACTGGCAAGGCCCAATAATTCCAAGTTTCGAATATTCAACGCTCGGTAAATCAATGTACTTTTAATTGTGGTGTGATAAGAAGCCACCACCAGTGCAGGAATTGCCATGGCGTACAGTTAGTAAATCAATGTACTTTTAGTTTAAGACCAATAAAAGAGCTGTCACCTGACTTGAGCTATAACATCTTCAGACTATTAAGAACAGTATCCATTACTTTACTCTTATGGAAGGTTATCACAAAATCGCAACAGTGTTTCGAATTTTCAGACAAATCTTAGAGCTTGAGCGTCGTGTCAACCTTTGAAAAGTTGTAGTCCGTGAGAAACGGCGTAAATTTTGCGCAGCCAACCTTCACTACGTCTCTGGTTCTAAATACAACAGTTTGTCTATGCAATTTGCAGAAAATTTCTTGAAATTTTGAGATTTTTTTCAAAAAAGATAAAAAATGTTTTTTTTTTTAAATCATACAGTTATCATTTATTCTGGATTTGCAAGACCTTTAATGAATGTGCATAAGTGAAATATAATTTCATAAAATATGTTTTTATAATTATTCATACTATATTATGTTAAACCCAATCATACATTATGCAAAGGAAGCTGAGATGATTGTCTGTCCGAAAAATTCCTAGACAAGGCCGGGAATCAAAACCAGCCATCTCCATCGACGAATAAGTTAAATAAAGACCCTAGAAATTCCTTAAACTAATCGATTCATGTATTTACAATACATTTCATTGCACCTCTATGGTGAATTTATGGGAACCTCCATACACAATTTCACCCCAATATCCCTCTGCTGATCCGATCAAGATATAGTTTGCCTCTGATGAGGCATTTGCGCTTCGTTTATGACAACGACAGCTCATCTCAATGATAAAGATCAGGCAGTGCAGCAGTCTTCAGCTACGACTCACAGGCCAACGGACTTCGGGGGAGGGAAAAAATCTCATAAAAAACACCCGCCTGGAAGAGTCCATTGAAAGTTGCCTTTCGAGATTTCTCGGGCCACAGGGAGACGGAAAATGTCTCTTGACGCCGTGGAAAAATGAAACGTTAAGAAGTGTCATCTTGTTTTATTGACATCATATATAATCGGTCTTGTCTCGTGAGTGTCCCGAATGACAGTGGGTGGTAGCTTAGTTGGCACACAAAGTCGGCTTGTGAAGTTGCGTGGTTTTTCTCGGATTCTACTATCCATTATAATGATTTAAGAGCGTAAAGGATTTTGAACTGACACACGTAATCCACATGGATGAGCAGGTTTAAGCATTAGCTATAGCAACACTATATAAATGTTCGGAAATTCATCTCTTCAGTGCAACTCTGTTTGTAAACATAACAATCAAAATGTGTGTACCAACATGTTTCGCCCCAAAAATTCATATTTTCCCGAACGATGGCAAAATATTATTTCTCTCAATGATACGCTTGGATGGCGGGTGTTTGTGCCAATTTGATCGAAAGCGTACAGCGGTATCATCTCCGGTGATCTTTCATGGGATGGAATGATTTTCCGTAAAATGTGCGAATGATGATGAATCATTTACGCACGGTTTCAACTTCATGTAGCTATTCAAAACATTCCAAATATGCCCTGTGGGCCTTGTTCTCCGCTTTGGCGGTCCGTCGAGTGCTGGATGAATATTTTTCACATCATCAGTCATTTATCGGAGTTACATCTAGCCAATGCCGTATGTTTACATTGTATTATCAATTCATCGCGGAAAATGGGAATCACAACATATTGCACACACAAGCAGCGTGGCAAATAAAATATTTGCCAGAAAAGTCACCTTTTTACACGTTCAAGTAACATGGGAAGCTACACGTGTTGGTGGTTTTCGGTTGATTGCATTGTATCAAGAATGGTGCACAAGGCAGTTTTAGAAGCATAATCAAATATTCATACATAAAGTTTAAACACCACTGGCAAGATCAAACAAGTATCAAGCTCATTTCCCAAACGAATGCAAAACGATAGAAAAAGAACAAAAGTTTCTTCGAGTTTTCCATTTCCTCATACCTTGTATACTGAACTTCTACACTCATATGCTATGCGGACGACGATTCGACTGATTTTAATGAAAAGAAAATTGATCCTGCCAGATATGGGATGAAAGTCTTATTCAAACCAATCAATCTCTACACAACTAACGTTGAGCGAGATGGATTTGTGGGTTTTCTCCAGCAGTCAGGTACGGATCATCTTCTCATTCCGGGAAATGGATTGATATAAATTGGATTTCGTCGTTGGTTCCATCGAATTTTCCTCGAGCTGTAGCAATGTAGTGTAGAATATGCTGGGAAGATGATTGGATGGATTATTTTTGATTAGAATATATATGAACGTTCAATTTCGTTTTCAATGTGAGCCTTTGAATTTTATTATATTATTACACTTTTTGGTCATATCGAAGCAAAACATGTTTAATTTGGTAGTGACCCAATATTCTTGACCACTTTACCAAAACTTTACTGAAACTCATCGCAAGATTTGCGATTTTATTCACAGATAAAAAGAAAAATTGAATTTTCTGCGTAATCTAATGCAAATAAAGGGAATGCTAGATTTCGCAGAAAATTATGAGATATTTCATGTAAATTTAAGCCAGATAACGTTTGAATCTAGCATGTTGTATGAAAGATTACAAACATTGTTGTATGGCGCATGAAAGATTGCAAACAATTTCGTCGTTTACGCCTCCTTTGGCAATTAAACGAGGGTAAATTCTAAGCGCTTCTTAAAATTAATTATTTTTTTCTGTGTTGAAACTGATTTTTTACTGTATATGGCAACCTATTATCTACACTTTTATAAAATTGAATCAACTCGAAAAGTTGGTACAGAAAAAAATTGTAAATTTCAAATTGATTGTCCACTCACGTAACAAGCAATGGTATAGAGCAAACTTTTATCGTGATTTACGCCTTGCATTTTGCGATGCTTAATGTCTTGCTAAGAGCGGAGAATTAGAATCAATGTTTATGTTATAGCACCCTACATATTTTTCATAAGAATGTGTTTCCAGACTTCTTACGATGCTATTAAGCGAATTTTCAGCCTGCTCTCATCTGTCAATAAGATGGATTTTTTTTCGCATAATGATTGAGGCTTCTGGATAACCCCTGTAGCTCAGTCGGTTACTCAGCAACCATAAGGCAAGACCATGCTTGGGGTATCTGGGTTTGATTCCCGGTGCTGGTCTAGTAATTTTTCGGGCCTGAAAGTTATCGAGTTCCTTGGGCATAGACTTTAATTGTGCTTGACACTCAACTATAGTTTTGCGTTACTGGTACTGGGTATTGAAACCCAACACAGAAGCTGTGGAAGTTTATCTAGAAAACTAAAGGTACGAATAGGCTAGATAGCTGCTTTGTTGCACTTGATCTGTTACAGGTTCAGTAATTTTGACTGTTATAACAAAGTAATTGTAGGATCCCTTTTTTTTTGGCAATATGATAGCACTTTAGGGAACGTCACATTTAAATTTCACTACCGACAAATAAAATCCACCGATTTTTCAATCAAGTCTCTCTGTCTGTGCAGTTTTTCTGTACAGTGTACGGAAAAATAAACCTCGTTGCGTTGTTTTGTAGTAACCTTACTACGAATGGAATGAGTACTATGAATCACTCCTCTTCAGAGATATCAGGGTCTGGATGGTCAAGAAGAAATTTTATAGATTTTTTTTTTTTGGCTAAGGAAGTACCAGCGCGTCGGTCCCAAACTTGGTCCCAAGCTGAACGAAGCACCCCTCAAAATATAACTCTCAACGAATGACCTCTAAAATATTCAGCCGAAATACCAAAAACAAAGATTCTAGTACCGAAAAGCGAAAGAATGCCGTTTTCGGTTGTGTACCTAGGGTTTTAAAAGCAGTGAGCCAATTTTAAGTAAATAGTTTCCTAAAGATTGTTGGAAGTCTTGTGTGCGGAGTAAAATTTATTATTTTGCCAACACTGTATCCTGTAATGTGTGCTTAAAAAAACGACTATTTTCGGATGGATGGTAAAAACCCGAATTAATCCACGATGGGAGAGAATCTACATCACAGAATAGAGAAAGGGGAAATTACGAGAAATATTGAAAGAAGGAGAGGGAGGGAGGAGTGGGGCATACAGTCTGTGTATAGAAAGTGTTGTGGAAGGAGGGTGTCGCAGGGTATGATAATAAACCACCAGTAGTGCCGACGGGTTGTAGGTGTTAGAAAGGAAAAACGGAAATAATATAAATATTCTAAAATCATAGAGAGATAGAACAATCTAGCGAGCTTTGGTATTTGGGTGTCGAAAGAATCAACGGTAAATGTAATGAATTGAATAGGGCATAGAGATAATGCAACAAATTCTGTTCTATTTTACAGCGCTGTGGCTAGTCCGCTGTTGTGCTTCTGCACCAGATGCGGAACAATAGAATGCGCGGCATCGATTGGGGTGAGTGGTCTTGTTCAGTTTTGAACTGCAACGAGTGTATTTTTATCTCACAATTATGTGATCTCAGGTATTGTTTTGGTCATATCTCCATGAAGAATTATCCAATCATAATGAAATTTTGACCAGTTATATGAAGATTTTATAGCTTCGAAAACTTAAATCGGTACACACACAGCTCAGTATGTAATCGGAGACTAAACTGTTTGATTACTATTTTAATATGCCGTCAAGTACTGTTTCGTTCATATGTTCGTAACGAAATGTCCGAATAAAAAAAATCAATAGCGTTCTATGGGAATGTTGTAGCTTTCATTTGTCGTCAACAGAACTGAAATCGGTTTACAAATGGCTGAGAAACCGATGTGACATTTATTTATTTGTAACACACACACACACACACACACACACACACACACACACACACACACACACACACACACACACACACACACACACACACACACACACACACACACACACACACACCCACCCACACACACACACACACACACACACACACACACACACACACACACACACACACACACACACACACACACACACACACACACACACACACACACACACACACACACACACACATGTACTCAGTTCGTCGAGCTGAGTCGAATGGTATATGACACTCGGTCCTCTGGGCCTCGGATAAAAAGTCGAGTTTTCAAGCGATCTTAATACCCTTCTTTTGGTGTAAGAAGGGTAAAAAGGAACAAGATATTTTAACAAACCAAATTGCATTTTATTCGAGTAATGGGCTGACGCTGGATGGTACTTTTAAATGAGGGCGGCAACTTCTGGGAGGTACTAATCGCATGAAAAATCGGAACATTTAGTCGCTTTTTGTTAATGGACACTTTATAGGGAATATGTCCTTCTATTAATCTCATCACTTTGCAATTCATCCTACTTGAAATAAAACGATATACACGTGACAGGATTAGCTAGTAATGTTTGTTGTTAGAATTTATTAGAACATTATTAGAAAACGAAACCGATCCTTCAACTGCCCAATTGTTTGATTCATCGTAGGATGAATAAAGGAACAATGAGATTAATATGGGGGCAGGTACCCTCATTAGTGAAGTTTCTGTTTTCCATAAGTTTTCCTGCACATTTTCTCGAATGATTTCTGTTTCTTCTGTGGTGCTCTGCTGTCCTGCTTGTCCATCCGGTTATGGGCCTAGATGCCGGAGGAGGAATAAGAGTGTTGGTTTATGAGAAAATCACCGTTCCAGGAGGTATGTGAAAAAAAATTGCTTCAGAGAAAACAAGACGATTCGTTGTTATTAATTTTACCTAACGGATCAAAAGTAAGAGCAATTTGAGTGTGTGCGGATTTGATACGGTACACCCTTTAAATGTATTGCAGTTTCTATATGCATCGTTCAGAAGTAAGTGTGTCCGTATTTCAACTATTCTTTGGATGGGATTCAAGGCCTCAACTTGACAAGGGCCGTTTTCTGTTGTGTTAGTTGAGAAGATGAGAATTTTACCTCCGAAACCATATTGCGTGCGCTCTGTTGCGCTAAGGGGCTATTCATAAACCACGTAGACTTCTGGGGGGATGGGGGGGGGGGGTCTGACCAAAGTCTACGCTCCATACAAATTTTCAAAAAATTGTATGGAAAAAAGTCTGCGAGAGGGGAGGGTGGGTCTAAGATTTTCAAAAATGAGTCTACATGGTTTATGAACAGGCCCTAATAAAAACTAATGATTCTAATTACACGCTGGTGTCTGGTTCAACAACTTAGATCCGTCCCCTTTTTCATACACTAAGTTGATGAATACACATGCATAAACATTTTAAATTGCTTCGATTTTGTTTGCATGTGTCACCTTTTCATAGAATGGACAAAATACAGTTTTTAAAATTTATAGTATTTACACTAAAAATTTTGATTTTTTCGAAAAACTTCCATATGATTACTTTTTGCCCAAAACGAAAAATATGATTCTAATTAGGTCGATCAGTTGTTCCGTTCTGGAGTAATCGCCGAAAACAGACCGCGTAAAAAAAAACCGTGTAAAAAAAAGACCCTTAGTGTAATAAGTTTCAATAAGACAAATTGCCTTCGTTTATACCCCCTTCTGTTCATGCAATGGTACTCGAAGCCATTATATAAAATGGGTCCAGCATAGCGAGCAGCTATCAGTGATACATATCAGCTCTAATCTGCCGCACACTCTACTACCTAGCAACATGTCTGGCCGTGACAAAGGAGGACCCGTCCCGGTGCCGGTGGCCGGTGCCCTGTCTACCATCACTACGGTGATGGAATACCTGGCCGCTGAAGTCCTCGAGTTGGCAGGAAACGCCACCCGTGACAATAAGAAGACCAGAATCATCCCACGTCACCTGCAGCTGGCTATCCGCAACGACGAAGAGCTGAACAAACTTCTCTCCGGTGTGAGTTCAATCGCGAACCATGTTCTCTCCGTCAAAAACTTAAACCCGTCCTTTTCAGGACGAACAAATCAATTTGCCCAACTGAAGAGTTTGTTTCATTGAAGTTTCTCTTGAGCTCATAGAAACTTCCATTACCACGCACCGGCGCAACATGGCATTGCTTTGAACGTCGTGTCCTGGAATAAACGGCCAAGCACGTTGGACAACCAACAAACGAAATAATATCAACAGTTAATCTAGCCGAACTGCAACACGGGTCCTCCCTTAGCTCAGTCGGAAAAGGCGCAGCTACGAAAGCAACACCACGCTGGAGGTGGCTGGGTTCGATTCCCGGTCTGGTCTAGGAATTTTTCGTTTAGGAAAATTTCTCGACTCCCTGGGCATAGCGTATGATTGATCTTGCCACACTACCACAATAATCCAGACATGGTACCTGGTACCATCGAAAGCTCTCAATTAATAACTGTGGAAGTGCATTTAGAACACTTAGTAGCAATAAGCTAATTGTGAAAGCAATAAGCTTGAAAAGAAGAAAAGAAGAAGCAACACGACTGATCGACCATGTGTACACATACATATCTCGTGTGGGGGGGAGGTGAGGTGGTGGTGGTTTCCGGTGGTTTAGGGGGGTGGATGGTGTGGCCGGGGGGGGGGGGTGGGGGGGCGGTCGGGGGGGGTGGGTTGGGGCGGTAGACGGGGTTGGTGGTGGTGCCGCCGTGTGATTTCAGGTTCGTTGGTTTTATCTTTGAGATTTTTCTATGGACTTTTGCTTGGTCTGCACTCCATATTTTTCAGTAGTTCGATTTTCACCTATTGCGTAAATAATGGTGATTTTTGTTTATTATCAAATGTGAGAATAATCAAATTATTCTGACTATAATTCTAACAATAATTGTTTTGCAATTTCTAGATGCAACGTTCAGAAGAAAGTGTGTCGAATCTCAAATCTTTTTGGATGGGGTTTTGGGCTTTTCATGGAGAATAAATACAGGGTTTCTCACAATAGGTGAACGGTTCCTTCAATTGCCTTCGATAGCTCCGTGAGCGGCTTACCGTACATCGACGAGGATTGTGTTGAAAAAGGTGATACGGGCATGCATTTATCATGCTATCATTCGTTGTCACTTCGAAGCGCTCTTTAATTCGTCCAAGTACATAAACACACATGAACACTAGAAAACACTTTTTTTCGCGGGCAAACTACATTTATATTTTCGCGGACAAACATTTATTTAACTAAGGCTACGTTTATTCTTACTTTGCTATTATTTTAACTCAAAGCTAACACATTAAAATATGGGCGAGCGTAGGGGCTCGCGAACCGAACAGGACCGTGACCTTTTGGTTTCTGCCTTTCTTCTCCCAACTTGGATGTAAGGAGACCTTCTGCTGCGATGATCGGGTGGTTTTCGCCTTCGTGCAACTCCGACAGTAGCCTCTCGCAGCTCTCTTATCACGACACTGATAACGGCAGGCGATTGATTGTGACGACGATCGATGATGTGGTCAATCTCTCCTTGCTCGCACTGATGAGGTTGGTGATAGTGTTGTATGGTGGATGGTTTTCGGATCTTACCAGGGTTGTAGCTCAGTGGGGATCGCACACGCGATCAATAGGTGTCACTAAAACAAAATGGGATTACAGCAAAACAAATCAACCAAATCAAAGCATTTATTTTTCATTGGAAAGATACATGTTATAGAGATAAATTCAATTGAGAATTGAGATATTAATTCAATTCGAATCTCTCACCCTTTTCCTTGACAATTTTGCGCAAACGCTTTGAAAACCCATCACAGCTGGCACGCACGATTTCCTGAGGAATTCGGTCCCAAATATCAACCAAATGTTTCTTGAATCGATCTAAAGTAAGCCATAGGGCTCATATGTTGAATCATATAACCCCAAACAAAGCAGTCTATTGGGTTGAGATCCGGTGAAGATGCAGGCCATTCTTCTCTTGTGATGAAATCGAACAAATTTTCCACGCACCACGCTTGTGTCTTCTTTGCCTTGTGAGCTGGAGCTGAGTCCTGTTGGAAACAATATGGTGTATTCCCATACAGCGTTGAAGCATGAGGAAGCAGATCGTTCTTCAAAACCTGCTCGATGTAATATTCAGTGTTGATTTTTACGTTAGGTGCTATGAAAAGAAGAGGAAGTTTTCCTTTTCGTGAAACGGCGCTCCATAGCATGATTGTCGATACATTCTGATAGCGTTCTACAGCTAGTTTATCTCTTGGAATATTGGCAAGACTTTTGCCATACACACGACATTTTGTTGATTATGACTGTCCTGAAAGAGGTAGAGCTTCTCATCCGAAAATAAAATCTCGCAGTCACCTTGTCGAACCAAAAGATTTCTGTTTCTTTTGGACCCTGGCTTGCTTTTGACGCTCCGTCAACCCGTGAACCCGTTGTTTCTTGTACGACTTGCATTCCAGATCATGTCTGAGGAGCCCGTTCATTGAAGCAGGGGACATTTGAAATTGTTTGCTCAATTTACGGCCAGATACGGCCGGATTACGTCTTATTCGCGCTTTCGCACATTTGATCTTTTTCTTCATTCTGGCAATTCGTCTGGCACCTCCTTTGTGTTGAATATGAACATTTCCAGTTTCCTTGAACCGTTCAAGGTACGAAAAACAAAGCTTACTCACTCCGAAATGCTTAAGGCTATTGAATATCTGACACGGTCTAAGCTTTTGCAAATGTAATTTTAAAACTTGCTCCCGTATGACCCACGTAGCACAAAGCCGGCATAATTGGTTTCAGCAACTTTATTGTGACTTAATTGAGTCATATTTAAGCTGTTTCAACCGACTTACAACATGTGTGCTGCTAGGGGACTTCCATGGTAGCTGATAAATATAAACAAACGGAATCGCTTATATATCTTCAGCGATAAGCTGTCTAAAGATTACACTCAAAACGGATATAATCAACTCCGCTGTTAAAATTATCCAGCTGGAATAAGCTAAGACTGAAAAAAGGTGACACCTTTTGTGAGACACATTGTAGTAAAGACACACACACTAATAGCATAGGGTTTCATGGATCTTTAGACTGAATAAAATATTCCTCCAAGGAGTCCTACGTCAACTTTGTAGTTATGTCACTGACATAACTCACCCTTTTGTTTTTTCGACCGACTTTTTCGTTTTTTTTTATGTCCGTTGGGCGGTGCATAGCAAATTGACGTCGTTATGATTGTTTCCTCTGTCAGCCCACACAGGGCCACACGAATACCCAGGAAAGTCTCCGGATTGAAATAACATTCTGGAATTTCATGCTGATTCGGTGAGATCGTTTCTACTTGTATTTATTTTTATCCTTGTACAATATTATTCGAACATATAAAAAAAAACATTCATCCTTTGTGTCCAAAATATGTTCATAGAAATTGAAACTACAATTATTTCTTGATTGCATTCAGATTTTATTATTGATTAAATTGATTGAAAGGCAAACTCACTCAAATACATTACAGCATGTGTTTCGGAATAACTTCCCACGTAACGCATGTGACCAGTTTCATCCGTTTATCAAACTCGTCACAGGCAGCATGCGCGATTTCTATTGGCATCTTGTCCAATAATTGCTGGATTTCAGACTTAAATTATTGCTTAGATTAAGACTTGTGCTCGTTTACCTTCGACAGTATGTATGACCGCACAAAATACTCCAGTATGTTTACTCAAAAAGTCCGCCAAATTCTCTCTGCACCAGCTATCGACCAGATTTGCAGTGTGGGGTGGTGCTCCATCTTGTTAACATTAACACCTTCTCAAAGAAAACGAGCGGTAATTTGCCACACTTGCAAAGTCACCCAAAACCATGACCGACGCCGAACTTTAGAATCGTTGAATGTTCCTATCACTATCTGGCAAATTTTTCGGAGTGAAAGCCCACAATCTGTCGTTCTGCATGTCGTGGGACTGCTGCAAAACAAATAATTTTTCGTATTGAATACATCTGTGATTGTGTGTGTACTCGATGAAAAGGAATGGAATTGCATTAAATTTTACGTTAAGTACGGTTTCAATGATGCGAGACATTGTAAATGTTAGAAAAGGTTTTCGACTAAGATACTCTGAAGAAAACAGTCGTTTATCAGCGGCACGAACGCTTCAGAAGTGGCCGTGAGTCCGTGAACGATTATGAGAGAAGTGGTAGGCCATCGACTACGAAAACCGACGAAAGCATCAACAAAATTAAATAATGGACGACCGTAGACTTTGAAGGGGACAATATCGATTTTGATGTATAGTCTTGCATTTTTAATTTTCTGAATAAATTCCGGGAACTATTCGATAAAGGTATTATTTGTGAGATATAGGTGGCGTCACGCTAATTACGTGTTGTTTACAAACACAGTTTGCAGTCTGATTCGCTCTAGGAAAATAATATAAGTCGTCAATGTTGGTATATCGAGCACAGTAGGCACAATATAACGTTTGCATTAAAAAAATGGACTTTTTTCGGATGGTGATAAAAAAAAAGTTAATACAGATAATTGCTTTTGATAAATTTCCCATGGAAGGTAACTATTTAAGCTAACTTGCAAAAACATTCTACGCCCTTGCGAGCGGCCTTCCGGCAGTTAACCGGAACATTCGCCATGGTGGACAAAAACATGCGTGTAGGCATGTTTTTGAGTTCTTTCTTCGTTTTATTTATCAATTCCTCCTCAGTTTGCGCGACAAAATTATTGGAGTAGCTTTTACACTTCAGGTTGGCCCAAAAGTTCTCGATGGAACGCAGCAGGGGGACGTTGGGCGGGTTCGCCGACTTGGGTACCACATCGATATTCAGCCGCTCCATCTCCTCCAACGTTCGCTTCGAGTAGTGGGCCGACGCCAGATTCGGCCAGAACACCACGTCTTCGCCCTTATGGTATTTCTTGATAAACGACGCAACTTCCGGCAGGCATTTCGGTCTATAAATTTCCCCGTTTACCGTCCGGAGCGAAAGATGAGCGGCTTTGACATCCCCTTCCCGCTGATTGTCAGCCACAGCAGCACCTTCTTGGGGAACTTGGTATGTGAAATGAACTTCACCTCGGAGCTCACTTCCTTCGTGGGGGAAGTAAAATACGAAGTGGTCTCGTCTCGTCTCGTCGTCCATCACCACCGCCATGTCGCGATTCACCGGGAAAATCAAGTTGACCATCTTATTCAGCCGCTGCCACTGCGTCATTGCCTGCAGCTCCGAAACCAGTAGACGCGACTTCCGCTTCCTGACATGTATGTTCATGTTTGCCAGGTACTTTTTCACTGTTTGGCCGGTTGACCCGACCTCCCGGCTAAGCGCACGCAGCAATGTAGCCACTTTTCCCTCGGTCTTCCTCTTCAGCATCCTTTGGAGCTTCTTGTCGCCCAGGGTTGTCGGTCGTCCGGAACCGGGCTTTCTTTCGATGCTCTGATTGTTGTCTAATAGTGCCAAGATGTTGTAGAAGCCGGACCGGGCGGTATCGCAACTACGCAGTTTTCTGGGCTTAGCTTCGTATCTGCGTCCCAACATTTAAAAAAAAAAAACTACGCTTACTTGACAAGGTCTCTGTGAAAAGTCGCAGCAAAGAACAGTTGGGCTTGGGGTTTCACCCAGAAGGCAGCATTTAACGCTGTCATGGAAGCTATTGCTGAGTACACTTGGATACTTCAACGAAACCGACAAAACGTTTTTTATAATAACGCGTCACCGAATGCGTTAGGCGTGGTCCTGGTACAGTTGATCTTGTCTTTCACACACGTCATCATGTCTTATAGAATTCTATGTATTATAATTTCAGATAGATACCAACGGTACACATCGGATCATCAGTTTCACTTCCAAAGCCCTAACCAAAACGGAGAGGTGGTACGCCCAAATTCAACGGGAAGCTTTGGGCGTCGTTTGATGTGTAGAGCACTTCGCGTATTTTCTATTGGGAAGACACTTCACACTACGAGTCAATCCGAAGGGAATTTCATTCATCCTAAATCGATCTCGTAAAGACTCAAAAAGGGTACTCACAAGAGCCAATAGATGGGCGTTACTCAGCCATTACAGTTACGAGGTTGTATATATCAAGGTATCCACACCCAGCGGAGCATCCTACAGTATTCACGCTAAAACAGTTAATCTAAACTACGTCGAAATTGAGTCATTGTTTTCGTTATTTGACTCTTTTTGTTTGTGAGAAGAGGAAAGATGTGAGATATAGGTGGCGTCGAAATAATTACGTGTTGTTTACAAACACAGTATGCAGTCAGATTCGCTATAGGAAAAAAATACAAGTCGTCAATGTTGGTATCACTATTGTCGTTTTCGGTTTTAAACCTGGGTCAGGTCTGACTCTGACTCACAATTACCGAACGAAAACGGATCCAGAGTCGAGTCAGTATGATGGTATTAGTGCAATCGTGTGAGCTGTCATATGTTGTTTATCTTTTGTGGTCATCAGAATAGTGAAATTATAATTAATACAAGTTTATAAGATCAATTAACTCATTCAAGCTGGTGCATGAAAACAAGTAACATAACACAGATCGAGACACAGATATACTTTATTTCGCACGAGGAATTTCTTTCTCCAAATTGTAGTTTCTACGAAGCGTACCTCCGAGTATTTAAATGGTTCCTATCAACGTACCATCTTTCCATTGAGTAGAGCAATGCGATACGGGCGATCTAGGCTACCGGAAATCATCTTACCAGAGGAACTCCAAACTACTGTACCCCAGGCAAAATAGAAGTTTGAAGATTTGACATTGAAATCATTCTGGATTCAAGGTAATTGTACTTTTAACAGGCCTTGCTTTTCAATAGTAGACACATTTGTATTTTCAGATGTCCACCTTGGTCAAAATGTATCGAACAATCCGTGGCTCTCCAGCTGCGATTCAAGGGGTGCTATGCTTGTCAGGGGCTATTCATAAACCACGTAAACTTTTCCGGGAGAAGGGGGGTGTCTGACCTAAGTCTACGCTCCATACAAAATTTCAAAAAAATGTATGGAGAAAAGTCTACGAGGGGGGACGGGGGGTCTGAGATTTTCAAAAATTAGTCTACGTGGTTTATGAACAGGCCCTCAACGGATCCTTGATGTTTGTCGTTAAAAAAGTGTACGAACCATACGCAGCGTGGAAAAGGCGAGCCGGAGCGGAAAACATGGCAGACTATCTGTTCCGAAAGTTTCATGACGATAAAAAGGCCTTCAAAGAGTAGAATATTATTTAGTTTACATCAAAAACTAAAATAAAGAATGACTAAATGTATGATATTCTAAAAAAAACTCAGGAAACACACGAGTACAGGATAGTTTCCATCTATATTTAAAAAAAAACTTCTGAAGACAAATCCAAATCGAACATGCATAAAATATCCTCTTCAGAGGTTTTAGCTTCATATAGAATCGCTTGTCATCTTTGAGCACCCGACCCGAAATGTTACCCAATGCAAGTGATAGGTCATCCACGACACTGTCCTCTGTCAGTTATGTTTCCCGCTGGTTCAGTCTTCCCTCGTGCCGGACGATCATTATGTGTGAGTTGTTGAGCAATTTATGCATTTTTTCCCACCCTCAATTCGCACCGGATTGCGTTCATCTACAACGTATGCGCCCCGAGAACTTACAACGGCCTTTCTAGGAAATGACGAACTGTACGTTGACTAGTCAACTTCCTGCTGCAATAGGTTTTCTTTGGAAATCATTGCGCTGTGGTGGTTGTCGTTTTTGTTATGGAGCACATCAATTAGATTATTGTATGTATGTATGTATGTAAGGTAGCCACCATCCCTTCTAAGACCTTGTCATGTATGCAGCTCCACTTAATAGCAAGGTCCAATTGAGTTACCGGTTTGCATTCACAGTATCGCTGTATGAAGGGCCAAAAACGGTGGGGCGGACCCGTAAGCAGAGACACTTACGCGAAACCCGCGGGAACATAAGAATCTCCTTCCAACGATACGCTCCAACAAATCGAATAACCCTATTCACAATACTCATTAAGCTTTCTACGGGATGGCTTGTTAAGAAGGGCGCGTCACTCTCGCTGAAACTGTTGGAGTAGAACTCACAGCATCACAATCGAATCGGTAGGATAAGAAAATGATACCGTTTGATCCCTCCTAGACGCCGGTTGTCATACCACTCCATTGTCCAATTCCAGCTTGAGTGATACCCTGATGCTCCCTCCCTTCCCAATATATATTTAATGTCATATAGTAATGTATGAAATATAGTGAATTAATATTATAATCAATAGAAATATAGTGAATGAAAATTATAATGACAAATAATAAAGAGAATGAATATAAGAATGATAATAAGAATTCCAATTGTGAACCTGAAAGTTTAGACGATAAGGCTATTTGGGCTGTAATTAACACGAATGCAAACATCCGAAGATGAAGATGACATATAATACAGCATTGAAAATATACATACAATGTCATATAGTAGTATGTAAAATAAAGTAGCCATTCCAGAATGATTTACGTTTTGTGAATCTGAAAGTTTAGAATAGCTTTATCTTCGAAAAAAAAAAAAACATATTTTGTAATGATTTTCTCAAGACTCGGTTACTCCATGATGATCTGAGTTAAGTTAGCATTAAAGAATAGTACACAAAACTGCGGCTCCGCCTCCTTGTGTTGCTATAATTATGTGTAGTACATCTCATAAGGACAGCAGCCCGAACCTCCCAAAGGCAGAAGCCCGAATGTCCGAAGAGCCTGGCTTTCCCGGACCTCTGAAACAATTCACTTATCCGACAACAACACTATTATCAACCCAGTTACAGTATAGGATTATCCACAAGCGCCTGCCAGTCTACCCTGAATATAAAGTTGATGTTCTGAAGCTCCCTCGCATTGTATGCCTCGCTGAAACGCTGAAATTCGAGCCTCCTGCCTGCCATGCCATCCCATGCTCCGCTATGATAAGACGACTCCGAAGCGAGCCGAACCTATCAGCAAAATGAGAATGGAAAATAAACTATTCGATTAACTGGTACACGATCTTCAGTTGCTCACTCTCATCACCACGCCAACCAGCGCGCTGCAGCGTCTCCATGTTTCATCCGGCCGTTCCTTGTGATGTGATCATATAACTTATGTATGAGTGAATAGTGACAATTGAGGACCGGACGTTATCCCCCATCTAAAAAGTAGTGAAGTGGTTTGTCATATACACCTACATTTGTTAACACATAAGATCCTAGCTGACCCGTTGGAATAGCTACTAAAAAGAACCGAATATTCGTTAGATGCGTTGAGAATGTGCTAACAGAGTCCGGTTGTGGTTGTGAGTTGTGGAGCACATCAATTAGATTATTGTTGGCACAAAAGATTCGATCTTGTAGTGTTATTTTAGGAGTCTTCTTGATGTACTCACCAATGGGAGAAACAATATGTTCAAATTTTTTGGACGATTTCGGTAACGGGAATCGACTGACAGGTTTTTTGAATGTCCCACAACTGCTGGCTCCTTAAGAATGAGCGAAAGTTAGCTTCTGAGTAGAATTCGAAGTACTGTACTGAATTCGATGTAATTCTTCCGCTGTATGAGAAGAGGGTTTGTTTAGCACTGAATGGAGTATGTTGGTTTGCTTTGAGGTACCGGTTTGAGCTGATGGGGGCTACCGAAATTGTGTGGAATGTTTTCATTACGCTTTCAGTAACGGCAAACCTATTTCGGCTCGATCGATGCTATCTTCCTGACACAGAGGATCTTCTTGAAAGTTGTCACTGTTATTGAAAAGGGCAGCAGTATCTATTTTTGCACTCTCCGACAGTAGAGAATCTGCAGAGTCGTGCTCATCCTCTGATTCACTGTCACTTGAACTCAACACGATAACATCATAATCTTCTGCAATAACTTGCTCTTGAATATCATATTCGACTTCAATGTCCGTTTTCTCCACTGTCGTTACATCAAAGCCAACAGCCGAGTCGGTAGTACTCTTCATGGTCGATGCTTTGCTATCATCATAGGTTCCATCATCATCAGTGCGATAAACTTCGCTCCCGGTTACGATTGAACAATCATCAGTTCCATTTAGGTTTTAGCAGTGATGTAACTATCGAGAGAAGTGTTCTTTGAGTATTGGTGAATCCAGGTTGGACCTCGAAAAAAGTTGAGAGCGAACCTCATCAATGTTGGGTCGGATCCAGAGCGGATCCAGATCCGACCCGATTGAATAAAAAAACGTTTTGACAGCTGTTAGGGCGGACCTAGGGCGAACCCAGTTCCGCACTGGCAATAAACGAAAACGACATATGAGTATATCGATCACAGTAGGCACAATATACCAGGCCGTAATCGTGCACGGTTCATTCGGTGACGTGATAAGTTGTGCAAATTGCGTTGATGAAGATTCCTATTTCCCGCACGGAGATTTGAGATTACACATTTTATGTATAAAAATCACTCACCTTCGGCAGCTATATGAAGCTGTCAAAGAGATGGTTGATTTAAAAAAAATACAATGTGAGTTAAAAGAACCCACCTTGAAACAGCATCATGTAGTTCAAGAGGTGGGTGTTCACCATTATATGGGTGAAAATTTACTACTTAAAATTTTTAAATCCTCCAGAGTTTTTCAGAAGAACAAATAATTTTATTTTATTTTCAGCTCTGAATTCGGGATAACAATTTCAAGCATGGATGTGCTAAGGGATAAACTAAATCCAGAATATTTCCGAAAGCTAGAAGAAAAGTGATTTTACAAATTAAAAACACATTTTTATAAACGCGTAGAACATAAATGTTTAATTTTTACTCGATGCATTATTGTTTATTTAGAATATCATTAAATACAATGTGCTAATTTCTATCTTAATTTCTTAAGATTTTCCTGAAAATGTTTTGAAAATAGTATTTAATCGGAATTGATTAGATGGGTACATTAAAACCATCCAAACAATATTCTGGCTTCAAGAAGATGGGTGAAAAGTAAACATCTATTATGATGTACAGACGTTGTTCCCACTTATGGGTAAAACGCTTTTACCCAACTTGTGGGTTAGTCCACTTATTTCCAAGGTGGGTGAAAAATCACCCATTTCTGAGTACTTTGATTCCTCCGTGATTGCCTTCCCAGCCGTCCAACTCCTTGTCATCTATGAGGGCATCGAAATGCAAAGCAATAGAAGTTGTCATGTTTATCTACTCATAAAACCAACCGCACCAATACGGTAATATCGGTAAATTGTTACCCTGTTTGACAACTCAACCGGGTTGGGAAATGACAATTTGCTCGCTCGGTGAGCAGCCGGTTCGTAAATTTGACAACCCAACCCAACCGAGCCGAGCGTTGCTATTTGAAGAAAAATAAGCTAAACAAGTTAAAACGTTAAAACAACATCTTCATCTGGAAGACTTTCATTTCAATTTGAGTGTTTCCGATTTGTTTTTAAAGTATTATTTGCTAATTTCACGTTTATTGTGATATGTTGTGTAAAAATGAGTGCATCGAAAACCCCTGGGAAGATGGACGCAACAAGACAACGAAGTTATTTGCAGGGCTTGGCTAGATGTTTCCCAAGATCCAATCTTTGGGACGAACCAGAACGCCGAAAACCTGTTCGGAACAGTATTTAAACTATACACTCCACGAAATATTTAGCGAAACGAAACCAGTGCGAGATGAAATTTAAGTCTTATTGTGTTACCTTTTATGAACGACCGGTGCGAATGTGGGTGGCGAAATCAAAATAGGAACGCTTTCTGTCATTAAAATATTACCCAGATACGAACCCACCGGTAGGGATGATCTAACTCTGATGGGACAACTGTTCATTTCCAAATAGCTTTCCATAGGCAAGTGGAATAAGAGTGATAAAGTTAGTCGCATGACAGCATGACAGTAGGCAATCTACGAATTACTTCATTACTAGAGCAATACAACACATCGCAACGCAACACTTCCTTGCCAATTTTTTCAGATCATCCTAAAAAATACATACTTAGGTATGTTGACGCTCAATCAAATCGCAGCTAGTCTCAGTAAAGTTGCTGGTTGTTACTCGGAAAAAATTAACGTAGCTTTTATTTCCGAATGTCAATTTTGGGTAACAACTGGAAGGACAAGAGCAATAAGTTAGTACATACAGTACAAAGAACATTTGATACAGTAAACCCCAAGTAGTCTGTGACTAATATTTGTTCAGAATCTGATTTTGAATCAATTGAGAAGAAGGTAAAGTAACTTCCAAATCGAGTCTCGAGTGTGGTTATCATGTGTACACAGAGCGTTCTTTTTCCTAAAAGATTCAATGCTAATAGTTTGTTCTTACCAGAAGATTCATGCTTCGCAGAGTTGTTACAGCCCCCTTTTTATGTGACTCTGTAAGGGCTCTCTCAAGTCCTGAAAAACTTTTTATTTTGCTCCTAAATGCCGAGAAGATTTATCGCTCTTTTCCATTTTCGGACAGCCACTTTCTTCTAGCACAAACCAATGTGAGAATAAAAATAAACAACAAGTTGGATGACATAAAAAAATAGGTGGAGAAATGAAATGTAATGAAATTAGAAAATTGTAAATAACTATGTTAGCGAACATAAATATTTTCCGTTTCTGACTGCAAAAAGAATGCATGTCCCCACAAGGCAGTCGTTCGAGGGCAACCATGTCAGCCAGTAGCGATAAAGCTGCCAAGTCGGGAAACAAATCCGCACCACTTTATCACCACGTGTGAGTGTACCGTCAAGGAAATACCGCTGAACCGAGAATGGCTTTTCTATGCTGATTTGACTTCGTCCAGTGTACAGTTAATTTGAAAATGGTTTATCCAATTTGCTCCTTTGTCGGTTACTGCCAGTTTCAGCAGAAAAGGATCGCCTTCTTGTGGAGGCAAGTCTTAACTACCCTCACTTCCTCGCATACCGTTTAAACTGTTGCAAATGTTAGCATTTCAAATTAGCTTTCCTTTTCCGTAGTTTTCCCAAAGGTTCTTTTTTCCTCAACTAATGTGAGGTTTCCCTTTTTCAATTTTCGCCTTAAATCGACTGCTTCTGGAAATTGGTCTTCTGGAGCCTGGTTCAAAGTGAAAATGTGCTATATTTGGAGGGCAATCAATCGACCGGCCAAGTGATGGCTATCAATTGCTCTATTAGCATAAGAGTGGTTCGTTCTGGTCACCAAAACTTGACCAGAGGAAGTTAGAAACTAGGATTCATTGGACTGCAATGGAGATTGTTTATCTTGATGGATGGAATTTGCATTTGTTGCCCCGACTTCGTTTGATTTCGGTATGATTTCTCTAAAGGGGTGAAGAAGTTGATGGATTGAGCATTGGTAACCAAACAGGAACAAGTGTTTCCTCAATTTACGAACTCGAAATGTGATGTTATTTAAAGAGATATTTATTAAACGATGTATAAGCCAACCCAGCGCCAAGCACGAATGTAGATTGATTGCCATTGTGAGATGTTTGTATCACTCGTCAGCTGCACTTGAATTCTTTTTTGCCCGACTCTACAATCAGCAACCACGGCTCATGCCAACCCAAGAAATACTTAAAGTATGTTCCTAAATCGTATTGGATCTGCATAAAATTTGAATACACTTAGCAAAAAATGAAAGTTTTTCCACGTGGACTGCTGGTGCTTCTTCCCATCGTCAGCACATCGAAGAAAATCCGACTTCAGACTTTCCCGACAAGGTAGGCACCGACTTTTCGAAGGATGAGAAGAAAATGTCCTGTTGTCTGATTTGACGCACTGATGCCTTTTGCTTACACCTTGCCTGGGAGGGATTTGTGAATGCTGTGTGATTCTAAATTTATCTGGCTGCTGATTTCTGGCTTGGCACCGTGCAAAATCTAGTTTTGGACTGGTAGTTGTAGTGTTAGGTCAGGTTTAGGAGGGGTTTTTTTTCAGTACAGGCAATCAATGTATTAATATGAAAACTTCCATCATTCCTCAGTATCGTCAACCATTATCTGCCGTTTGTATTTACGATTAGAACTATTTATTATTCATTTATTAGCGGCTCCCAGCCAAACACAAATGAATTATGCAAATTTAATTACTCAATTTCAGGTTCTACTCAAGTTTCACTCCTCAGGGGGGCAGGTATAGGCAGGTGACGAATAGGAAATTATAAGCCCCAGGATCATTCATTGGCCCACAATGCCAAGCAAGGGTGTATGATTACCTTTATATTTGGTTAGTTCTCCTCAGATTGGGATTTTCTCTTCCACTTCCTGTGCGTGTAAATAGTCCTATATTTCGACAACATGAGGCCTTGTGGATTTTTCCTATACGAAACCACTGTACGATCGGTGACCACTTCCTTGGCGTTTAAGTGAGCGAACTAATTAAGCTATTCAACCATGTGGGGGTAGAAGTGCCGAAATGAAGAAAGTTTGTTTTCTTATTATAGACTTGAATAGCCGCCTGACTGAAGCAGGAATTAGATTTATTCCACTGGAACAGGGTTTTGAAACCAATAATCAACGGTGACATTTGTGGTACACATAAACCTTCTATTATATGTGAAAGGTTCACTTAATGCCCTCGGAAATATTTTGCGTGTCAACTCACAATCGTTAACTTGTTTCTAATCGCTTAGCTGAGAATCAAGCTTTTTCACAAAATGGCATTGTTGGTTTAAATAGTATCTAATGAATAATTTAATATTCCCTCGATGTGGGGAATATTAAAAAACCATATCACTATTTTACTGGTTTATGCAACAGTTCTAGGCACGCCAAATTATTTGTTAAATTTTCGATGAATCTCAACGAGCAAATGTCAAAAAATAAGCCCGAACGATGCAGAAGCAGAACCACAAAGAGATTATTTGTCTCGACGCCAATCTAACAAATAATCAGCTATTTTCACATGCTGTTCGATAACAGAAATGTATATCTTTGATTTTCAAGTTAAAGGTGGCATTTTTATATTTCACGAATACCAATAGCCTGTTGCACCTCAAAACTTATACCGAACATTTTTCAACCAACACAAATTTCGCGTTTAGTATCAAAATAACGCAACTCGATTTCTCTTCATCGTTTTTCTCTTCCTTTAATATCATAGCCGCCGGAAGAATACCTTGCAAAACTTTCAATCATCATTCAGTGCACTGCACCGAAAAATGGTCCGTGAACTGAATTAGTAGTTTCTACCGACCGATGTTGCTACGCCAGTGGTTGCTAAACCAGAATTTTATTATGGAGTTTATCAGAAAATCATCAAATCGTTTTCAAATATTGCTCATTTCGCCAAAAAAAAAGCTTCTACGTTCCTAGTGGTGATACGAATTTTATGTTAAAATTATATGTCTGGCCCTGATATTTTCAACTTAGAAGGAACACCCCGGATAAAACTACAATTACTATTCAATAATATACAATAACAACACAGTCTTTTGCTAACCATGAATCTTATTGTTCATGGAAATAAGCATACACTCAGCGAAATAAACTTTCAATGATGAAGTTTGTCAGAAGCAGATAGTTCCTCATCTCCATGCGAAGCGCTAGGAGTGGACGGTAATTTATTGCTAGAACGAATAGACATGAAGAGAAAGTGTATTGATAGTTCCGTATAGGGCAACGGCAGGCTTTGAAAATTGAAAGATACAAGTTTGAAAACGAGCGGAGGGCATTATTGAACGGTAGTAACTTTCAATGTTCATAAGATTGCATTATGATTTATTTGTCATAAAAAATCAGAAACATAAATGATGTTGAAAAAATAAAAATATGGAGCAACCTAGATTCGAACCATGAATATTGAGGTTAACAACTGTAAAAATAGAGAAATCAAAAGGAATCAAAAAAAAAAAAAAAAATAAAATAATAATATATGAACTGCAAAATAAAATAATCGAGTTTCGTTAATCATAATATATGTACATCGAAAAAAAAAAAATAGATCGCCCAATGTTGTGAATCGCCTCTTGCTACACCATTCGAACGATCGTTCAAAGCGGATCAAAAATAAGAAAAACAAAATGAAACAATGTGGCCTATAAAAAGGCTAGAGCAACGTAGAATCGACACATAATTACACCAGAAGTCGGAGCGAGCAGTCGCAAGCCAGCTTCAACCAGGAACAGCAGCCAGGAAAAACCACCAGGAACAACCGCCCGGAACAGCAGCCAGGAACAACCGCCAGGAACAACCGCCAGGAACAGCAGCCAGGAACAGCAGCCAGAGACAGCAGCCAGCAACAGCAGCCAGCAACAGCAGCCAGGATCAGCAGCCGGGCCGAGGCTCCACAGTCGAGCGGGCATTCATCAGAATCTACCGCAGTGAGGTTTTGAGAGTTCCCTCACTGCAGTAGAAGCACTAGCAGCAATCAGCAACAACAGCGCCCAATTAATATGACGTCGCTAGAGCACGGTCGCGACAATGGCGTAGCTACGACTCCCAGAAGCCCTTAGAGAAAAAATAAGAAAAAAAAAAGGGGGCGGGGGAAAAAAAAATTTGTGGGGGGGGGAGCGGCAGGGAAGCGGGGGCGGGCTAGTGTGGACTCTGCAGGAATGGCGGGGGACCGGGAGGGGAGGAAGAAGGAAGGAGAGAGGTGTCTGCTGGGGTGGGGCGAGGTGGGGGGTGAAGCGAAATCGAGAATAGGGTGGGGGGCGGATTTTCGAATGCATTAGCTCGACTCGATGAATATTATGGCTCCAGGGCATACACACTGTCGCAGCGAGGAAAATTAATGATGTTGAGTCAAGATGCTACAGAAGGCAGTATTGGATTTGTTCGACGTATTGTTTCAGCAGCTAAACTGTGCAATTATGCTCCAGATGAGGAAATGGAGGCTGTTGTGCGAGTGGTTACAAAAGATGCAAGCGATGGAAGAGTAAGAGTCTTAGCCCATAGGAACTGGGTAAAACAAGGCACCATGAAGGACCTGATAGATATGGTATGTGATCGAGAAATCGAGAAAAATAACGAAGAAGAGTTCCAACGGATGCATGGTCATAAAGAAACGTCAATCGTAGCTGCAGTTTCTCAAAGCAGTCAAGAGTACCACGATCATCACGCACTATTCAATACTTACGGGAGAGGAAGAGGGTTCCAACGATCATTTCGTGGTAATGGAAGAGGAGGAAGAGGATTCACCAGAGGTAACCATCGTCAGCAAACCAGTTTCAATTGTTGGAGGTGTGGAAGCATTTACCACCGTGCGTCTGAGTGTTTTGCGATTAAGAAAGACTGTCGAGTTTGTAAACAGCTGGGTCTGTCCGTCAAATCAGCCACACAATTCACAGATAGAGAGAAGACAATTGGAACGTCATGGCGAGCAAGAAGAGGTTGGTGAAAGGAAAATTGCGGCTATCGAACGCCCGGATACTGACGCTGAAATAGATACAAAGGTACGAATAAATAAAGAAGACATTGAGTAATTTGTATTTTATATGGCAACTTTTAATGTTGAAATAAAAAAAAAACAAAAATAAAAAATAAAAAAAATAAATAAAAATAAGACAAGATAAAGAAATAAAATTAATATCTTATAGAAAACCTTGAAATAGTTAAAAGTTATACTAATTTTGATTATTGCGTGTTGTATTGCAGAAAACCATCCAACAATCACATTCATTGAAATCAAACAATCAAGGAATAAATCATATCCAAACATCGCAAATCCATGTAATTACAGAGAAACACACATTGATTAGAGCCAAGGTGGCTGGAATTGGGATAGAATTTTTGATAGATTCTGGTGCTCAAGTTAATACCATAACTAAAGCGTCATTTGATAAGATTATGGCTGACAAGAATGCCGCATCTCGAATCCTCGGCTTGCAGTTCATCTTTGACAAGCCATTAAAAGCCTATGCAACAATGGACAACATAAGAGTCATTGCTAATTTTTCGGCTGAACTGTTCATCTCGCCGGATAGACCAGTCATGGTAGACAAATTCTACGTTGTAGATGCAGTTGAAGCGCTTTTGGGTTTCAATACTGCGATAAGGTACTCTGTTCTCGATGTTGGGTTAGATGTACCATTACACCAGAAGAATCATCAGTCATTCCGGGGCGATACATATTATGCTCAAGCAGTTTCCATCATGGATGAATTTCCAAAATTCAACATTCCTCCCGTATTGCTTAAGTATAACGCAAACATGCATCCAGTACGTAATGTATATACACACATTCCAGCAGCGTATAAGGAACTTACAAAGCAAAAACTGCACTACTTATTGACAAGCGGTATAATCGAAGAAGTCACCAAGGATATGGATAGGTCTTTCTGTTCCTCACTATTGGTGGTACCAAAAGGAAAAGGCGATATCCGGCTTGTAATCGATTTACGAGGACCTAATCGTTGCATTTACCGAACGCCTTTCAAAATGCCCACACTAGATTCGATACTCATGGAGCTTCATGGTGCGAAGTGGTTCTCTACCGTTGATATAACGAATGTGTTTTTTTCATATCGAATTAGATGAAAGGTCACGCCATCTAACGAACTTTTTTGCGGGGGATGGACTCTACCGTTATCGACGACTCCCTTTTGGGCTAACAAATGCCCCTGATATATTTCAGGAGGTTTTGCAAACAATTGTTCTTGCCGGATGCAAAGGACAAGTTAATTATTTAGATGATATATTGGTTTTTGGTAGAACGAAACATGAGCACGATGAAAACTTAGCGCAGTTGATGAAAAACTTACAGAATCACAACGTCAAAATTAATAAGGCAAAGAGCACTTTCGAAAGGGAAGCTGTTGATTTTCTTGGATTCGTAGTATCAGCTGATGGTTGGAGAATCGAAGAGGAGAAGATTTCAGCCTTGAAAAACTTTAGGCATCCTGAAACATTGGCTGAAGTCAAAAGCTTTCTTGGGTTGGTTAATTTTATCGAGAAATTTATTCCCAATAGAGCAGATAAAACAATTCAATTACGGTTATTGGCCAAATCTGAAAGATACTACTGGAATCAAGAAATAAATGATCAATTCGAATACCTCACAACATCGGCATGGAAAACAATCGCTACGCTTGGTTATTTCAATAGAGAAGACCAAACCGAGCTATTCGTAGACGCTTCTCCTTTCGGCTTGGCAGCGGTTCTAGTACAATTTGATAGAGAATCAAAGCCTAGAGTGATTGCTTGTGCTTCCAAAGCTTTATCGGTTACGGAACAGAAGTATCCACAGACTCAAAAGGAAGCCTTAGCTATGGTCTGGGCAGTCGAGAGGTTTGCTGTTTTTCTAATGGGCATACCCTTCACCATAAGAACCGATGCTGAATCCAACGAGTTCATATTTGGTGGTTTACATAGAATCGGAAAAAGAGCGGTAACCAGAGCAGAATCGTGGGCTTTGCGTCTACAACCATACAATTTCAGTGTAAAAAGGATTCCAGGAGAAATGAATGTCGCTGATGCACTATCAAGATTGGTAAAACAGATCCAACCAGAGAAATCATTTGATGATGAAGTTGATGACAATCATTTGCTCTATCTTATTGATGCGGGTGCAATGGAGATTTCGTGGAGTGAGATTGAAAAGCATTCAGAACGAGACACCGAGTTATCAAAAGTAAGAACCGCAATCGTGACAGGTTACTGGGAGGATGGTCTCCGTAGATTTGAATCACAAGCAAAGGAATTGAATGTTCTTGGAAGTTCAATCTTCAAAAACGACAAGATTGTTCTTCCTGATGCTTTAAGAAGAAAAGCCATCGAATCAGCTCATCAAGGCCAAATGGGGATTGGTTCCATTAAAAGAATTCTTCGTGAACATTTTTGGTGGCCAGGAATGAGCTCAGCAGTAGAATCGTTTATTAAGCACTGTGAAACGTGCCTTCTTTTGTCAAAAAAGAACCCACCTATTCCATTAACCAACAGAGAACTTCCTCACGGTCCTTGGGAGATTTTACAAATCGATTTTTTTACCGACAAAGAATTTGGATTTGGTGAATTCCTCGTAATTGTAGATACTTACTCACGTTATCTGCACATAGTAGAGATGAAGCACATGGATGCAGAGTCAACAAATGGAGCTCTTCACAAGATTTTCGATGAATGGGGATATCCATTAGCAATTCAAACCGACAATGGTCCCCCATTCCAAAGCGACAAGTTTGTAAGTACCTGGCAGAACAAGGGCATAAAAATTCGTAAATCCATTCCCCTAAGCCCACAATCAAATGGTGCCGTTGAAAGGCAAAATGAAGGGATAAAGCGAGCTCTGTCAGCCTCTAAATTAGATGGTACTAATTGAAAATTGGCACTTAACAAATACGTGCACATGCATAATAAAGTTCGACCACTTAGTCGACTGGGTGTAACACCGTTCGAATTACTAGTCGGATGGAAGTTCAGAGGAACTTTTCCGGCGCTCTGGACTACGAATCATCCGGAGGAACTCGATCGAGAGGATATCAGAGAAAGGGATGCATTTTCAAAACTGGAAAGTAAGGTAAACGCAGATTTCCGGAGGAAGGCCAGAAACTGTGATCTTACAGTTGGCGATAAGGTTGTCTTATCTCATAATAAGAAATATAAGTCGGATTCAACATTCAGCTCTGAGAAGTTCACAATAGTAGCAAGAGAAGGAGCCAAAATTGTCGTCAGACGCAGCCGGGGTGTTCTATACACAAGAAACGTAGGAGATGCAAAACGGGCAGTTGATGACAATAAGGATGAAGAATTATCTGCTAGTTGTGATGATACAAGTCGATGTTTGGAAACAGGTGAGAAATTAAAAATGCAGTGTTTTTTTTAAACCTCAATGTTTTGTTGTTTTTTTTTAATACGCAGAATGTGGTGAAACATCAAGGATGGATAATCAAAATCAAGAGGTCTGTAACAAACCTTCTCAACATAAATCATTCAACGCCAAAGAAGATAACTGCGAAATGGATAACAAAACCTCTAATGAACCACGTCCGCAACGAGATAAGAAGTTACCAAATAAGCTAAAGAACATGGTTCTGTATAATATTTATGATTAGGAATGCATTTGTAAAATATCGAGATATTCCTTTAAAAAAATGTATTGTGCATTAAAATTCGAGTTACAGAAATTACATCAAATATTGATTAAAAAAAAATTGTATATTGAAAAAAAATGACTTACTTTTTTCTCAGATTGATTTTAAGATGAAAGAATAGGGGTGAGATGGATTGTAGTAATAGAGAATAGGAATCAAAAAATAAAATAATAATATATGAACTGCAAAATAAAATAATCGAGTTTCGTTAATCATATATATGTACATCGAAAAAAATAAATAGATCTCCCAATTTGTGAATCGCCTATTGCTACACCATTCGAACGATTGTTCAAAGCGGATCAAAAATAAGAAAAACAAAATGAAACAATGTGGCCTATAAAAAGGCTAGAGCAACGTAGAATCGACACATAATTACGCCAGAAGTCGCAGCGAGCAGTCGCAAGCCAGCCTCAACCAGGAACAGCAGCCAGGAACAACCGCCAGGAACAATCGCCAGGAACAGCAGCCAGGAACAGCAGCCAGAGACACAGCAGCTGTTGCAGCTAGCAACAGCAGCCAGGATCAGCAGCCGGGCCGAGGCTCCACAGCAGCGTTGCCAGGTGTATTTATACAATATCGGTATTGCTTATTAAAAAATATCGGTATTTATCGGTATAAAGTAAAATTCAGATTTTTTTCAAGTGAACTATAGTTTAATTTTGATATAAGATTACAATATATTTTGGCGATCATTTTTCTTCTATATTCAAATTTTATATGGACAAAGTTTGACGTAAATATAAAAAATAAAATAAAAAATACATTAGCCATTTTGTTATAAATACCATCTCGAGGTTGAATATGTATACTTTGAATAAATATACATTTCAATATATATTTTTTTAGAATACACACTTCTTAAGATTTTATTAAGATAACAAATATCATGTATAGCGATAAGGTTTTTGAGCCAACTCCCGTTGTGCTAAGCACATCCCTTATTTTTTTTAAATAGATTTCAACACAAAAACGGATTAATTCTAGTGTATACCGCTTCCAATTTTATACACTTTTCCATACATACCACTGGATTTGTTAGACACGAAAAGTTAAGATATGATCGATTATTCAACACTGCTTCTTGAGCGCATAGTGAATTTGATATTTTTGATTTTTTTTGCTTGATAGAATGAAAATAGGCGACTACGATGAAGTAGCGCTCTACCCTATCAATAAACAGATAATTTCTTTTGAAAATCCCATATTAAAAAGCATAAATGTATAAAGTATTGTTACTTGTTACTATAGGACTGATGAGTTTACCCAACAAACAAACGAAAGCAGTAAATAAGCATATGTGCATTATTACAACTGAATTAAGACTTTTGTGGCTGAATAAAAAATCTGGCTGGAATATAAGCTGAATAACCATGTCTTGAATTGAAGCAATAATATTATTTCAAGTGTTTCATTTTGTTTGAATAACATGCTTATTAAAAGCTATTTTAGTATTTTTTTTATTTTTTTTTTTAATCTTTATTTTACGTCGGCCTATTTCCTCACATGGTGACAATCACCGACGCCAGGAAGACGACTCCACCACCTGGACCCTACCTTACGACTCATGAATATGAACCGGGACCAACGGCTTTACTTCCCTTCCGAAGGAAGACGTGACTAGATTTTTTCGCCTCAGAAAAACCACCGACGTCGACTGGGATTGAACCCAGACCCACTGGGGTGCCAAGTAGCAGTCACGCTTACCACTACACCACCGACGCCGGCTATTTTAGTATTTATATGTAACTAAATTTACACAGTTCAACAAAGAGTCGAATAACAGTTTATAAATCCGTTGAAACATCGTTTATATAGCCTATTTATAGTTATGCTGTATAAATGATGCTATATTCATTGAATTCAGTTAATTCCTATGTTTTTGTTTATGAGTTTAATTTTTGGTACTGGTGAAAAAGTATTGACCTGTTTTCAAGAGTTGAAATTATAGTCAATTGCTTGAAGCAAATAGCTCAAAGGCTACCCTTTACATTGCCCATCAGAATAGAAAACAGCGCAGTGTTTACAAATAACATCAGAAAACATTGTCATATCTTTTAATCGTCTCTTGTTCAATATGCCCTTGCCAGTAATGCACGTAGTAAAACCGAACATCAACCATCAAAGCTTGGTAATTCAGATGTTTAATAACAGCATTTAGAAGGTTTATTTGAGCACTGATATTGCTTATATACAGACAACGCTATAAATAGAATATCAATGTAGCTCAATAAGAGCATCACTTCTGCTACTATTCAATATATAACATTGAGCTTATATAGCCGATTCGTTTGTACTTCATTCAAGTCTAGAATAGCGCAGTTGGTAGGTCACGTAGTTGAGGATACGAAAGTTGATAGTTCGAATCTCGCTATTTAATGGTAATAAATAAATGTTAAAAAATGTTTCTGTTGATGTCTATGCATAATAATATCAAATTAATTATGCATGCACAATATGAAAGCCAAATAAAAATGTTTGTATCATATGGAAAATCACACAAAAACCCCAACAAAGTTTTATGAAAATTTAAAAAAGTTGAACAAAAGTTCTATAAAAGACACCACAGCTTTTTTAATATGCTCAATGATGTTGAAGAAAAATATATTATTCTTAACAAACACTCGCTTAGCTCAACAAAGGTCTCTTTGACTCTCGGAATTACCCTCAAGTTCTGTAAAGATAAAAACAGTTATTATTTGTGTTACAGTCCATCGCAAAATTGAGTGCACACACCTGCTAGTTCACATTTTTCTAACATTTCCAAGACAAATATCACTATGCATGAAAATTTGCCATGGAGTTCAATAAATTAATCTTGCAGCTAGTGATGGGTGCACACATAACATGCAAACTTTTACTCAGTTTTTTAGAATTGTCGAATATATGATAAATGAGCCATTTTCAATGTCGCAAAATTGAGTGTCCACTTTTGTGTTCGTCAACATATTACATTTTATGTATTTATCAATTGAAAATTTCCGTGATGTTTTATAACAGTGTCACTATGAGCATCTGTCAGCTGCTAGCAGAGTGGTCAAATTCATTGTTTACTGCAATTCAACTGAGTTCTAATCGAAATGGCTACAAAAAGAAAGGAAACGGATATTAATACGCGAACTCAGGTAATAAGTCTGTGCTGCCGTGGAAAATCATTGCGGGAAATTGCTGAAATCATTGGTAGACCACATTCGACAGTATTCAAAATTATCAAAAAGTGGAAATGCGAAGGGACTGTGAAAAATCTTGCTGGTAGAGGGCGAAAGCGTATTCTAACACCTGGAGATGAACGGCAAATTGTGAGAACATTACGAAAAAATCCTAGAACAAGCATTCCGAAATTGGCTGTGGAGGTTGCTGACAACATTAAAAGACCCGTTAGTGCCGATACCATCAGACGCGCGGCGCACAGACATAATTTGCATGGCCGAGTTGCTAGGAAAAAACCACTTCTCTCAAAAGCAAACATCAAAAAGCGGCTGGAATTTGCAAAAGAACATGTGGACAAACCTCAGGATTTCTGGAACACAGTAATTTTCACCGATGAAACGAAAGTGAACTTGTTTGGATCGGATGGAAGGCAAATGGTGTGGAGAAAGCCAAGATCGGAGCTGCAATCACAAAATTTGTGCCCAACCGTTAAGCATGGAGGAGGAAGCGTAATGATGTGGGGCTCGATGGCGGCTAGTGGAACCGGCACTATGGAGTTTATAGAAACGACCATGGATAAAATGGGTTATCTCAACATCCTGAAACGAAATCTTCAACCTTCGGTGCAAAAATTGGGATTACCACGGGTTTATTACTTCCAGCAAGATAATGATCCCAAGCATACCTCCTACGTAGTACGTGAGTGGTTGCTCTATAATGTCCCGAAACAACTCAAAACTCCTCCCCAATCACCTGATTTAAATCCTATTGAGCATTTGTGGTGTGAGGTTAAGAATCGACTAAAAAATGTTAACCCAACAAATAAGAAGGATCTCAAATCGGCGATTCAGAACATTTGGGAGAATATTCCATCATCGGTGACTAAGAAGCTAGTGGAGTCGATGCCGCGTCGCTTACAAGCCGTGCTGGAGGCCAAGGGAGGACACACCAAATATTAAATAATTTGTTTTTTTTTATGTCTACGGGCATTTAAACTTGTTTTTATTAATAAAAAGTTGACTGTGCACTCAATTTTGCCAGGTGAGAATTGATGTTTTTTTTCTTTTTAATTTTTTTTGTAATGAATTCATTTGTTATTGTTTTTATTTTGCCCACCAATCATATGGAAGAGAAATAAAGTTATTGTTAAACTATGATTGATGTCATTTAATTTCTTTTAATCCCTGAAAAACGTTACATTACTAACGAAACTATAGGTGTGCACTCAATTTTGCGACTGACTGTATGCAATTGGCAGTGTTTAAAAGCATTTGGGAGTTAAATAAAATTGGGGAAAGCGAAAAAAGGGGGGAAAGGGGTTTAAGTGGAAGATGATGGGGGGTGGTTGTTTGGTGTTTTTAGACATACAACCATAACACATCTACTTTCAAATTAAATGCTTAAAATGGCAGGCATCCATTTACTCTATCTTGAAACTTTTTCCGTTTCTCGCTCGCCTCGCATAGCACGTGAGCAACGGAGGAAACAAAAACAGAAGCTAAAGCTAAAGCTAAAAACAAAATACAGTGACCATTCGTTCATTGCAACATGTTTACATTGCAATGAGCGAATGGCATTCGCTCATTGCAACATCTGACAACGTCAAATCGACTGTCAAAAACTCGTGAACAATAGATCGTAAGTGACAGATTACTGCTTGACATTTGCATATGACAGTTAATTGCTTTTTAATTGCAAAACGTTGCAATTAGTGGACTTGCAATGAAAAGACGTTTCAATTAACGAAATTGCAATAAGCGAATGGTCACTGTACGCACAGTGAGGGCAGTTGCAGCCGCAGGGTTTTCCATTTGAAGAATGGCGAGGGCGAGGGGTAAGAAATCTAAAAAAACACGCTGATAAATCATAAACCAAAGATAATGTTGAAATAACTTTCATTGAAAATCGGTATTTATCGGTATAAAAAGTTGGAAATCGGTATTTTCAGAGCCCTTGTCGGTATATCGGTATTGAGAATAAAAATCGGTATAAATACCGATAAATCGGTATACCTGGCAACGCTGCTCCACAGTCGAGCGGGCATTCATCAGAATCTACCGCAGTGAGGTTTTGAGAGTTCCCTCACTGCAGTAGAAGCACTAGCAGCAATCAGCAACAACAGCGCCCAATTAATATGGCGCCGCTAGAGCACGGTCGCGACAACAACGTCTTGAAAAAATCCATTCATAAGTCAGTCTTATGAAATTCCAAAGCATCGTTCATAAGTTGAACCTTATGAAATTCACCTACACGTACACCTGAGTGTACGGTCATTACAATAGATATTTTATTAATTCATTCCATTTGGTAAGAATTTTCAACATTTTTCAAACACCATGGAGAAATTTATAGGTAAACGTTATGAAAACAATGTATATTTGCATAATAATATCAACATCGTTCAATTTTTATATAAGTTTTGCTCCCTTCCAGGCTGAGAAATGAACTATGGTTTCTGGAGCAGTTTTCAATTCGACATATAATTTGATTGTAAATAAAAGTGTTGGACTTCCTAATCATTGAATCAGATCTCTTCATTTTTCAGAAAAGAAAAGAAAGACTTTCTGGAATCGATATAAGACCTACTGAGAAGAGAGGCAATCACGCTTACCACTACACCACCGTTGCCGTCTAAACAAACTTTGGAAAAGTAATTGCAAATTACATTTCCAATGAGAATTTTGAAGAGGTAAAACCTGATGATAATACCAAAAAATTGTTCCCGCAATGTTACGCGAATACCAAATTGAGGTAAGACAATACCAAAATCGTACCTCTCAGGTATTCCCAGGTATCCGATATTACAAGTTTTGTTATTTGAGAAATATTTTGCTTGCAATTCTTAGGTATTTTGTTTAAGTATTTTACCTATTAATCTGAGCTCTTTAATACCAAGGCCAGTTATCAAGATCAAAATTAGGTACTCATATGTTGTTGTCTCCTGCTCGGAAATGCTTCCCATTGATTTTAATTTTACTCTTTTGTATAATCAGCAGCAAACATTTCCGAGTGTGTTTACTTATTGGGATTAACATTAACATACTTGTAAATCATTGGCTTTTAGTGAAACAAAAACAAATTTTCGTTTAGTGGTTTTGATTATTTAATGATAAAATCTATGAGAAGAATCATCACTATTAAAGGTTTAACGCTGTTTTATCTTATTGAATTAATTCTTGAAAAAAATGCCGCCTTATTAGTTATTTTCATGTAAACCTGATTGAGATATTGCTCTCAGAATTTCTTGAAAAATCGTTCAAATTATGGAAAATCTCGTGTGCGCTAGTTATTGCAAACGATTCCATATATTTGAAAGAGGTTCGAGTGATGGAATACTCCATCAAAAAAAATTTTAGCGATCTAATTTCCACACAATGTTCAAAAAAATTGTGGCTGCCACAAAAAAAAATATATCATTGATTCGGAACAAAAGAAAATAGTTACATACCGTTTGTTTGTTCCCATTCAACCATCCACAACGAAAAATAAATAAACAAGCATAAATCTAACAGACGTCTTGGGCAAAGTTTATCTAGGATCGACCACTCGATCGATTAGAATCGAATACAGATAAAACTATACCGGATTTCAAAAGCAACAACGACGGGGCCCCATGTTAGCTTATTGCATCTGCAGAACGGGTCACCCTCATCGGAAATTTATATCAACCGAATGCGAAAGGACATTATAAACAATCATAAACAAACAACGCAAAAAATATACTCTGTTTCTTTCGGATTGGTTGGCAAGTGGAACACCCGCTGGCCCTCTTCCCCTCGCTATTTTTCTTGGAATGGTGTTCTGCTGCCAATGGCTATTTTCCCAACTTTTCCTCGTCTTGGAATTGAGGGTGAGTATGTATGTATGTATGTATGTATGGTAGCCACCATCCCTTCATGCCCTTGGCTTGGATGCAGCTCCACTTAATAGCAAGATCAAATTGAGCCACCGATCTGAATTCACAATATCGCTGTATGAAGGGCCAAAAACGGAGGGTGGACCCGTAAGCAGAGACACTCACGCGAAATCCACGGGAAATTAAGAATCTCCTTCCAACGATACGATCCAACAATTCGAATAACCCAATTCGCAATACTTATTAAGCTTTCTACAGGATGGCTTGTTAAGAAGGGCGCGTCACTCTCACTGAAACTGTTGGAGTAGAATTCGCAGGATCGCAATCGAATCGGTAGGATAAAGAAAATGATAATGCTCGTTCCCTCCTAGACTCAGGCAGTCAATCAAACCATCGTCCAATTTCAGCTTGAATGATACCCTGATGCTCCTTCCCAACCCAGTATTTATTATATATAATGTACATAATATGTCATAATATGCAATAAATGTAGTATGTAATAGAGCAATGAAATATACTATAATATTTAATTAAAATATGCCATGGTTGGAATTCGTCATCCTGTAATTTAAATATGGTTATAAATAAAATAATATGATGAAATAGTTAAAATTGTAATAATAGGCATATGATAATCATATGCAGCTTGGTGCATCTTTACAGCTCAATCAGTGGCAGATGAATATAACTCTGGAATGTGAAGGTCTTATTGCAACTAAATAAAATATAAACCATTTAATTATACATGAATCAAAAAAATATGTATTTATTCATGACATATAGATATACATAATCAGCAGAATTGAAGAGCATTTATTAATTTTAATAATATTCAATGATTTAAATTCATAGAAAAACACCTTTACATACAATGAAATAAAATATCTGTACATACTATCTGGAATCAATTTCCTTGTAAACTTGAAGCAAATGAAATTTAATTATTATTATTAATCTTTTAGTAAATATTTTCAATATGATATACTAATATATATAATGATGATATGATGAAAACAATACGATGTTGTAATAGTATACACATAAAAATTAAATGCACCTATTTGTCTTTTCTGCTGTGATGTTAGATGATTGAAACTCTGAAATGGCGAAAATTTCCAAAGTGATATAATGAAAGAAAGTTGATCACCGGGCAGCCAAGCAGAATAGCAAAGAAAATTTAAGCAAACAATTAGCCGAAATAACTTTCATATGATTATGATTACTGCCCAAAAACGGAAGCTTAATAAATCCACAAAAAAGAAAAAAAAACAGAGAGAAAAAGAAAAATGAAATTTGAATTCTCCGATAACTCTTGCTTTCTACTGGGCCCATAAATAATTCTTTATATCTGTGCAATAGAAAATGAGAGATCATAAACAATTTTAGTTTTTGAATTATTAAACTTTTCTTGAAATTTTATTTAGTAGAATTTGTCGTATGATCCTTTCTAAACAAAAACGTCAAAAACCATCCTATCTTTTCAAATACATATCGTGGGTTAGGTCGGCTAAAACTTACGACGATGCATAAATGCGAACCTGAAAATAGCTTTAAAAATATTGTGAAGGGATGTTATAATATAAAATGATAGTAACAATTATATTTGTACTGTCTGCATGTCTGTAGACTGATGTCCAGCTGCAATTGTAGACGTACTTGCATTATCATTGCCACGAAGGAAACAAAAAAATTAAAATTATTAAACAACACTTGGGAATTCCATAGATGATCTGAAATTATACACCGTATAAAGAATACTTCCATTTTTTGTGGTAGGGTAAGATTTCAGCATGCCACCTTCCTACATCGCGTTGGTGGAACTGCTTCCTAAGGTATAGCTGACGCGATACAGCGTTTATTACTCAACCGCTGGATGCCAGGAGCTGTTTGAGCTGCACCTCCTTGGTGGACAGACGCTCGGAACGCACCTCCTCAATCTAGCTGAAGTCAGAAGGACAACAGTGCCCAGGCTGCACTACCAGCTAAGTACGCAACCCTTAGCTGGCGGTCTTTGTCATCTCTTGACCCGTGGAAGCATGAGGTAGGAACTTGTGAGGACCAGTGCTATGTTGCGGGGACGTACGCTCCATCCCAGTTGTCTACTCACCATTTTGCAGCCCCATGTGTTCACCCTACTTTCTACGCTTCTCAATCCTACTAGATGGATGTGTGACTTGTCTGGCAAATCGTAAAATGCGAAACAACGTTTCACCGTATCATACCTACCTACATATGGGTAAAGACAGCCTGGTTGGTTGGTTTACTATGGCACTATCACCCACCACTCAGCGCAAACAGTTTCGGAATGCTTTTTTCTTCTTGTATTTTCTCGCAACCTACAACCGGCTGTATTTGATGGGAACCACTCCCCCCATTCAGAGGGTGGAGTGCAACTTTCTTTTCGAGCTCGTTGCTCGACTTGGCCACCAATAGTAGTGGGACCATAAATTTTCTCTATTTTCATCACACTATATGCCCTCCGAAACTACCAAGATGAGCATGGAAGCAACAAAGAATAACGATGCTGAGGGCTGAGAGTGTTTTTCGCGTCGTCCGTGCGATATGTCGTCAGCAGACCCGGCACTTGCATAAGGCACAAAAATAGACTATCTCCGAGACATGTTGTTTATTACTTCAACAATTTACTCTACCTTGGATTATATCGTTTCTTTTGGAACCTTTCTTAGATGAGTTTCCTTCTGAGCACTTCTACTGTTATCAATTTAAGAATTAAATAGATCACAATGGCGATTACCTCCGACTGCTATTATCCGCATGTTTCACCCATTAAATCCTGATTAACAATGCCTGCTAGCTGTTAAATGGCTGCTTGAATGTTAATTCATTAAAGCCAAAAGTGCCTCAAAATTAAAATTTGATCATGTTTATATTCTGAGAAGTTATTTTTAAATGGGATAAGAAGTGATTCGCAAATAGGAATTCTATGGTGCCACTCCAAAAAAAACATCTTCAAGGTCATCAATTTCTGATTAATTCAATAAACAGTATATTAAGGAAACATCAATTATAATGATGATATAAAACAATACTCAGAATCAGTGCAGTAAAAAGTCTTTTTGACTCAGTTGGATTATCAACCGATAACTTGCTTCAGAAATTAAATTTCAGAAAATGGTGTGTTATAAAATTGTAGCTCTCGACTAACTCTACAACTTTGTCTAACAGTGCATTGTCCTAACTAGTATATCGATTGTCTTATATTCATTTTAATATTCAAATGATATTCAATGGCAAGTATCACTTGATAATCCAGATATTCCGAGACAAGTTTCTGGATAGTCAACCTAATGAAACTAATCAAGCACAACAATTTTATCATATGTGATATTTTGAAAATCAGGTTCAGGAACGAACTTTTAGCAAATGAATCGCATTGACGTGAAATGACTATTTACAGCACTGCTTAGATTGTCATCTGGAATAATAACAAATTATTTCAGAAGTGGTGCAGTAATTATGTAAGAGAGGATTTTCCTATCACAGATTTCAAATATAAGTAACAGAGGTAACAGGTGCCTGACGGTACACTTTTAGGCAGTCGTTGACCTGGCAGCCTGTTGCTAGTCAGTTTTTTGCTAAGCAGCCTTTGGCAACAGGTTAGAAAAAAGTACCCAAAACTAAGTATAAAAAAAAACACAACGTTGAGTTCTGTCAAGTGAGGTTACCAGTTGCGTTAATTAAAAAAATGTTGTAGAAGCATTTTAAAATTTTCGTCCAATACTTTAACATGGGAGCTGTCAGATTTATCACCACTCTTCTTTTTTTTTAAGTTGGATTCCTCTATTACATATGGATTGCCAACGTATTTTTGTTTTTCACCCAATTAATTCGATAATTCATTAGGTAAATTTTACTCATTGGCACCTGAAATTTTAGTACCCAACATTAGTTAAATTTTACCCATTGGTTTTTGAAATTCATCTTATACCTAATTTTAACTTAATGCACAAAACATGCGAGATGAGTGAAAAAACTGACAGTTTTGTTGCAGCGATACGGCGCACATCGAAGTGCCGTTATGTCAATGACGTTTATACAAGGTCCGGGGTACCAGGCAGTTTACTTGTGTTGGAAGCAAAAATATAATAAACATTGCTGGGCAAGCGAGCGCTGACGTCAAACTACCATAACATTCCATGCTGTGAACTGATAGTTTGACATCACCATAAACAGCTGTGCCGTGTAAAAAGATAAACATTGTGAGGAAACACAAATACCACTATACATTACCACATCTCACGAATATCGTTAAGCCTGTTGGCCCGGACCTTGTATAAACGTCATTGCCGCAATGTGGCATCTCATTGTAAGTCGAAACATTGTGTCAACATCGGGTTACAGGTGGCGAACGTCGGCATGATTTATTGACATGCTAGCAGGTGCCGCAACTTCGCCACAATAGTGATGCACCTCGACTAATAGAACTACGCGACGCTAGGTGATTGCTATCGTATTTTGATTTCAAAATTTACACAAAGTTGTCGATTAATTTTGTTCTGGCTTAAACGTCTGTCTGCGTTCTAGATAAGGTTTAAATACTTCATAGTAAGATCTTATGAACCCATCGATACATACATTATAATACATTATAGAATCGATACGATACATTACAGAATTTGAGGCACATACGGTAACTGAACGGCCATTGGTATGAGGTCATCGATCATCAGAAGACATATTCATTAGACTGGTTATCTTGATAGACTACGGTCGTACCAACGAACAGAGTTCAAAATTAAAGCAAACGTTAAGGTAGTCTAAAGAAGTCGGTTGGAAGACATCTTGTACCATTGGATATCCAGGTAATATACTCAATCAAAAAGAAAACCCTGAACCAGACCCGACTATTGCCCAACAAATCTAATCTTCAATTCTCCATCGCGCCCACAGGACCTCGCGGGTTTACCGTAAAACTTACGGAAGGAGCCTGATTAGACAGAATTGATCACGTCTAAGGCCGGTAGTGTCCAGTCGCTGTTTGCCAACCTGATTCTCCCCGTTATTTGGCGTGCGTCACAGATCCAGGCAAACGGACTTACCTTTGTGGTTTGTCAAGGCTTCGAGTCCGTCACCACACTAGAAAGGCGCACGGGACAGGTTGAGGGTTCAACCCTACCGAAGCCAAGTGGAGGGCTAAGATCCCTGGCCCGAGGAATAACAGCAGGAATAGTGAAGGGCAGGAGCAACAGGTGCAGACAGGTGAAGGGGCCCCGAAGAAAAGTGAAAAAACAAGACCTGAGGTTGGAGTATAAATTAATATAGTGGGAGTTCTTGAAAAGAGAAGGGAAGATAGAGACCGAATAAAAGTGTGCACAAAACAGCAATAAAGTGGGAGTATTGTCTGCGGCGAACGCGAACTGTTGAGGCTATGGCTACATTATTTGAGGTTATTATTGGAGAGTACCAGAAAATTGCCAGCGGGAAAAACTTGAAGTTTAGCCAGGAAAACCTCTTGCAGCCTGCTCAGCATCGGATGATACTTGGAACGCAATCTACGATGAACTGCATCGGGACCCGACTTACAAATGCGACGAGCTTTCGTGGAGCCATAGCGCATGAACAATTTGATTCTAAATCTTCGAAGCTACTTCTCTTTCTCTTCCCAGTCTTTTCAACTACGCATGACGTTGTCATAAAACGGAACAGCATCCTGGACTTTTCGAGTCTTTCCGTTTGTATCGAAGTAGAGATCACCAGCAAGAAAATGTAACTGGATATATTTGCTATAATTAGTAATGGAGAAAACAAATTATAGTATTTTTTTTATTTACACTGTACAGCCTATGGCTTCCTAGAATTCGAAAATCTGCCGAAAAGCCGCAGAATGCAAGCCATTTCTGCCTTATAGTTATGTTTCTTAGGAAACCGGATGAAACCCACAGAATTCACTTCACATCGCTAGATCTTGCCACAATTTTGCTCCAAACAATTCATTTTTTACACGGCACTTTTCACTAAGCTTTTTAATGAATATCTTCAACCGGACTCAAAACAAACTACCAACATCAAAACCGAATCTTTTTTTTATTTTTTTTTTTTTTTAACTCTTTATTTGTTCCAAATTTAGTTCATATTTACATTTCATGTTAATCTAGGTGCTCCAGCTACTACCGTTACGTACTAACCTTAATTGTTAAAATATGTATCTACTTTTGTTTACATTGTTTATGCCTTAGTAGTTCAGTATTTTAAACAGGTTTTTATTCCTGCGTGTCAGTATACCAATAATAATCTTAAAACTAAAAAAACAAACTAAAATTTATCTTAACAAAGCTTATTGTGTGATTAATCATTGCAAGTAGAAGATTGCAATTATTTTTGTCTGAAATTATTAATTATTTTGTTGGACAATTGTTCTAAAGTCTCAACATTCGAAATTCTATGTACTTCGTTAGTACTGTATCAAGAAGGCAGCTTCAAAATCATTTTTTTGGAAACTGATTCTTTTTTTAGCCTATTGCGCTGTTTACTTCAAGTTTGTACAAATACAAGTGGTGCCAGATCAATTGCTCAAATTTATGACATTTTTCAGGGTGATGATTTTGCGTTGTCTGTATGCAGTGTCTATACTATCCACCCGCTGCTTTGACGCTTCTAATAATGTCGGAAAGCCATTTGAAACGTTAGTTGATCTGTTCACTGATTGGTGTCGTAGGAATAAACTTATGATCAGCATTCCAAAGTGTATGGTTATGTCGTTTTAACACATCAAGCAGCCGATTGGTTTCGACTTTTCCCAGAGATTGTCAAACAATTTGGCGAATCTTCGAATGCTCGAATTTTTTAATTTTAAGTTTGAGACATGTAGGCAATAAGTCCGATGAGCTAAGATGAATAAAAAAAATTGAATGGCGAGGGGTTTTACACGGTACAGTTGAAATTTACAACAGCAAGTGCGCCATCAATGTTTAGGGCATTTTCAACGGCGATCCAAATCGTGGATTGGTTTTATTTTTCAGACCAAACGCAAAAACAGCGCTGCACCGGTGTTGTAAATTTTGTTTTATACAGGATCTATTTCGCATCATTTTAAAACTGGTATATGTTTTGATCTATTCTTGCAGCAATTTGGAACAAGAAAAATGCCGTTTCAAAACACTACACGCTATTTGATAATACCAATTATTGAGTAAAATTTCAGCTTCTACTAAAAACTAACTCAATTTTATTGAGTATATTCTGAGGTATATTTGTGAGCCGAAAAGTAGCCGTGTTTGCTGCGTGTGATGCTGGCGGCTTACAAAAAGTTGTGTTGCTCACCTCGGATGCTGATAATTATCTCGTTGCTCCCGGCGTTTTTTTTTCGCTTTTCGTTTCATTCCTAAATAACGAATGCTTGTCTTAGTTTTTTTTACAGTCACTGCATTTTCCAGAAAACGCTGACTAGATCGAAATGCGGAGGTTCCGAGATTCCGAATAGTATTTCTATTGCTCGGAAATGAAAAGTAATGAAGTCGTCAAAGTAAACAATCTGTTTATTGATAGATTGCAAATAGCTCATACCGATAAATTTTAGAGATGCCTTTAGTTGACTCTAATTGTCGCATAATGTCCAGGAACACCTCCTTTGGCATGCGGAAACGCAGAAAGTGCTTCTCTTTGTAGGTTTGAGTGTCGCAAAAGTACTCATGGAACAGCTTCTGATTGCCGGAACGGAAATCACGGTCGACGTTGGGGCGTCATCCAGGACGTGACCCTCTCCGTTTCGACTCTTGTTTATCCGCTGCCAAACTACAAATCAGCATTATCTAAAATCGTTTTAATGAAATGCATGCATTCCACACACACACACACACACACACACACACACACACACACACACACACACCTTCAGCCAAACGAAAGAACAAGTATTCCTTGTCATCAGCTAACGACGCACTACTGGAATTAAAAATTATTTGGTCAAACCAATCAATGGCAAAATATTTGTGAAAAATCTGCGATCTCTGAAAAAAAAAACTTCTGATCTCTGGTGTTGAATGATCGACAGGATGACAGGTGTTGGCGGGTTTAAAAACAAGAAATACAACACCGGTGCGGGGAACGCAATGTTGGTCTATTTTAGCTTGTTCTATTCATGTTTCGCTTATGCAAAGCAAGTATAAAGTTGATCTAAAAATAGACCGCCGCTGGAGATGCCCTTAGGGACTGATATTTCCTGCTCGAAATTTATATGGTTTCTACGATTAGTTCCTTCAAAAATTCGAAGTGGTGATGTTATTCGGCCAACGTTTTAATGAATCTTGTAACTTTCGCCTCAACGGATTTCTAAAGTTAGCAGTTTTTGCCACATTTTCCATCGATTTAAGATAATAGGGGGTTTTAAAGAACACAGATAAAAAGAAACATTGAATTTTCTGCGTTATCTAATGCACATAAAGGGAATGCTAGATTTGGCAGAAAATAATGGGATGTTTCATGTGACGTTAAGCCAGATAACGCCTGCATCTAGCCTGTTACATGAAAGATTGCAAACATTGTTGTATAGCACATGAAATTTTGCCATCAATTTCGTTGTTTACGCCTCCTTTGGCTTGGAATTAAACGAGGGGAAATTTTACGCGCTTGTTAAAATTAATTATTTTTTTCTGTGAATCGGTTATTTCATCTCATTGGAAAGATGATTATTTGTTTAGAAAAACATGTTTTTTTCTTCTTAAAAGAACAGTGTTGTGACGGCCGAATATAAATAATACACAACAGTTATCAAACAACTTATATTTGATATAAATTCCTTTTTATTGTTCACGCAGCAGGCGTCTTACTCATGGCAATGACAAAAAGTGTAACAACGGGGAGCAAGGGTTTTTAACAAAACAAGGTATGGTGAGCAATGTTATGATGGATCGGGTATGGTATTTATGGACAAGGTTAATATAACGATATAACACTTCTCCCCCTCGTTGAAAGAAAGCTACCGTAAATTATTTAAGGAAAGTTACAGATTTAATCTCTGGGGAGCTTTAGTTACCCGACTAGATCGTCGTAGAGGTGGTACTGACTCCGACACACCAACTCGATTCGCATCGGTAGTGCACTCCGGACCAGGTGTAGACGTCAACGTTGTAGCAGCATCATGGTAAGGATCCACTGGTTCCACACCAGTAGTTTCCTCAGCCGGACTCGTTACAGCAACAGCAGCAGAAGTGGTTGGTTCGCAGCGTTCAATAAACTTTTCCTCTCTAGGAGTGTTCACCGAATCTCCCCGTAGATCAGCGCCCACACCGACTACATGGTCAATGTGGCGCTCCCAGATTCGCCCATCGTCGAGACGTACAGCATACCGCAGCTTTCCGAGTTTTTCGGCGATCCTTCCGAATTTCCACTTATCTTTCGACATGAAATCTCGCACACGTACTCGGTCACCGTCCAGAAACTGACGCACAGTAATATCCACCTTGTTTGAAGTTTCATTCTTAGGCAGAAGCAGGTCGAGTCTCGATCGAATCTGTCGACCGAAAACGAGCATTGATGGTGACGTCCCCGTTGAGGGATGAATCATTTTGCGGTAAGTAAGTAGAATGTTGCACAATTCCATGTTGAGCTGAGATTTAGAGCACTTCAACGCTTTCAACTTCTGCTTGATGGTTTGAACGTACCGCTCAGCTTGGCCATTCGTTGCCGGATGGTACGGCGCACCCATCTTATGAACAACGCCGTTCATCTTCAAGAACCGCTGGAAAACCTCAGATGTAAATTGGACTCCATGGTCGCTCACCAGGACTGACGGAATGCCAAACTTACTGAAGATCTCGCGACACATATTGACGGTACATTCAGCCGTGGTAGATCTGCATATCTGCACCTCCGGCCACTTACTGAATGCATCCACGTAGATGAAAAAGTAGGTATCCAAGAATGGGCCCGCAAAATCAACATGGACCCTTTGGAACGGTGCACTAGGAGTTTCCCAGCAATGAAGGTTCATCTTCGCAGGCTCAGCGCGTATCGACTGACAGTCAGCGCAATTTGCCACCATTTCCTCAATGTCCCGATCCAAACCAGGCCACCAGCAGTATCCTCTTGCCAGCGACTTTGTACGTGTTGTACCGAAATGAGTAGAGTGTAGTTCCTCCAGAACACGCTTTCGGAGATCGGTAGGCACGTAGACACGAATTCCCCGAAGCAAGCATCCTTTTTGCAGGGAGAACTCGTGCTGGTCTACTCCGAAGCGATCCTTCGCTTCCACCAACTGTCCATGCTTGATTCCTTGCACCAGCTTTTGTACCGTTTGATCCCCCGCAGTAACTTGACCTAACTCAGCAGCAGTCAAGGGTAATGTGTCGATTTGACTTAACTCAACTGCATCGGATTCTTCAATTTCGTTCTCGGGATCGGTTGCCTTCAACGGAATCCTCGACATGGCATCCGCATTGGCGTGATCAGCAGACTTACGAAATCGGATTTCGTAATCGAAACTTTGCAAGTAGGTAGCGTAGTGTTGCATCCTTAACGCAGACATGACCGGCAACCCCTTGTGTTCCCCAAAAATCTTCGAGATAGCTTGATTGTCGGTAAGCATGGTAAACTTCCGGCCGTATATATATTGGAAGAATTTCTTCACACCAAATATGATGGCGTACGCCTCTTTGTCTACCTGCATATAGTTCTGCTGCACACGGTTGAGAGTTTGGGACGCGAACATTATCGGACGCTCCGATCCGTCAGGATACACGTGGCTCAGCACAGCCCCTACGCCGTAGGGTGAAGCGTCCGTAGCAAGCAGCAGAGGCAATTCTGGTGAGTAGTGGACAAGGCAGTTGTCGGATTGCATCTGTTCTTTCACCTTCTTGAAGGAATCTTCGCATTGCATGCTCCATCTAAATGGAACTTCGTTCTTGAGTAGGTTGTTCAGAGGATACAAAACCGTACTCAAGTTCTCAAAGAACCGCCCGTAGTAATTTACGAATCCGACGAATGACCGAACCTCATCTTTGTTCTTCGGCCTTGGCATTTCCTGGATAGCTTGCACCTTTTTCCGGATCTTATGAATACCGTCTTTATTGATTGAATATCCGCAGTACTCAATCTTGTCCGCGAAGAACTCACACTTGTCCTTGTTCACCCGTATTCCGCATTCGTTTAGTCGCCGAAGTACTTCCTCCAGTCGACGCATGTGAACTTCGTCGTTCTCACCCGTGATCTTTATGTCGTCTAAGAAAACGCTCACTCCTTCTATTCCTTGCAGTATGGCTTCCATCTGTCGCTGCCATATCGCTGGAGCCGATGCAACACCGTACATAAGCCGATTCGGACGATACAGACCACGATGTGTAGACAGCGTAAGGATTTCACGATCTTCCGGAGCGACTTCCAGTTGCAGGTACGCTTGGACGAGGTCAATCTTGCTGAACTTTTTCCCTCCAGCAAGTGAAGCAAACAGCTCGTCCACAGTAGGAAGTGGATGCTTGTCCACCATAAGGTTCGGATTCACGGTCTGCTTGTAGTCTCCACAAATCCTCACCCGGTTCTGCGACTTCTTCACAGGCACAATCGGTGTTGCCCAGTTACTGGAATTAACTTTCGTGAGCACACCCTCTGCAACTAGCTTCTCCAACTCATCCTCTACCGTTTTCAGCATATTAAATGGCATCTTCCGTGCCTTGAGGAACACCGGTCGCACGTTCTTCTTCAGTGGTAGGTTTGCTTGAACGTTGGAAATCCTTCCGATCGAGGCGTCGAATACCTTCGGGTACCTCTCCAGCAGCACTTTCAGAGCAGTATCACGAACCGGCGAAGCAGCAGCAGTAAGCGTATTCACCGTACCCGTGCCCTGCAACACACAATTCCAGTCCACCGACATGTCCTTCAACCACTCACGGCCTAGTAACGGATGCTTCCCGGAATTCACCACGTACAAGGGTAATTCCATTGTCTTTCCGCCAAATTCAACACTCGCGTCGATAATACCAAGCACCCCGATGCTTGTGTTGCAGTAGCTAACTAAGTCCGTATCGCACTCACGTAACGGCGCACGCGGAAATAATCTGTTTTTGTCCTCCGCACTGATGATACTAACGGGCGATCCAGTATCAATCTCGAATCGAACGCACTTATTGTTCACGGAAACATCCAGCAAAAACTTTTTGCAACGCAACGACGATTCGACCGTACAAACCTCACGCACTTCCGCACTTCCGGTGCTGTCACGTTCACCGAATTGGTCCACATAATTTGTCTGAACCACATGTGATTTGTTCGTTGATCGCGAATCGGTTTTCGCGGCGCCGGACTTCTTTAAGCAAACCTTCGCTAGATGTCCTGTTAATTTGCAATACGAGCACACTGTTTGCTTATGTTTGCATGCATTTGCGAAGTGTGAGCTTTCCCCGCAGCGATAGCAACATCCATCGGTCGCATTTTTACCCGCACTTTTGTTTGCATTAACCCCCTTTTTATTAATATTTTGTTTGTCTTTTCTACCTGCTGGGTGGTGTACTGCATGTACCTCCTGCCTGGATGAGCCGCCTTCAATCTCTGCTCCTCCCTTGCGAGAAAGTTCCATGCTCACGGCAATATCGCGAGCATCCTTCAGGGTAAGCTGCCGCTTCTCCAGCAGCCGGCTTCGGATATCGTTCCGTTTGATTCCGAACACCAGCTGGTTCCGCAACGCCGTCTCCAAGTACGCACCGAAGTTGCACGTAACAGCAATCCTCCGTAGGGCCACCAAATATTCGTCGACCGTTTCATCGGCCGAAGCAGCATCTTTATCGCCCTGCCGACGACACTTGAAGCGAAAATTCTCGCAGATTTCCAGTGGCTGCGGACTGAAGAAGTCCTCCAACGTCGTAACAATTTCCTGGTACGTCTTCTCACGGGGGGAATCCGGGGCAACCTTGTCGCAGATGACGTCGTAGGTCTCGGATCCCATGTAGTGCAGGAGAAAATGCTTCTTCATCTGCTCGTCGACCACTCTGTAAATGTGGAAAGCCGTTTCGAGCCTTTCCACCCACCGCATCCATTTAAGCTTCCGCTTGTCGAAAGCATCGATCGCAAAGCTCGGTGGAGGAAGCACTGCGGAACCTGCCGCAACTGTACCAGCAGCAATTGGCACAGAACCTCCGGTGAAGTTGGCATCTGAATTCTGCATCCTTCGTCCTCGTCGCCAAAACTGTTGTGACGGCCGAATATAAATAATACACAACAGTTATCAAACAACTTATATTTGATATAAATTCCTTTTTATTGTTCACGCAGCAGGCGTTTTACTCATGGCAATGACAAAAAGTGTAACAACGGGGAGCAAGGGTTTTTAACAAAACAAGGTATGGTGAGCAATGTTATGATGGATCGGGTATGGTATTTATGGACAAGGTTAATATAACGATATAACAAAAGAAGGGAGGTGGAAGGGGGGGGATGTATAGGTGGGAAAATTGTTAAAAGGTTGGGGGGGGGTGGGGGGGGTGGGATTTTTTTTTTATTTTTTGGGTGAATATTTCTGGTAGCGAAATAACGTATGGGAGGCAAAAGTGATTATTCACTGAGAAAAAAGATTGGTAAACGCAAACAAATTCTAGTTTCATTCAACCGGAATTTCATGCCCAATGTGCCCATTAAACAAACATCATATTGATTTGAGGGTTAATTCATTCAACCTAAAAACCGATGCACTCAGGGGGGTTAGTCATTCTTCCAGGTTGTGTTTGTGTTTCGGGGGTTCGGAATGTGTTTCTGTGCTTGAACACATCTGTGAAAACTACAATCGAAAGTTTATGCTTATTGACAACCATGGACCTTTTTGACGTTGTTGGTTTTCGAAAAGATATTTCAAAATATTGCCTTATTTTGGAGCTCTATTTGTAGTCAAAACTAGTTAAAGCAGGGGGGCAATCATTAAGGATTTCACTGTAGCTCACATGGATTTCAGTACCATTGTGATGAATATATTGTTAGGATGAATGCATCAACCTGTTCTTCCTAACATTCAAAACTTTCATATGTACGCATCGTCATGTCATTATAGGATACGGAGCGAGTGTGATTGAGCTAGTTGATTTGTTCTTGTCTGCCCTGGGGGTCTTGGCATTGGGGGGTGCGGGGTTTCGCGCCCGCACACCACAGCGCCCTTTTGATCGAAGGGGTGGGAGTAAGAATTAAATTTATTGGAGGAAAACAAACCATCATTCCTCTGCATGTCCCAGAAAGGGAAAGCCGTCGTCAAAAAGCCTAATTCGACAAAGATTTTTCATTAGGGCCTAACTGACAAACGCAAATAATGGCTTCTTCCGCGAATTTCTCGTCATTGAAAACTCGCCTTATCAATCCACCACGGTCATTTCGAAGAGCAAGAGTTCACCTATCCGATAGAATTGGAGGCTGACATGGGTAGCCTTTGTGCCACGAGAAATTTACGGAAGAAACTATTGTTTACGTTTGTCAGTTAGGCCCTAATGAAAAATCTTTGTCGAAATTATTAGAGTCCCTATAAAGAGTCACTCCAAGAGTGAAGCCAAATCTACCTATAGAGGAATCCAACTTGAAAAAGAAGAAGACACTGAGTGGTGATAAATCTGACAGATCCCATGTTAAAGTATAGGACGAAAATTTTAAAATGCTTCTAAAAAATTCAAATGAAATTTTAATTAAAAGCTGTTTGTTGTATGATGTAAGAAAAATCCTAAACAGCACAATATGGGCATTATTTTAATTTCATTTTAATTTTGCTGAAAATGTCTTTATTGAGTAGTTTTAGATTTTTCTTACATCATACAACAAACCGCTTTTAATTAGAATTTCATTTGAATTTTCTAGAAGCATTTTAAGAGTTTCGACCTATACCTTAACATGGGAGCTGTCAGATTTATCACCACTCGGTGTCTTGTTCTTTCTTCAACCTGGATTCGTCCATCGGGGCTACCTATCGAACAGCCCCTCTGAATCATACAGGCACGCAAAATGAGTACTAATCGAAATAAGTGTTGCATATTCCTCTTTGCGTGACTCTTTATAGGGACTCTA
>JAHHFK020001153.1:0-70629 GCA_024533555.2 Aedes koreicus
TTCCACAAATTGGACATTGTTCTCTTCATACCAGTCCAAGGTGGTACGCGCAGAAGTGGCAGGATGCCAAATCAGGCCAAAACAGTGTCGAACCTTTGTGTTTTCGGATTAGTGACAGAATTCGTTTCTGCAGGCATTCCTTCCGGTACATATCGGCGTTCATATTTGCGGTAGTGAAAAAAGGGTGTCGATTTCATACCGCACTGGCAAATTGCTTGCCAAACCAACACCTTTTTGCAAATTCCAAAAAATTGATTTCTCAGAATTTGAGACATCCGTTTCATGCTTCACGGTGTAAAACTGTGCCCTGGAAGTGCCTGTAGTCCACTTTGACGTACGTCTCGTGATCCATGATAATGCACATGTCATTTTTGCTCAAAACGTCGTCGTACAGCTTCCGAGTCCGGGTTTTCACGGAATCCGCCTGAATTTGGCTGCATTTCGGACATTTTTGTTTCCAGTACGTCTTCAGGGGATTTTGCTTCTTTGCGCGTTGGTACCAAAGTAAAACCAGTCAAAATTGAGTTATTTACGAAGTATACAATTTTGAGTTTCCGAAAGGACTCAATACTGAGTGAAATTAACTGTTCGTTAAAAACGAATCGACAGTAAAAATTATCCAAAATTGAGTTTTATTTTTTTGAAAATAATATACGCAAATGGGCTTCAGTAAACTTTCATTCAGTTTTCAATTCAATAAAAGAAAACTAAAAATAAAAACAAAATGTGTGCGATTTATTAATGCATTTTGGGTACATTAAAACATTCCATTGAGAATATGAAGTGGAATTCTGTGTTTATCTAAAAGCTTTCTCGTACTCTCTCATGCGCAATGAGAGCTCTGTCACTTTAGTGCTCTCGGAGCATTGTTTAATGTTCCATAGATTTATGGCAGTGAGATCTTTAAGTTTTTTCAGTAAAACGGGAACATTGATTCCCATGACTGAAAACAACTTTAGCAATATTACTACTGCCAGTTCTCCTGAGGTTCCACACGGAATGAAACTATCTCCAAATACAACAAATAGTTCGCCTTTTTTTAATGTTTCGGAGCAACAAAAGATGTAACGACGCGGATCGTTACGATGCGCGGCTAAATAGTTATTAACCGCATTTGCACTTGTATCAACGTGTACCTGCAAAAACATAAACAAGTTGAAACATTTTTGAGCTTAAAAGTGTATTAGTAATTTGTTGTTGTATCACAAACTCGAGTAATAATGAAAGCATTGTTCTACGCACGATAAATTGATTTGGCGATTACTTTCAAAGGGATAGCAATCTCCTTGGTATGCTTTTATGTGTAAGCAAAATATATATATTGGTATTCAAATTTAACTCACCTTCGCCCAACAAACTAATGACATTGCCAAAAACTCCTCTGGGGACATGTCTTGCTTAATTGGTCGCTTGATACCGCATTGCGTCATTATTGTTTTTTAAATCGTAAGGCGCCTCGAATATAAACTGAAAATACGATATAAGATAATTAGATATTAAAAGATATTAATATATTATGAAACAATAAACAAAATCGCTTTCACTTAACAGCACCGTTGTTTTCTGAAGATCAAATATTTTCAGCCAAAACCAGGTGACAGTCCAACACTCCGATTTAGATAGTTTCGCGAAAGGCACCTCTCGCGTACACTGAAAATGTACTACTCTTCAAATACCTTGCTCTGGGTAAAATTAACTATATCAAATAAACTTTAAGATTAAGTTAAAACTACCAACCAGTGAGAACGAAATTATATCCCAAATAGTAGTTTTATCAATGTACTTAGTTTTGAGTACTTTCACACTTGTTTTTGGATAGTTTGGTTTCTCCGTGTAGTTTTTCCATCCAGACCTGGAGCTTTGCTCGACTTCAATCATTTTGCCACGATCACAAGTTCCTCGTTGTCGACTGCGATATCGTTGATTTCTGCGTAGTTGCCTCCTTCATGGATCGTGTTTCGGGAAAAGCCTCTCCACGATGAACTTCAGCTGATGGGCACATTTCAGTTTGTATCGTAAGATCTTTAATCTTCGCCATGACTACCCGATAAGTGTCGCCCAAAGAATTAGCTTGCACTGACTTCCAAAGCAACACAAAACTGTCATAATTGGTTGCAACAACTTGATATGGAGATTCCGTTGATGTTGGTAATAGAAAAACCTTCATGGGAGCTGGAAACCACTTTTTGGCTACCCATAACATGTATTGCATTCATTCCTGCCAACCCCTCTACCCACTAAAACCTTCTCGTGCCTCCAGCTTTGACCCTTGTCCCCGGAACCATCTTTCGTAATTACTTTAGGGAGGGAGGGGGGTATGTTAGGGTTCTGTTGTGCGTCGAGCACCCGTTATGTCTAACTACTTAGGACTTTAGTAGTTAGCTGGTCCCTCAGACCTGCCACTGGCCATTACGCCATCTGTTCTGAAGCTCAAGGACAATCTGAGACGCTGTACTTACAAAGCCCCAGATGTTCCGGTTTTGACACATTTTCTGCACAAGGTAGTCCGGGATTGTGTCTCGACCACTCACGGTCATCATGCTGTTTCTCGCGCCTTTTAAGCGAGGGCATGTATCCTTTGCATCCGCGCACCCGTGACACGTGGAGGACTCGACGTGCCCATACTTATGCAGGTACTGTCTGGCCTGACATGATCTGCGTCAAATGGAACTTTACTTCACCATGTCGCCGACCGACCCATCCGGACAACTCTGGAACTAGTCGACGTATCCACCGTCCTTTGGTGGAGCTATTCCATTCCCTCTACCACTTGACCATAGATCTAATGGTCTTCCGGATACCTCTTGTGCCACGTTGTTGAAGCATTATAAATACGTCCTCTTTTATGAGGATGCCTTTGAGCATCATCCCCGCTAAGACGCAGACCGCGTCGCGTGACACTGTCCGGTATGCGCTGATCACTGTTAGGCACATTAGCCTGTGCGTACTCTTGAGCTTACCGAAGTAGCTCTTAGTACTTAGAGCGAGTAACCCACGCCGGCCCATCATATTGTAAAAAGTATAAGTGTTGCGTCCAAGATTGGTAAGATGTTTCGCGTGTAGTTTTTGTTGTTCGTGTTGCATTAAAAAAAAACAAGTTTTTTCATGTTCGTGAACGATGAAATATCCCAACCACGAAGCAACCAGTAGCAGAACTACCCTTGCAAGAGCTAAGCAATCTACCACCAGATGTCACTGTCTTAGCGATGAATGGACCGCCATAGGATTTGCGAAATAAGGGCATTTGCTTGGAAAATTTGAGGCACAAAAAGCGGGTCAACGGCCATTGGTACGAGGTGATCTTCAAACACTACGGTCGAATCAACGAACAGAGCTAAACGTCGAAGCAAACATTTTGTACCAATTGGATATCCAGGTAATCAACTACATCTAATAGAAAACCCTGAACCAGACCCGACCATTGCCTAGCATCCTCAATTCTCCATCACGCCCTCGTGGACCTCGCGGTTTTATCGTAATACTTACAGAAGGAGCCTGATTCGACCCCGTCTAACGCCGGTGGTTCTCTGTCGCCGTTCGCCAACCTGATCTCCCCCGTTATTCTGCGTGCGTCACCGATCCAGGCAAACGGACTTACCTTTACGGTATGTCAAGGTTTTGAGTTCGTCAACGCACTCTAAAGGTGCACGGGACAGGTTGAGGGTCCACCGAGGCTGCAGTTCAACCCTAGCGACGCCGAGTGGAGTGCCGAGATCCCTGGCCGAGGAGTAATAACGAAACAGTTGACGGACTAGAGACAGGTGAAGGGGCCCCGAAGAAAAGAGAAAAAACAAGAGCTGAGGTAGGAGTAGAACCTAAGAAAGTGGGAGTTTGTAGCCAGAGAAGGGAAGCTAAAGACAGAATAAAAGTGTGCACAAACCAGTAATAAAGTGGGAGTTTTGTTTGAAGCGAACGTGAAGTATTTCCTTGGTTCGCGGTTTGTCTCGAGCGTTTGCCGGCCCTGAGACTTGAAGACGGGGATCTTATCAGGGCTGCGAGTAACACCGCACTGGCACGTTACAATACCTGAGTATGGACAGGGTTACACTGGCAAAGGAGCTTTCGCTTGCTCCCTCGCACCGCCGAGCTATCATGCGGGATAATGCTGATATAGCCATCGAGCCCTCCTTGCAGGCGTAATTGACGTGGCGCGCAAAGGACAGCTTATCGATCATAACCCCCAAGTACCTCACGGACCGTTTTGCGTTGATTTTACAGTTGCCTGCACTAATCGTCACCTGTTGCTCCGATATTATTTTGTTGACCACAATAATCTCCGTTTTGTGATGGGCTAACTGAAGACGCCGAGACCTTTCAACGAGCGTATTGCAGGTTGATCTCTTGACTCCCGGGGCCTTCTTTAGCTCGAAAAGCATGTCGCTTTTCTGAGTACGCCTGGTTTTTACGACGTTCTCCCCTAACTTCTTCACCACTGGATCAGCATTAACTTTCCGCAGAAGTTCGGCGTACGTCGTACCAATCAAGATGTGTACCAGGACGAATGTTTGAAGCAAATTTTGATCGCTTTTCTACAATAACATCATGGCGATGGACAATACGTGTTTTTGGCCGGATAAAACGTCATTGCATTACGCCAGGTGGTAGGCTGTGCTTTTTGGCGAAGGAGACGTTTTTTCTTCGGAGTGCTGGTCTAATGTGCTCGTTAGTACATGCCTTGAAAGTTCGTCGATAATTTTGGATTTTTCTTGCTGATGATTCGAAAATTTGTAAACGAAAATGGAGAAAAGTGCATTGGAGCCGTCTGAACTATGAACTTTGACTCGTGCAAGCTTCCGTCGCGGATTACTAGTGCGCGTGTGCAATTGGTTCCTATGAGCTGAAGTTGAAGTTTTGCTTATTGCAAAGTCACGCAGTCGAAAAATGGCTTTCAACAGAGCTGTTTGGTTTAGGTGTTTTTTGCTTAAGATTTTTCCTCAAGTGAGCCTAAATCAAAACTGTTATTCGTATATGTTCGAGAAGAAGATGGTAATCTTCCGCGAAGTGAATTGGAAAAGAGTGGAAAAGAGCAAGAGCAAGTAAAGTAGTGGAAAAGAGCAAGATGATTTGCGTAAGTTAGACAATCCGTCTGCCCAAGGTTGGCTAGGTGGCTCGGCATAGGATCAGCGTGGCCAATGAATTGTAATGCGTGATCGGCCGCTTATGCTCATGCCCCGAGCGAATTAGAAGCGGCTCGGTGATCTTGGGCCCTGTTGAGGAACCCAGTATAGCTGAGACTAAAAATCAGCACATCACAGGTTGAGACTGATAGATCTAAAGCAGGAATCAATACTGGAATATCGGTGAGCTTGTTTTTTTTCTATTATTTTTCTTTTTTATTTGTGGCTCCTGTTAAGACCGTTCACGGTCCGTCTCGGTCTAGAAATTACGTTGTAATCCTATATGAACTGAGATGTATTAAGACTGATCTGAGTTTGGGTAGCGCGGGGAGAGAGTGTGTATTTGTGTTTGTGTTGTGTGAGAGGGGGTCTGTGTATAAAGGGGGCGACTTTCTTGTTCTCTCCCTGACAGACGGACACCCAATGTTGCTTATGCGGTGCGCGTTGTGGTGATGAGGAAAAAACAAAAAACATGTAATGTGGGGTGGTGGGTGGGTTGATGGAAGTGGTAGTGGTAGTGGCTTGCATGTTCATGTGTTTCCGTTTTTGGGGGATCGGTAGGGAGGCAGGGGTGGGGACTATTTATCTTTTTCAGGTGGGGTGCAAGGGGGGGGGGGACGGGGGGTGGGGGTACACCCAAAATATTGATTGCATGCACGATTTGATCGTTGAAGAAACGTCAGTTTCTGCATGTGTTTCTGCCAACAGTTTTTATCCAAGGCACAGACCATACTATAAATGAGAAAATAATGCTATAAACTAGTTGAAAGCGCACACATCAAGGAACTTTTTTTTATCGTTTACAATGTTTTACACTATTAACATAACCATCATGAAATAGTGTGACAATTATAGCACTATGCTATAATTGTTTTGTCATTTCGACTTTTACTGTGAGCCGTGTTTTGGTGTTGTCTCACTCACTCTAACAGAACGCTTGAAAACATGGCTCACAGTAAAAGTCAAAAAATTTATAGCGTGCACAGGCTCATAGGTTGGAACCAGTTCCAACCTGTTAAACCCGAAATAATTGACAGTGCAAACTTCAACCCGATACGAGTTACAAATAATGACAAGCACACCGAAGTTCAACTCACAACAAGCCGACCCAATCTTGATACCTGATCCAGGTTGGAATTGAAACAAATACGAATTTGCTAGATGTTTTGCCATCTCGTATTTCGCAGTTTATAAAATTTTAGAAAACTGTTTAATTCGTTTCACCTTAGTGGGTATACTTTACAGGGAGTGTTATGTGATGTCGGATCTTATAATTTTTCTAGGTGCAATTAGCTCCTCGTTGAAGGGGTAACGGATATGCGGTGAGTTGTTCCAGGTTATTGTTTCCGATTGGATGATTGAAGGAGATCGGTATTATGTGGAAGTATGGCCAGGAATCCTAAGGCGATTGATTCTTCAGGTACTAAGGAATTACTGCCGCTTTGCTCTGTTTGGAACTTAAAATCAATGCAATCAACTTCTTAACTTGTATGTAAGTATAACATGATTTTATGGGCAGAAATAGGTTAGAGAAATACTTTGGCTCAACCGAAATCCGAACGCGTCCGTTCGGGATGTGGCTAAGAAGCTGCACCTAAGCCGAAGTTTTGTCCAGAAGGCCAAAACTAAGGCTGGGCTTCGAACGTTCAAGGTACAAAAGGCCCCTAATCGCGACGAGAAGCAGAACAAGTCCGCCAAAACCCGTGCCAGGAAGTTGTACCTCAACATGCTGACGAAAGTTGAATGCTGCATCATGGACGACGAAACATATGTGAAGGCCGACTTCAAACTGATCCCCGGCAACCTGTTTTTCACGGCCAAGGATAAGTTCAGCGTTCCGGAGCATGTCCGCACTCAGAAGATGTCCAAATTTGCGACGAAATTCCTGGTTTGGCAAGCCATCTGCACGTGCGGGAAGCGGAGTGCACCTTTCGTGACCCAGGACACGATGAACGGACAGGTGTACATAAAAGAGTGCCTCCAGAAGCGGCTGCTTCCTCTCCTGAAGGCCCACAACGTCCCAACAATCTTCTGGCCTTATTTGGCCTCATGCTTCTACTCCAAGTACGTGCTGAAGTGGTATGCGGACAATAAGGTCAATTTCGTGCCGAAAATGTTCAACCCTCCCAACACTCCGGAGCTCCGCCCCATCAAGAAGTACTGGGCGATTATGAAGCAGCAACTTCTTAGACGACCTAAAGTAGTAAAGACAGTCGAGGACCTGAAGAAAGTATGGGTTTACATGCAAAAAACGGTTGATTCACAGGTTGTGCAGAATCTTATGGCCGGGGTTAAGGCCAAGGTGCGGGCATTTGCGTATGGACTGTAAATAAAATACGAGTAAAATGGTAAAATGAAGTTTAATAGTTATTTCTCAATCCCTGAAAATTTGATGGCAATCGGATGAAAACGCGAATTTTGCGAATCAATTTTGTGTGTGGCAATTTCATCGTGGACACCCTTTAAAGGCTTTATCTATTTATTTATCAGTTATTTTGTCCATCTCTTCTTTTTCTTCTTTAGCATTTCAAGCTTATTGCTTTCACAATAAGCTTGTTGCTTGCTCTCAACATAGTGTTCTTAATGCACTTCCACAGTTATTAATTAAGAGCTTTCGATGCCAGATGCAATTTTTGCATTAGTATGATGGCTGAACTTGCCATATTATACGCTATGCCCAGGGAGTCGAGAAATTTTTCCTTCACGAAAAATTCCTAGACCAGACCGGGAATCGAACCCAGCTACCTCCAGCATGGTGTTGCTTTGTAGCTGCGCCTTTATCGACTGAGCTAAGGGAGGACCCATCCTTCCGTCCATAGTTCATTCTAAACTGGCGGCGGTAGAATATATTGATTAATATAACGGTTACAAAAAATAAACAAAAATACATAAAGGTGTATACTAAAATAACGCCATGTAGTTGCTGCAATCCAAGAAATCTGAAAAATTCTCTTTCATCACCCGTCCTTATATTTTCAGGCATTCTTCTCTTTTCAGAGAGCGTGTAATGGCGCTGTTACAATAAGTCATAGGGAGCTAGGACTTAATGCTTAAGTACCAATTTGTACCCAAAAAACCACAACCCGACAAATCTGCCTCAGTTTCGCCCAATCGAAGATTTCTTCGGAGTTTTGAGCTCCTTGATGTGCAAAAAAAAACTGGAGAGCCACGCATTGCAAACAGTTGATTGGTAGAAGATTATGGACACCGTTTTCAAATGTTCACTAATTTTTTTTTCACAATGGACAATGTATCTTTAATTCCAATAAATCAAATCTTCTTCAAGTATGTTTGTATCCTTTTGACAGATTGAGAAAGAAATTCCAAAATTTTAGTTGCCACCCGTTATAAATGTTCAACAGCCATCATTTGAGAGAAAGGTTGAACTTTTTGAGAAATACATGTAGTAATAGTGACTTGTAATAAATATATTCCGATATTGTAGTTGTCCAGGCGGCATGCCAAAAAATCGTTTCGATAATATTTTGTTGGTGCCAATACAATGCGATGTACGGTCCGATTTCTATAAAACACCATTATTAGTTTTTGTACAATGCAGTATCTGAAAGTTTACACGAATAAGCGAACAATGGCTCGTTTTAGCCTGCCAGTAGAGTATTGTTAAATAATTTTGACATTATTCAATGCCGCAGAGTATGAAAAGTTCGATGAAAAACCATCCATAAAGAGGAAAGACATCAAAGCGTCAAAGAATGAGCTATTTATAAGTGCATAACTTTTTCAACGCTAAAACCAGATTGTCTCATATCTCAAAGCATTAAATACAGTTTCGTGTGATGCAAACTGAAAAGGTCAAAAACTTATGTGCAACGCATAATTTTAGTCACTCGAAACCCTTTTGTCAACGACCAACTTCTCTACGTGTCTATGTGTATCACTTGCGATTTCAGGCTACGAATCCATAGAAGCTATCCTCTCCAGTGTGCCACCAGTGCCAGTGCGTCGAACATTGAACATCGCTTTAGTTTCGCAGGCATTAAATCGCCGGAAATATGATCTGTTCAGCTTGTGAAATATATTAAAACTTTATAATTGTAATCCTCAAACAAGTGAACAAAATTCGATCACAAAAACGCGTGAAAGTGTTCATTTTGGTGAGATGAACGCTGGACAGCAGAAGGTGCAGAGGGGATACATCTAAGCAACCCCGCGCCAGACTGGCGCCGCATGCTGAGAGCAACGATGATGACGATGATGATGCTATCGCTTTCCAATTATTCGTTTTGAAAAATCAGGACTTTCTTTTTACTCTGCACCGCATCAGGAAAGCAGGATGCCAACCAAGCTGGAAGTTGTGCTCATCAACAGTGCCGATGGGATTTACTATCCCGGACAGGAAGTAATTGGCGACGTAATCGTGACACTGGGAAAAAGCTGCAATGTGTCTAGTGAGTGAGGTTTTATTGATTACCCATTAGTTGAATCAAAGGAGCATATTGTTTGTTTTTTTTTTGTTTTTCTAGAATTGCTTCTGACCATTTGTGGAGTCGGGAAAGCTAAATTTCCCGATCTGGAGAAAACAGGAAAGGGAGCCTACCGTGGCAAAGAGCGGTATTTATCCTCGGAGCTGGTTCTGTACCAGCCATTCGGTACGAAATCACACAATTTTGCGAAATAAAGAAAAACGGTAAACCAAGATCTTGTTTTCAGACAAATTAACTGAAATCCCCGCGGCAACGTACAGTCATGGCTTTGCGTGCCAACTTCCAGAGACTCTTCCGGCATCTTTCGAAGGCAAATACGGCCACATTCGGTACTGGTTGAAAGCAACCTTGGAGCGACCCTGGAAACAGACGAAAAGCTATACGTTCCACTTCCAGATCGTTCGGCAACTGGATCTTAATGATGAAGTCCTTCTACCCGTGCGATCTGAGCTGACCAAATCCCTTGGCTATTGGCCATGTGTGCCCAGTGGCGTTCTGTACGCGTCCGTGGAACTCTCAACATCCGGTTTCGTGCCCGGCCAATTCATTCCGGCGGTAATTCAAGTCAACAACAAGGGCAACAACAAAATGACAAGGATAGTGACCATGCTAGTGCAGAAGGTAGTTTACAGAGCAAGGCGACCGACGGTATTCCAGACAGTTGAGCGCACAGTAGTTTGTAAAAATGTTACGCCTGGAATCAGGCTGCCAGAGGGCGGTGTCCTTGCTGCGGAAAACCTGCAAGTGCCTTGGGTGTTGCCGTCGAGCAGCTATTCAAATGTGGTCCAAGTAGGGTACGAAGTGGCGGTGGAATTTCAGTTCGACACCTGCTTCTTCAACGCCAATCAGACAGTTCGGGTGCCGGTGACGATTGGGGTGATACCGGCACGGGATTCCAATCTTATCGAAAGCAAAGCCATCCGGGTGTGGACACGGAAAGCGTGAATGTTGCATTTAGTTTTTTATTTATTCGCCGCCAAAGACTAATCGACTACTATGATATATGGACTGTTAGATCATGAAATGAAATTTATGAGTCGTTGCAAGCATTGTTGATACCAAACTATCGTGTTCCTTCTTCTTCGTGATTTCTTTTTTCTTCTATTCGGTGACAACACACGAATGGGATTTTCATTCTAATTCTACGAATAAATACATTTCATAAGTAGATATGCCGGTACGTGTTTTATTTGAATAAGCCCATTGAGTTTAAAGGGAATTTCTCGGTAATTTTTGTTAGTTAGCCACCGACGGTTGCTAGGTATAAGTAACATTGAGTTGGCCTTGCCTTTTAGTCTATACATTTTTCATCACTTCCGCTCAAACCCAAGGGTAAATCCCTTAGAACAGTGTGCCAGCCACGATGTCTTACACATTAGACGAACTTCGATTTCTAATCCATACCACCTGTGTGGCACACTGAGAAACACTTTTGACAGTTGAGCTTATAGAAATAAGAAACTAGCAACCTTGCCAATATGCATTGCCTGGTTGCCAAGTTCAGCAGAAAATAATAATTTGGGCCCCTGCAGAGTGTGAGCTTTTTAGTGGAATACCTGTAACTAGAAAATGGGAAGAAAGATTAGTAATTTCCATTTAATGGCAATAATTAAATCGAAATTTGAGCTGTCAACACATCGGCACCTTCGGCACATTACCAGAACTCCCAGAACATTGCAACCCTTGCAGACACAACTAAAAAAAAAAGCACGGGAAACAAGTGTGCTGGGCAACCCCCCCCCTGCCGGAAACCTTTTTTCTCTTTTTTTTTTTTAGGGAAAAAAAAAAAAAAATATATATATACTCATAAAAAAGCAATGATAATATCTATGTGTCCGAAACATGGATTTTTGCAATGCGATCAACAAATGATATCTATTTGTAACCACACATACTTCTTATGTGTACACATAACCACTATGTGTGGCCACACATACTTTTCATTTGTCACATATACTTCATTTGTGTTTCTCCGAGGGTTCTGTTTATGTGTGAACACATCAGTGTTATATGGAATTTTCTATGGATTTTTGCCAATAAATATGTGTGGATTATTTCCGGTGTAGATATTTGCAATAGCCCCATACCAATAATTTTTATAAGTACAACACATGAAAATTGTATACGTGATACACATATAATTTTTGAGTTCCAATTCATTTAAATTATGAGGTTTATAGATATTTGCAATAGCCTCATACCAATATTTTTCATGTGTAGACCGCATGTAAATTGTATTGGCAATACACATATTATATATATACACGCACTTAGGTGCGCAACTAAGTTCCCGCTGTTTAGCAATAGATGGCGCCAGTAGTAAGTGCTGGTCGAATGTTGTACATCTCAAGCTTCATAAACCAAGCTCAGACATATGGTAAACAAACCGCTTTGCCAAATCAGTGATTTTGGTTTAGTGTTATATATTTTGGTTGTTTGAAGATGTCTGATTTCGTGCCAAATAATCGTCATTTGCGGGAAGTGTTGATTTTCTTCTTTCATTCGAAGAAAACGGCGGCTGAAGCACATCGAGAGCTCCAAAAAGTTTACGGTGATGCTGCTCTGAGTGAAACAACGTGTCGTGATTGATTTCGTCGCTTCAAAAACGGTGATTTCAGTGTTGATGATCGTCCGCGTGAAGGAAGGCCAAAAAACTTCGAAGACTCTGAATTGGAGGCATTGCTCGATGAGGATCCGTGTCAAACGCAAGAAGAGCTTGGTTCAGGATTAGGAGTTTCCCGCCAAGCCGTTTCTAAGCGATTGCATGCGTTGGGAATGATTCAAAAGCAAGGAACTTGGGTTCTTTACGATTTGAAGCCTCCCGTGACATTAACGAGACAAGAATTATCCCACGTCACCTGCAGATGGCCACCCGCAACAACGAGGAACTGAACCAAGAATGCCAAGAAGAAAGCCCAAGTTCAATCGCGAACCATGTTTCTCCCCCGTCAACTAAATCCGTCCTTTTCAGGGCGACCAAATCAATTTGTCACTTAAAGAGTTTGTTTGAATTTTTCTCTGGTGCTGTTTGAAATTTCCATTACCCGACTGAACATGACATTGCTTTAAACGCCGCGTCCCGGAGTAAATGGCAAAGCGCGTTGAACAACCAACGAACCAACAGATGCATAAGTATCTTCTACGCATTAAAGATAGTGGCCCTCTCAACCATCGTAGAAAATACAAGGGGTATCATATAAAGAGCCACAAATGTTTTGGGGGGGAAAAGTTTCTTACTTTTTTATTTCTAAGGGGCGAGTGTTCCATTAGCACTTTTGCGACCTAGACGTCTATCGGCAATAATAGACTTAGAATTCCAACCACAACCAAAACCAAAACCATCAACAAGAAAGGAAAAGGGGGGAGGTGATGACAAGAAAGTAGGTGTGGGTCTGTGTCTTCGGATGAGAAAGGTCGGGTAAGGTAAGATAAAGTATGGACGACATATACCGGGTGGGAAGCATGTTATCCCAATACGTCGTTTGCTCCAAAGGATAGGCATTATGAACGGCTTCGTCTGTGATATTTCCGTGCGGGCTGAAAGATGGCTTCCTTTCGGATTTAAATCAAAAAATTAGGCCGTTTTCAGCGGTGTTCTATTATTTTGGTCTGGTTTTATAACAGTTCCAAAAATATAGACCACAAAAAATAGATCAACTGTTTTCCAGTTACACCGCCATTGTTCTAAATTTTATGTGATGCCGTTCGTTTGTTTTGTTTTGGAACTTCGCCTGCTTCGTTTGAATTTGGTTGGTGTTAAGTTCGTTCGACTTTTCAAAATGATTCTAGAAAGTTTCCGAGTTTTCCGAGTCAAGAGCCAGTTTATCGCGATCTATTCCTCCCAATACTTGTTAGTGCTGGGCAAATATTAAGATGAGCGACTGTTAAGTGCCGTTTTATGGTAAACGATGTGAAGGATTTCCTTCTTGCTGACACAGCTGAAAATACAAATTAATTTACACGGAGGAAGCTTTCATATGCGTAACTATTATGTTTGACTGGATGAGAGTACGACACTAGCTGACCAATCATCGGTAATGTGCTGGGTAATCTGCGACCTCAGTTTAACGCTGTTTTGACAACGATTTCAGGCCTGAATAAAGCATTCCGACCGGTTGAAAACCCTGAATTGAAACTCCATTGCCAGTACCTCTTCCGGGATCGCCGTTAGTTCAGACTTTTAGGTGTGCCTAAATTTCGAACACCCACAGATCTCCTACGACAGGACTTTCTACAAGCCCCTCTGCAAAAGGTTCGCGTTTTTTAGTAAGTTGAGCATCGCGTCATCGAGCACTACATTTGTCCTGGAAGAAAGTATTAAACGGAAACGAACTTGTCCACCGTTGTTTGGCATGGTCTTACCCACCCCGTTGATTGCCTTCGCCGCCTTTTCCTGGGCATAGCTCACATAACTATTGAAGTTCAGTTCGTCATCAATCCTTCCGGAGCAATGACCCTTTTCATTTGCCGACTAACAGTACCTCCGTTTTCCACTAGCCTGTTATCGACAATACGATGTCATCCGCAAAACTAACGATCACTACGCCAACATTAGCACTATGGAACATTCCGATCCAGAGGATGGAACCTTGCAAAACTTCCGTCTTGATCTTCATCGTTGTTTGACCCATAACTGTCTCGGGAATCAACACCCGGCTCTGGAAGTAATTTCTCCGCAGAGGAAGTGATACACGTTTTGCGGAGCTGAAAAATTCCAAATATCCCGCATCTAAGCTCGCTCAACCCCTTTATGGTCGCATAAATTCCAAAAGCCTTTTTTAGGCTTATTAGCTGATTGCGCAAGGTGCGAGATGTTTGGGATTTTCAGCTTGACAAAACTTGTGTCACTCTTCCTTTTGTGTACTTACTTCCAGGAGTGCAAACTTGTGTTGCTATTTGAAATGCTTCAAATACTTCGAAAAATCATATTTGTGACTGGAATTTTCTAAAGCATCTCTCGTACTAGCCTTCATATGCTTCCCTAGTGCACAGAACTCAATATATGGGAAATACATCTTTTTGGGGAAGACTCAAGTAAAGTGTAAAAAATATTTGTTACAAAAATCATGCATGATAAAAATAAACAAAGCTGTAAAAGCATTTAAGGATTGTTTAAACAACTTTTTATATCAGTGCCAATATGTGCCAAATTCTAGCTCTATAGACCCACATTAGAGCACTTTTCCCTACTTTTAATAACGGCACGTAACTTTCGGATTTAATTGATCGAGAAATTATTTTATCAAATTAATGGCTAATTGTCGCATTCACAATAATAGTTTAACACAACGTACACCGCTGAAAACAGAGTTACGGCTAGAAAAACGAGCGAGCGATCGACGAGTTTGTGCACCTTGCCCTTGTTGTTGTTTTACGCCGTTTTTCCAGCTGTTTTAACACATTTAGAACGCGCTGGATTCCGTTCCAAATTCGGCACAAAATAAAACAAAGCGTATGACAGTTTTACTTTTTTTACACCAAAACTGTTCGAAAATGAAAATTAGAACGCACCGGTGAAAATGGAAAATTTGGTTTGGTCTATTTAAATGTCAAAATTTAGAATAGACCGCGACCGCTGAAAACGGCCTATGCATGGCGGGGTGTTGGGGAGACGAAGAGGAGAGAAGCACAAATAGCTAGGCGCCGGTTTAGGCGATACCAAAACTCATCAAGACCAGATATCCAGTAAGCAGCTCAAGGTCGCATAAGCTTGTTCAGCAGATTCCAATCTGCCCCAACTGATATTCACTAGGCACATCTGAAAAGAATTCTCAACGCGGATATTTGAAGGGCAGCATTGATGTACGGTATTGTGTACACAAACAACGTAGTGATTACTTTGTTACACTGATGCCGGCTGAGCCAACAACCTGAAAGTTACCGTTGCGGTCCAATCTCCTGGCAGCTCACGAGTTGTTCCATCCAGTCTAAGCGCTCGCGAGTGAAATCGAGTCTTGGTTTCGGAGAAGAAAAAGTTGTGTGATAAGCAGTGCCAACAACGTCATTAATTGCAAGCATTCAGCGATTTGGCTGAAGAATCTAAAAGGCATATTGCTGAGTCGTGAGTAGCGTGGAATGTTCATCTGCGACCTTCCGACAAGCGTCATCATCATTGAGGATAATCTAGCCTGTACCCGCGGCGTTGCTGAGCAGCCCCGTGATACATAAACGGATGAAGTATGTATGTACATGTTTTAAACTGAATTATTTTAATCGTATTGTGTGTGTGAGTGTGGAGAGGGAAGGTGGTTTTTAGAGATGATCTCTTAAAGTTACCCGATCGCGAAAATGCTTATCGTAGTTCAACTGGTCCTTGGGGTTCTGCCCAGAAACCTCACCAATATTACCAAATTTCAAAAAAATGAGTTCTGTACCACGAACGATTGCGCAAAATTTTATAATCTATCAACTGTAAAATGATCGACTTGTTTTAAACAGTACCCGAATTGCCCTCAGAATAAAAATTCTCCGTAGCAGGCTATGGAAATTGAAGGGGTATCAAATTGACCCCTGAGATCCTGTTGAAGCAGGGGTTGGTCGCTTTAGAACCCTCTGCTTCCTTCAGTCAAGATACTTGATGTGCGAAAACTAGGCACAGTATCGATCACTAAGGGTGAAAAGAAATTTACCCACTCAGACTCGTTTCGTGTGACTTTTTCTGGTTCAGCCCTCCCTCAATACGTCGAGTTGGGAAAACTTCGACTACCTGTGCGGTTGTTTGTACTTCGGGTAATGATCTGCGAAAAATGCAAGCAGATGGGACATACGACCTCCCATTGCAGCAATAAGGCACGCTGCTCTAATTGTGGGGAGAAGCACGAGGATGGCGCCTGCGCAGATAGCACACCAAAATGCGCTTTCTGCAAGGGTACTCCTCCTCATGCTCTCTCATCGTGCACGGCATAAAAACAACGCGGGAAACAATTAGAACGCTCGCTAAAACAGCGTTCCAGGCAATCTTTCGCCGAAATGGTGAAAAAAGCCTCACCATCACCCGATGCCAATACAAATCCCTTAACTCCTCTGTCAGATGACGAGTCTGACTTTGATTCGGCTGAAGAGGGAATATCGTTCACTTTTCCGGAAGGTGCTTCAAGGAAGCGAAGACGCGTCTGCCCACGGAAAGTTGCTGAAAAAAGGTGGAAAAAAGGAAAAAACAATTCCTCCTGGTTTCCGTAGTACTAACTACACCCAGGACTTTCCATCTCTCCCGGGGACATCCAAAACCCCTGATGCCCCAATTTTAAGAACAGAAGCCCCCTCCTCAAGTGGGCTGTTCTCATTTGATGACATTGCCGAAGGTATCTTCAAGTACCTCGAAATGTCTGACCCTCTTAAAAGCATTGTTCTTGCAATGCTTCCCTCAGTGAAAACTTTTTTGAAGCAATTGACAATCAAGTGGCCCCTCCTTGCAGCAATCATTTCCTTCGATGGATGATTTTCCAAATGAGGTCGGGGATTTGATCACTGTTCTACAGTGGAATTGTCGAACTTTAATTCCTAAATTGGAATCATACAAATTGTTAGCTCACAACACCGGTTGTGATGCATTTGCTCTTTGTGAAACATGGCTCTCTTCCGAAATCGATCTTCCCTTTCATGATTTCAATATAATTCGTCTTGATCGTGAGGATTCACGTGGAGGAGGAGTACTTTTGGGGATCAAAAAGTGCTAATTCTTCTATAGAGTGAATTTTCCTCCAATTCCAGGTATGGAAGTTGTCGCATGTCAGGCTGTTATTAAAAATAAAAGCCTTTGTATTGCTTCTGTATATATTCCTCATAGAGCCTCAATTACGGAAAACAAATTTCAGATATTTGTTCGGTCCTTGCTGCTCCACGGTTGATCATGGGAGACTTTAACTCTCACGGTACAGGCTGGGGAGAACTGTATGATGACAAACGTTCTGCTTTGATATATGACCTCTGTGACAACTTCAATATGACAGTTCTTAACAATGGAGAAATAACACGTTTGGCTGGAACATCCTCAGTTGGCAGTAGATTAGACCTCACACTTTGTTCGAATTCATTATCGTTGGATTGCACATGGAATTTGATTCAAGATCCCCACGGTAGTGATCACTTGCCCATAAAAATTTCGGTTGCCACCGGGTTCAATCCGTTGAAATCTGTCAACGTCACGTATGATCTTACCCGTCACATCGATTGGAGAAAGTTTAATACAGTAGTAGATGAAGCCGTAACGACGGTAGAAAGGCTTTCACCGCTAGAAGAATATAACTTCCTCTCCAACCTGATCTTAGACAGCGCGCTTCAAGCTCAAGCTCGACCAGTTCCAGGGACGTCATTTCGCAGGAAACCTCCTTCTCCATGGTGGGATCGGCTATGCACCGAGGTTTAACGTAAAAAGTCCAACCCGTTTAAAGTGTTCCGTAGACGTGGAACACCTGAGCACTTCGAAGTATACGTGGCTCTCGAACGCGAACTTAAGAGCCTCATCAAGGCCAAAAAACGCGGATACTGGTGAAGATTCGTGGACGGGCTATCGCGCGAGACGTCGATGAGTACTCTTTGGAACACAGCGCGAAGATTGCGCAACCGAACTACGAACAACGAGAGCGAGGAGTACTCGGACCAATGGATCCTCAAGTTCGCGCGAAAAGTTTTTCCAGATTTGGTGCCAGGACGGATCATTCCTCGTGAAACCGAGAATTCGATAGATAAGATCAGCCAACCTTTTTCAATGGTAGAGTTCTCTCTCGCACTCCTTTCGTGTGGCAATACGGCTCCAGGAGCTGATAGAATCAAGTTCAACGGCTTAACAACCTTCCAGACGTCGCGAAGAGGCGCATTTTGAACTTGTTCAATCAGATTTAGGAGCTCAACACTGTACTGGATGATTGGAGGCGGGTGAGAAATATCGCCATTCAAAAACCTGGCAAACCCGCGTCCGACCACAACTCCTATCGACCCATCGCGATGTTATCTTGTATTCAAAAGTTGTTGGAGAAAATGATCCTCTTCCGTCTGGACAAATGGGTTGAGACGAATAACCTGCTTTCAGATACTCAATATGGTTTCCGTAGGGGTAAGGGAACGAACGACTGTCTCGCGTTGCTTTCCACAGATATTCAGTTAGCTTTTGCTAAAAAAGAGCAAATTCCTGCTGTATTCTTGGACATAAAGGGGGCTTTTGATTCAGTATCTGTTGAAGTTCTTTCAGATAAACTCCACGCTTGTGGCTTTTCACCATTAATGAATAATTTTTTGTACAATTTTCTGTCAGAGAAACATATGAGCTTCTCTCATGGAACCTCTTCAGTTTAACGATTTAGCTACATGGGTCTCCCCCAGGGATCATTTTTAGGCCCCCTTTTGTATAATTTTTAGGTCAAAGACATTGATTGTTGTTAAAGTGACAACTGTACGTTGAGACAACTTGCAGATGAAGGAGATTTGGGGCGATGGCAACATTCTATCATCCCAAAGGTGTCGAAGAAATCTTGGTTTGGGGGTATGGATGTGGGTCGAGACTTCATTCGTGTCATGTCTCGCCTCATGTCCAATCATTATTCTTTCAACGCTCATTTATACCGGGTTGGGCTGAGCGACAGCAATCTCTGTGAGTGTGGACAAGGCTATCAGGACGCAGATCACGTTATTTGGTCTTGTGTTGAGCATCGTGGAGTCAGATCGGAGCTTTATGATTCCCTTCGGGCTCGAGGTAGACAACCCAATGTGCCAATTCGAGATATTTTGGCTGTACGTGATTTGGAGTACATGAAACTAATTTATGTGTTTGTGACTAACATTAGCCTTAGAATGTAGCTAGTTCAACCTGTATGTTTACTATAAGTTTTTTTTTATCTGTGTATGTTTGTATGTGTGTTTTTTTTTTCAAAAAATGTTCAAGTCAAAAGAAAACCATAAATTGTATAGTTATAAGTGTTTAGATAATTTAGAATTTAAATTTAATGTGTTATGTAAACCATACTTTAAATTCCCACTCTCTTTTCCATCCGTAATTTGTAATTCCTATTAACCTCGAGACGGCCGCGAGTAATCGGCTCTATCCTTCTAACTTTAGTTTTAAGATAAATGATGTATAAAAATATCAAAATATGGCTCTGTAAAGTTGATTCGATTGAGCCTGTACAAATAAACGATTGTTAAAAAAAAAAAAAATAGGGTAAATAATCTCAACCGTAACAAAAAGGTTATGGAGATGGCTTCCAAGCCAGAAGTGCTTCGACAAAAAAATATTTGCACGGTCGTAGAAAATCCAGGCCAGCATGGAAGGTGAGGAATCACTTCAAGCGCAATCCAAACCATTCGATTCGGGACGTGGCCAAGAAGTTCAATTCTCCAATGGTCAATGGATCGTCCAGCATACAATTCAAGGTAAGTAAGGCGCCTTACCGAACCGATAAACAGAATGCGCTAGCCAAATTCCGCGCCAGGAAGCTGTACCGCGAGTGATTGGTGTAGCCGAAATGCATCGTAATGGACGATGAGACGTACATTAAAGCGGACGCCAAGCAGATCCAAGGCCTGGAGTGTTTTTATCTGCAATTTCCGCCTGGATGTTCCAAAGAATTTCCGCAAGAAGAAGGTCGACAGATTTGCCAAGAAGCACTTGAAGTGGCAGGCGATCTGTGGTGGCGGCAAATTCAGCAATCCGTACATAACGACCAACACTATAAAGGGCAAGCTACGGAAAACAAGGAAGGTCTTCAAAAACTACAAGAATTTGAAGAAAGAATGGATGAAAGTAAGTAAGATAGATGGTGCAAGTGTTGTACAGGATTTGATGGGTAGCATTAAGTCCAAGTTGCGGGAATTCAGCCTAGGAAAGGGGGTTGAATAAACCAATTTTGAAAACATAGCTAGTATGTGTTTATTTATTCCTTGAGAGTTTCAAAAATATCCGACATAAGATGAAACTATGGTGATTATTTTTGTCTGTTACATTTTTTTTTCGAGTACAATCTTTAGAGAGTCTTGGGATAGACTACTCCGTCAGACAAACGGTCAATCTATAAGACCACCGTATTTTTTTCATCATAGCAAGCGTCCATCGAACGTGTAAGCCGTGATACTAAAAGTTAGTCGAATTTATCACCTTAAACATTTACCAAAGTTTCTTCAAAACGACGTATGTGATAGATAAAAATTTAAATGTAAATATCTCAAAACTCTTAGCACCCTGCGAAAACTAGCGCTAACAGCATACAGGATATTTCCCTCACATGATGAAGTTCCATGAAACAGACATTAAAGGTTTGTTTACATCTTTGTTTGCAAAAGCAGATTCATCGTTGCGAATAAGTTATCGATGATTCCTAAGGCAGATTAAACGTTTGGCTCATTCAATTAAAAAACTGTGATTAGTGGCTAAAAAACCGCTTTAAAATTACTCTATTCATCCGACTGTCTAGACATTTTAAATGACATTAAGGATGAGGTTTTACGGATACGCACAAGAATGTAAGGAAAAAATACTTCTAAACACGAACGAAATGGACTGCTATTTGAACCAGTTGCATATGGAACGTAACGCTCTTTTCAGAAGTGTACTGCCTTGTACGGGCCCATACGTTTGGGATTGCTTGTGGGTGAGCTGATGCAGTTCAAACATGAAAATAATTAACACACGTCAGTTGTGCTTTCTTTTGCAAACATTGCGTGATGCATTTAATTAGCAACAGCACAAGTACGAAACTGTGTTGCATTTATGAACGAATTCTTTTTTTATCGCATCAATCGATTCAAAACGCTTCTACTTGAGCGGAATTTTCAGTTTTGGGAAGAGAAAGAAGTCGCACGGGGCAAGGCTCCAGAAAATATGGTGCTTGTTTGATGGTATTGGTGGAGTTCTTGGCCAAAAATTCACAAATAGTGAGCGCGGTGAGTGATGGAGCGTTATCGTGGTGTAAAATCCACGAATTATTGCGCCACAATTTTGGCCTCTTCTTTCGAATTGCCTCACGCAAACGTCTCATAACTTGTAAATAATACTCTTTTGTTAACCGTCTGACCTTCTGGAAGGAATTCAGAATGGACGACACCGCGAAAATCAAAGAAAACGGTCAGTAAAACTTCTAATTTTGGAGCGACTTTGTCGTGATTTTTTTGGTTTCGGCTCATCTTCGGCGCGCCATTCGGACGATTGTTGACTTGTGAGCACATTTCAAATTCATATACCCACGTTTCATCACCAGTTATGATGCGTTCCATGAATGTGGGATCGCCATCTGCGTTCGCAATCATCTGTTTAGCGACCTCAACTCGATGCTGTTTTTGCAAAAAATTCAGCTCTTTTGAACAAGTCGTGCTTCAATGTGCTTTGCGCCCAGAATTCTCGTCAAAATGTGTTCGGTCGATCCAAATGAGATATCAAGGAGTGCAGCTATCTCCCGAATGCTAACGAGCGGTTTTCCATAACTAAATTCTTCACGGAAGCGATGTTTTCATCGGTAGTTGAGGTCGATGGTCGTCCAGAACGCGGCATGTCACTCACGCTTTCACGGCCTTCTTTAAAGTCTTTGTGCCAAACAAATGTACGATTTTGTGACATAGAGTCCTCACCAAAGGCTTTTTGCAACATTCTGAGCGTTTCCGCTGCAGAAAATCCGTTTGCAACACAAAATTTCACACAAACGCGTTGTTCCAATTCTTTATCCATGGTAAAAATCGCCGAGCGTCTATTTTTCGACTAACAAAAGCAGTTGTCAACAAAATAATGGATAATGGTTCAATGAAGAAATGTGAACTAGTGTGCACTAATAAAAAAGTACGAAAAGGTTTAGAACGGATTGAAGGTAGAAAGCGAGTAAGGGAGGGGGAGGGCGGAAAGCAACTATTGTTATAATTCTTGTTCTTGTTTCCCAGGGGGGAGAGGGGAGCGAAGGAGTGTGAATATGAGAAATAAAATTTAAATTTAGTTTATGTATTTGTCAGTAGGCGGTTATAAATGAAAAAAAACGATAAAAAATATAATTATTAAATTTTTTTTCAGTTTTGTATTTCGGGTGTGGCAGCAAAGAGCGAAATTGTGTTCATAAGTAGAAAAATAAAATAAAAATAAAAAAAAATATAAAAATAGGGGGAGAGTAAAATATAAAAATAAATAAGGATAAAAGTGGGAAGTTATTTTTGACTATGTAGAGGTTTGGGGGGTTTTGTTTATAAAAAATATTTATTTAAATATTTTGTGGGGGGTAGTGGCCATTTTTTTTACTACACAGCTTGAAAAAGTAGTGTGAATTTCGGTTCAATATCATGGACATAAATGGAGCGTCACAAAACCAGCATATTAATATTATAAATCGTGTAAAGTTCTGAGACATTTCATTCATTGCCGATAGTGTTGTACACAAAAGCTCGTAGTTATTATAACTATTTCATGCAAGCTGCTGCTTCGTGTGGAATGAAATAAAATTTCGCATGCTCTGATATTTACATCACAATGAAAATTCAGTTTTTTTTTCTCTGTAGCACAGACTGAACCTATCTTATATCTGTGTCATTTGCCTAATACTAGATTTAAAACGGCCTTTACGTATTCTAAAGTCAAACGTTTCAACACCATTTAACAAATTAAGACACTTTTCAAGCTGGAGATTTTGTCCGAACACCGTCCAGTATCTAACAGTCCAAAATATTGATCGTGGGCGGAACTGACACTCTGGAACGAAGAAGCTCGAACGCGAACATTCTTTGTAAGTTGGTACGCCGCTGGCGCAGCGATTTCAATCTTATTTATCGATGTTCGTAGGTGAGCAGCCTACGAACGAATAGCTTGATAACTGGCTTTGGTATTTAAGAGTTCAGATTAAGAGGTAAAATACCTGAGGATAATACCATAAAATTGTTCCCACAATGTTATTCGAATACCAAATTGAGGTACACTGATATGCAAAATAAAGTGCCCACCTCATCGTTTTTTTCAATTTCTCTCATTTACTTGGTTCAAATTAAAGTAAACACACTGTATTTTTTTTATTATCTTATTTTTTATATTCTTTTAAGTTTCACTTATGGAATACTGAAAAAAGGAGTTTTACTTAAAGAAAAAATAAATCAATTTGTGTTGAAAAAAAAAACAGTGACAAAATAAAGTGCCCACTTCAAAAATCGATATGTTTTCGATAAGTTTCCATTGGAAGACCCCTCGATTGTTTATGTTTTGATATTTTGACATGTTTTGAAGCAAACGGCTCAACCTGGTGCATTTGTATACGTGATCGCATTTGATTCAATTGAAAAAAAAAAAAAGGAGAACGCAGTGCTTTCGAAAGCAATTCCCTTGTGTATCCGAAAATTGGTCGTTCGTGATGTGCAAAACGGTGAATCGCACCGGGCTGTCGCTAAGAAGTACAGTATCAGTAAGGCAGCGGTTGGCAAAATTCGTCTGAAGCTTAAAACGTTTGGATCAGTGGTGGATCGCCCTTGCAGAGGCAGAAAGCGCAAAACGGATGCGAGAACGGACACCAAGATCATGCGCGAAGTCAAGAAGAACCCGAAGGTAACTGTCAGCGAGATCCAGGAAACCCTTCAGTTATCAGTTTCCGGTCGAACTGTTCGTCGCCGTCTCGTAGCACAGGGGTTGAATAGCAAACTTGCCCGGAAGCGCCCATTTATCAGCAAGGCAAACAAAGCCAAACGGCTTAAGTTTGCTAAGGAGCATGCTGATAAGCCCCTAGAGTTCTGAAAAACGGTTCTCTGGACGGACGAATCAAAATTCGAGCTGTTTAACCGAAAGCGGCGGGTTCGTGTTTGGTGCAGATCGGGAGAGGAGCTTCAGGAGCGCCACATCCAAGGCACGATGAAGCATGGAGGAGGAAATGTGATGGTCTGGGGGTGTTTTTCGTGGGGTGGAGTGGGAAGCATTGTGAAAATCGACGGGATAATGACGGCAGATTCTTACATCAACATCCTGCGAGAAAATCTGGAGGTTTCGCTGATCCAGACGGGCCTTGAAGAGAAGTTCGTATTCCAGCAGGACAACGACCCGAAGCATACTGCCAAGAAGACCAAGTCTTTCTTCCGGTCTTGTCGGATCAAACCGCTGGAATGGCCTCCACAAAGCCAGGACCTCAATCCCATCGAGAATTTGTGGGCGATTCTCGATGCCAGGGTTGACAAAACTGGTGTAACCAATAAAAATAAATATTTTGAAGCCCTGGAGCGCGCCTGGGAAGAGCTAGATTCATAGCACCTAAAGAACCTGGTCGAGATCATGTCGAAGCGCCTGCAGGAGGACCTGAAGGCCAAAGGAGGACACATCAATTATTGAAATGCTTTTATTTTACTTTAATTTATGTTTTCTGTAGCCTAAATGAAGTGGGCACTTTATTATGTCACTGTTTTTTTTTCAACACAGATTGATTTTTTTTTTCTTTAAGTAAAACTCCTTTTTTTTCAGTATTCCATAAGTGAAACTTAAAAAGAATATAAAAAATAAGATAATAAAAAAAAATACAGTGTGTTTACTATAATTTGAACCAAGTAAATGAGAGAAATTGAAAAAACGATGAGGTGGGCACTTTATTTTGCCTATCAGTGTAAGACAATACCAAAATAGTACCTCTCAGGTATTTTCAGGTATCCAACATAACAAGTTTTGTTATTCGAGAGATATTTTGCTTGTTTTTCTTAGGTATTTTACCTTTTATGCTGTGCTCTTATAAAGGCCAGTTATCAAGATCAAAATTAGGTATTCATATGTTGTAGTCTCCTGCTAGGGATGAAACCAAGCATGGCGGAAGCCTTAGCAATGGTTGCAGTGATGTGTTCTCTGTAGCTTAGTTTGCAGTCCATTACCACTCCGAAGTCATTAATCGATTATACACGGTCCAATTCGATGCCGTTTACTCCGTAATCAAATTTCAGTTGCAGATTAACTGAATCTTATCACCTTACATTTTATCGCATTCATCTCCACTCTGTTTAAAACACACCACCTCGGCTATGTTGTTAATATCTTGCTGTAAAGCTGCATAATCAACCAATGAGGTGATGATTTGGTAAATTTTAAGATCGTCGGCATACATTAGGTGATGTGAATTCAAACGGTGGCTCAAGTCGTTGACGAACAGAATACAGATCAAGGGACCGAAGTGGCTAACTTGTGGCACACCGGATGGTGTTGCAAAACAACTTGACTTAACGGAGCTCAGCTTCACGTAGGTGGATTTGTCTAGTAGGTAGAGCGTAACCACATGATGAGCCAATTAGAAAATCCTAGTTTCTCGAGCTTTTTCATTGATAATTCGTGAGGTACTTTATCAAACACTTTGGAAAAGTTTTCGTAAATACTGTCAACTTGGCAGCGCTTTTTCAAACTGGAGTTCAGTGCGCTATCATATGTCATTGGGTTTATTGCAGTAGAGCGGTTCTTTGCGAAGCCGTGCTGATAATGCAATATTATGGGCTTATCAGCAGAATATATTATCTCGTGAATCAAAAGTTCAAGCGTCTTGGCTAAAGGTCGGTATCGTGTTCGAAAGAAGTTTCGTTTTCTATCTCAATCCCATGTTAAATTCCGTTTACTGAAACGGAAAAGTAAAGAATCTAAAAGAAATTTCTGCAGCAGTATCCACCTGAAAAGAACAAACAATTAAATTGGAATTTGTAAGGTTTCCGCACAAACTAATGGGAGCTGTCACTTTTACTATCGGAAAAATATTCCGCTCGATTATTCCGTAAGTGAAGGTGACATTTCGTTCCATGCAGATCAATTGTCAAAATTCCGCTTGGTAATATTGAACAAAATTCCGTAACCTCTCTACTTTTGAAGTCGATACTGGCCTTAAGTAGCAAAGAATAGAAAATGGTCGATAATTCTTTACATCATGGATGTTTGTGTATGGGTGTGACCGCAAACAACTTCCGTGCATCTGGAAATGTAGTCTCCGATAGCGACTGGTTGAATAGTCAACACACAGGGGCTGCAAGTACTTCAGGATATCGACGAATAAAAACGGGAGGTAGCCCATTTGTCATATTAATGTTGAAAATGCACCTTTTATACAAAGCTTAAGTTTTTTTTTCTTACGTCAATAACTTAATTTCAGACACGCATATAACCTAACAAGCTCAATAAATGTGGCGTTTTTTTTTTCTTTTGGGTCTTAATAGATGTTTTATTGAACATCCATTAAACAAATATTATATCCTATCGATGCTTTCAATAGCATGCTTAATACATATTTATGTTCAGGCCAAGTAATTATCTACTTCGCAAATACTAAATTTCTACAATAAAGCTATTAAACCATGAAGTAATGCAATAGACTTGTATATAACAAATGAATACTATACGCGACTATAATGCTTTGCATTCTATATGAAGCACGATACTAAAATGTACAAACATTAAAAAAAATATAAACAATATTTTCTCATGGCTACCTACAAAACCATACCGTTGCATAAGCGTTTAAGTTAATTTTATATAAATTTTCAAAATTAAAAGTGCTTTACGCATGGAAGTTGTAACAATATTTTACATGCGGCTCAAAGTCGGCAGAGTAACTTTCCGTTTTACTTTCCCTAATTTTATGCGCCATTGATTGAATTGAAAAATGTAGGAGGTAACCTGCATAAATTATTGATTTTTTGTGAGATTTCTTCATGCAACCCACAAAAATCAACATGGCGATTTTCAGATGAAGTCTACAGTGCGGGTAAAAATATTCGTGTTTTCTTTAATGTGTTTTTTTTTTGTCAAAATTGAACAGAGTAATAACATTTATTCTCGGCAGGTTTCCGATTTCTGCCACAGCCTTGAAACCCAGCAAAACTGTACCTTTATCTATATTTCACAATAGTACTTTTTACTCACTCGTGAGTTTGCGAAGCAGCTAGTATACTCAAAAAACAAAAACATTAATTTTCTAAATGTATCTAGGTTACTGATTATTTTTTTTTTAATAAACCATGAACACGTTCTTTTTTTTCATTGTACATCTATCCAGCTCGTATTCGTATTCAGCTTGCTTTTTGCCGGCATTAACCTATATCTTTCTTGGAAGTCATTCAGTGTCAGTCAGTGCGTTCGAAAAGGCCAACGACGCCAACGTAAATTACTCGTAATTCCAAGTCCATCCATGTTGATCACCAGTTCTTTTGAGAAGATGAACTTTCCCTCAACAATCATTGTAATAGTTTCCCAAGTAACCACGAGGCTATAATAGCATGCATATATAGGGCATATTCATTACGTCTAGTGCATCATTGAAGTTGGATTAAAGCTGAAAAGGGCCCCACTAAGATCGAACCATATCTTTTGTTATGCCACAAGACATTGGTAAGGTAGCATTATTGCATTGGTAATGCATCACTAAAGCTAATCTAAAATTTCATTACTTGACAACTGTTGAATGCAATCATATAATGTTTGTGGTTACTTGGGTTACCTAAGCGAGATTTCATTCTGGAGAAATTCGTGAAAGAAGTCGTTGTTTATGTTTGTGACATTGGCTTTTGTGAAAGAAATCGCGAGAATTTTCCTCGTTCAGTGTGATGGAACGCGCATTGCAATGGGTAGTTCTTAGGTTAATTTATTTGATTCCAGGCTTTTAATTAGGTATATTTCACGCGGCCAAAACAACGCACAGCGATTGCTCCTATTCTACTCGTTCATTATAGTGAATCAAAAAGGCTGACTGTCACGTTGTCCAAAGCCCATTTCGACAAACCCGAATGGCCGCGTGGTGTTTGATTCTCTATTATAATAGCTGAGATTTCTACTGTGTATTTGTTTCATGCTCAACAAAATACAATGAAGCATGATTTATACAATGAAGCATGAAACGAAATGCGAAATTTTGGTTTATTCATATATTACATAACGTGAATAACGATGTTTTACACGCTCCTCACTCCCTTGTAACATAACAACAGTCTCACTAACCCTCCCCCTCCCCCCTCATTAACCGTAACAAACAAGTTCGCAAAAAAGATATGTCAGTATGAGGGAGTACAAATACAAAAAAAAACATGAATGATTCCAAACAAAGTTTCGTGTTCAAGTTCTTTTTTATTCTGTTGTGCAAAACAACATCTTAAAAGACTACCACACAAATTTAGCGTAGTAATGTATAACAAATACCAAACAACCTCCTACCTACTGTTGCTTTACGTAATAGCTGAACAAATCCCTATGTCCAAGTTGGTTTCTATTTGAAGCAGTGTGTGGCACCACAATCTTACACTAAGTATTTAGTATTTCAAATAAACGGTATATACATATTAATTAAAAAAACCGTCACTGTATTCGATCCACAATCTATTCTGAATAATTTTACTGATACATGAAGATATTAAAAACATGTTTAAATACATCTTGAGTGCAACCTATCAACATATGTATTTATGAATAACTAGCATACGCGATATTTCCAAACAACCCAAAATTGTGCACGTTTGACTCAAATCAGTCAGAGGTATGTCATGTGTGCCTGTCCGGTACATTGATTATAGAACTACATATATTGGTAAATTGGCCAGTAGAATTAAAAAAGATAATGATAAATAAATGCAAAACTGTATCCATCACAATCTTTTATTTGCTTCTTTTTAATTGACGTAAAATGAGAAGGACGCGCACACTTCCATGTTCCTTTAAATAAAAATGATTAAAGTTCATCCATGCAATAAATATCAAAGTCTGGCTAAATCTTTCACAGATTCCTCCATTGCCACGTTTAATCAAATTTGAGTAAACGTATGTTTACCCATTTCTGCCCTTTTGGCCGGACTGAGTGATTTTCGACTCAAAAGTGAGTAGCTTCAATATAGCGTGTGCATCGCTTACAAACGGCAAACGAATTACAGTTTCAATCAAGCATGTTCATCATGGACATTCAATAACGGAAAAAACGAGATGTTCAAAATAATTTTCATAAATGCTAAAAAAAACATCACGTATTTCATAGCAACGAGTCAACCATATTAACTTAAAGTTTGTTTATGTTTGAGGAAAGTAAAATTTAAGTCGATTGAACAAAACTAGAACGAAATGTAATTGCTGTTCTGGTACCACATTTTAATCGAATATGTTTGGAAAAAAACATCCTCAAAACATTTTCAAGACCAGACATGTTTGATATCCTCATGACTTCTTTACAACAAATTGCTTATATTCTTGTCAAAGAAGATGTTTCTGGTGTTACTTGGGAGCCTATCTGACCTTTGGAAGGGTCAACAGTGCTCAGTGCACTAGTGACATCTGCTACGGTGAAGTTTGGACACGGAAATGGTGTAACATACGATGGCAAGGAATTCAACAACTGTGAGAACTTGGTGGAGCGTCAGCGTTGTAGACAGATTTGAAGAAATTGAAGAATTTGAAGCGAAAAGTTCGACTGGTTGAGCCATCGAAAGACATTTCCGGTGGTATCGACTGTGTGTAATCTTTTCTGCTTTTAACAAAGCGCCAGAAAGAGGAGGGATCTACCTTACTTCGTATACTTACGAAAAGAAGAAAATAAACATTCGACGTATATATATAGCTCGCGAGGAATGTTTTCGGCAGTTCGATGACGCAAAACCGGCGGCGAGCTTTACGAAGCACGTTATGCCGATGTCGAAGCTCAGTATTCCACCAAGGTTGATTGTTTGAGCGGCGAGGATAACGTCTGCGGAGAGGACAGTGTCTGTTTGTGTTTCCGTAACCGCAGCGTTAACGTTGGCTCCGTGAAAAAATGTCTTCCAGTTCAGTGAACGTAGATCTACAAAAACGGAATCGTAGTTGCATCGGTTGAAATCGAGGTCGAGATCTTCCGTTGTTGCGTGAATACTTTCGAAAGAACTTCGTGTGCTCACGATTAAGACGTAAGAAAATTGAGAATGGCGCTTCGAACAACTCAATGTCATTGCTGTTGCTTTCGAAAACCAAGTCTAGGGGTCTTCTGCTGATATTATTAATAATTAGTCTTCTGTTGATAATTATTAATAATTTATAAAAGATATGGGGTTTTTTCGCCTCCATGATACGGTATCTGTATGCCGAATCATTAAGGCTTTTCCCCATCAAAACTTCATTAAGACTGCTAGTCAGATGAAGGAATTAATCAAATAAACAAATAAAAATAAATAAACAAATAAATAAAAATAAATATTGTGTACATCGCAAATCTGTTGCAATCCACTAGCAAATCACTAGCAATCATGTTTTCGGTGAATACGAGTTCCAGATCGGTTGATGTATTTGTTGGTAAGTACCCCAAGTAACACCAAAAACATCTTTTTGGTAAGTTATCTTAAAATTTTGTTATACAAGAGTATTAAGAATGAAATAAAAAATATCTTTTGTCATATACAAGCTAAGAGGATGTCGTCAGAAAACATTTGCCTTTCATAAGTCACTCATGTATTTTGGACTCAAATATGAAAAAAACAGCGCAATTAACCGATCTATTTATAACATCTTTTAGGTAGCATAAGAAGTTTTAAATATTAACTGCATAACATGCTTTTGACATGACGATGTCTTATCTAGTTTATAGTATCACAATAACCAATAGGTTATAATCAAGTTATTAAAAAGTGAAACTAAATGCAGAAATGCATGAACACAGCACTTCAATCCAACAAGTGTCAAACTAGCAGATGTAAACACAGATCAAGTTTGACAGTAATTTTTGTTATGAATATGATGAATTTTTTTATGAATTCGCATTACGTTTTATTAATTTTTCATATCGATACAAAAGCAGATCTAGCCCATTTGCTAAATATCTTCTTAAGAAACGGTTACAGAATTGGTCTAACTACAAGAAAAAAAAAACAAACATATTTTTCAGAAATATAGCATACAATAAGAATCCAGCAGCAGTTGATTCATTGTGATGGTCCACAAGAAATGTCATTTTTTTCTAAAATGTCTGGAGCCAAATGACATTTCACTAAGAAGATGCTCTAATGGGGTTATAATAACTAACTGAAAAAAATTGCAATGGACCATCATGAGCATGTTATTAAACTGCTCTTAAGATGTATTTTGGACTCAATTTCAACTTCACGCCATAGCTATGGACAAAAGTACAGTGCCGGTTGAACCTTTGATTAAAATTATCACTCAAAATTACGTGTCCAAGTCCTCGTTGAATGATCAGAGTAGTTGAGGCAGATTGTAGTCACCAAAATCACCACAGAATCGCCGCAGGTCGCTTTATCATTATTTGCTGCACACAGTCCGAATGTGCGACGTATCTGCCGGATTCACAATTGGCCTCAAGTGAATTTCACATACATATACAGATCTAGTCGGATTATATCATTTGGTACGTTTGCCACATTCACTAGCTAGATTGTGTAGTGTTTTTTTGTTTACAAACGCACAAACGCAAAATTGCAACTCACTTTCCTAATCAGATTGGAATACTAAATGAGACCAGGTTAGGCAATTTGTCTCTATCCTTTTGCGTGACGACACTTGTGCTTTTAAGGATTTCGTATTCATTGGACCAAAGGAGACAATAAATTTGTCTTATAGGTTATCCCAGCAATTTTAAGGATGATTTGTAAATAACAATGCGAGCTCGGTTTTTAAGTAGTAAATTAAATAACCACTTCATGGAATCTCAGAGGATCATCGTCTTATGTTTGCTCCAATGATATTTGTTGCAAAGTTTGGCCAAGTTGATTCAGCAAATCATTCTTCACTGACGGATCTTTGATAGAGGAATCAGAAGGCTTTGATATATCTTATGAAATTCATAGCACCAATCGTAAACCTCAAGCTCCTCGTTAGGTATATGTCGCTGAATAAGCGGCAATACACTTCACGCGAGAAATTGTTACCTCACTTACACCGGAAAAACATTTCATTTTCATGGATAGTCTTGGTTCGTCAGAGGCTATTTGCTCCATGACGCCGGTGAAGCACTCCTCGTATTTTCTCAAGAACTTTCAGGAGCTTCTAAATGCTTTATCTTCGCATTATTTTATCATCACCTTTGTATGGGTTTCTTCTTTTTTTTCGATTGTGGACAATAAAAGAGCGGACTCGCTTGCAAAGGTGGGCGCTATGGAAGGCGATTATGAATTTTCCTGTTTTTCGTCATCAGTCACTCGTCAGCTGGCAGTATAAATGGAGATTTGGGGCGATGGCAACATTCAATCATCCCAAAGTGTGGAAGAAATCTTGGTTTGGGGGGATGGGTATGGGCCGAGACTTCATTCGTGTGATGTCTCGCTTCATATCCAATCATTATTCTCTGAACGCTCATTTATACTGTGTTGGGCTGAGCAACAGCAATCTCTGTGAATGTGGACAAGGTTTTCAGGATGCAGATCACGTTATTTGGTCATGTGCCATGCATCGTGGAGTCAAATCTGTGCTCTATGAATCCCTTCGGGCTTGAGGTAGACAACCCAATGTACTGGTTTGATATATTTTGGCTCTTCGTGATCTGGAGTTTATGAAACTCATATATGTGTTTTTAGCTAACATTAGTCTTAGATTGTAATTGGGAAACTGAGAGAATTTAAAATTAACTCTTCATTTGATCACTTATTAAAAAATAAAAAATAAAACATAGAAACACTTTTTTCAAATTATCACTAGTAAACACGAGCAAATTCCTTTAAATTCCACTAGAGAAAGCTTATCATTTGAAAGACAGGCCGTTTTCGTCTGCGACTCACAGACTTTTTCAGTGTCGAGTGCTCGACTTGAAGGGAACATCACAGTATGTCTAGTATTTATAGTTGGTTTGTTGGTACCTCAATGTATGAGGTAGGGGTGTGGAGAGGTACCAGAATGTCTTTATGATTTTGTTTGTTACTACCTAAAGGGTTGTTTGTTATGAATTCCTACTTCGTTTGAAGGTAGTCAAATTGGTGTTGTATTGAGTAATGAGTTGTTTTTGTGATGTAGGTAAAAATTTAAACAGCCACGAATATCCATTTCCTTGATCCTTGCTAAGCAATTCTTTTGAATTTTGTTTGTGGATTGTTATGCATTCCGTTTAGTTTCCAAGGGTTTGTGATATGTCCTCAAATTTGTATGTTATTTAATTTAAAAAAAATGTTCTTCGTTGAATATATGTTCAGCTCCTTTTGGTATAAAATTGTGTATGAGCCCTCTGTCAGTGTCTTTGTTTGCTTTAGTGACTTCTACAATATGCTCTTTGAAACGAATATTGAGATTACGTTTAGTTTGTCCAATGTAAATTTTTCCGCAATGGTCACAAGCTATTTTGTAGACCCGGTTTTTCAATGGGGTATTTAGCAGAACCTAATAGAGTTTTAAGCTGATTATTTTTACTAGTAAAACTATTCCAAAACCAAAGTTCCGTAGGATTGGTCGTACTTGTGTAGTGTGGTTATCGTATGTCATTGCTATTCTTTTATGTTGGGGTTGTGTTTCTGTTAGTGTGGTGAGTGATTGTTTGTATTGTTTTTGTGTTTTTGTTGATGATTACGTTTTGTATTAGTTTTCGGGAGTAACCATTCAAGTGTGCTGTGTCAAAAATGTAATCGAGTTCTTTAGTTATGCCGTTTGGACTTAGTGGTAATGTCTGTATTCTGTGAATCATGTGATTAAATGATGCTATTTTGTGTTGGTATGAGTGATTAGACGTATGTGGTATTGTACGTTGTGTATTTGTTGGTTTTCTGTAAATTTCAAATGAGAGTTTAGATTGTTCTTTTACTACAAGTAAGTCCAAGAATGGTTATTTATTGTAATTTTCAATTTTATAAGTGAATTCAATGTTTGTATGTGAGTTGTTTAAAGTTTTTAGGGTGAGAAGTAAGAGATCTCTCTTTAAAATTCAAAACACGTCATCAACCTATCTACACCAAAAGGTAGGTAGTTGATTTGTATCTTGTAATGGTTTTTCGAAATTTGCCATGAAAATTTCGCTAAGAAAAGGGGAAAAGGGGTAACCCATAGGGGTGCATTTTAATTGTTTATAATGTTCGTTTCTGAAAGAAAAATAATACTCTTCCAGGCAAAGTTGTGTAAGTTTTAACGTGCTTTTTTCTTCGATGCCATGTCATCATTTTGAGTGAGTAACCAATTTTCTAATAAGTTTTAGGTTATTTTTTAGTGGAATACTAGGAAAGAGGGATTTGACGTCAAAATATACTAAAATTTCATCTTCTTTTATGTCTATGTTATGGACAAGCTTTGTGAAATGTTGGGAGTTTTTCATTGATCGACTGAAAAATTACTTAGGCATGTTTTTGAATTCGTTAACTATCATTTTGCTATTTATTGGGTGGGTGATTCCTATCGCTGAAATGATTTCAAGCATTTCATTGTCAGGTTTGTAAATTTTTGGAAGACCTTTAATTGTTGGTAACGATGGATTTGATTCTTTAAGATTGTTAAATTCATTACCAAATGATAATTTGCACTCTTTGAGCGTTTTTTCCACACGTCTTATCATTCCCGGAAGGGGATCTGATCGTTGTTTTCTGTAGAGGCCATTATTAAATTTTTCTATCATGACGTTTGCATAGTCTTTTTTATCCATTATTACTGTACAATTTCCTTTATCTGATCTCAAATAGTAGACCGGTTTTTGTTTTAATTCTTGGAGTATGTTGTGTTCTTGTGTGTTTTGTTTGTTTTGTGTCGTGTTTGTGTTATTGAGGATATTAGCTGTTTCTGTTCTGATTTCTTATATTTGTGATGTGTGTAAGTTGTTAATGTTGATTGCAGTCTCTATGTCGATTATTGTTCGTGTATTGTCAGGATTTGAATTTATTGCGTAATTGAGTCCTTTGTTAAGTAATTTTAGTTGTTCTTCTGAGAATTGTTCTACTAATACACTCAAAAAAGTTTTTTTTTAAATAGTTTTTTTTTTATAAGTGAAAGTGAAACTTAGATTGTAGTTTTTTAACCTGTTTGTCAAGTTTTAGTTGTTTTTTTTATGTTTGAGTGTATGTGTAGGTTTTTATTCTTATTTCTAAAAAATTTTCAAGTCAAAAGTAAACCAAATGTTTAAAGCTATGAGTTGTAGTTAGACGATTGAGAATTTAAAATAAATGTGTTATGCAAACCAAACTTAAATTCCCAAGTAATTCCGCGAGTAGTCGGTTTCATCCCCATAACTCAGTTCTAAGAAAGCAAACATAGAATAAGCAAAAAAAATTTGCAATTCAATGAAAATAATGGAATGAAGCTTTAAAATGATGTTCCGGTATTTCTCATAAAATTTTTGTTTCCCATGCGACAATTTTCAGCGGTACCGGAAGTTTTGGATCCGTCCGCAATAATTCTTTCCGTTTGTTTACATCTTTTGTGATACGCTCCTGAAATAAACACTCGCGATCGTGCTTTAAATGGAGATAGTGTTCTTTTTTCGATCCTCATTTTGCAAAATAAAAACACACACACATCCACACTTGAATGATCAACTCAGGAAACTGAGCAACATCAAATAAAGTTTTGATATTTTGACACATCATTCTTCTTCTTGTCTTAGAAGGTTCGATACTTCCGTTTATTGGAGAAAATGGGCGAGCTGAACCACTTCTCAATCTTTGACAGGATAGGGGATGGCAGCATTCGATTTCTTGAATTTTTTTACGCAAAAGAACGTTGTTTTTTAGTTTTTTTTTTTTTGTCTTCGAAATGTTTTTGCAACACCAATACGGGTTTTCAGCTCATGGAAAATAATGAATCTTATTAAAGAAATTCCGAAAAATTCAACGACGCCAACCACTCTCCTGTGGATATGGCAGGATATATCCGATTTCACCCTTTTTCCCTGATTATTAAGAAATATTTCGATATTGATACATCGAAATATTTCTAAATAATCCGGGAAAAAGGTGAAATTGGACATTTCCTGCCATATTCACAGGAGAGTGGTTGACGGCGTTGAATTTTTCGAAATTTCCTAAATCAGATTAATTACACAGTGTAACAGTGATTCGGAACTTTTGAAGTGACATAGTAGAGATTGTTTATCTGGTCGAACATAACACAAAACCGTGTTCGAAATGTTTGTAACACCCTAAAAAAAAATATTAATTGTTAAAAAACCGTTTTTTGGTACTTTTTTGCGCATAAAAATTCGTACACGCGCATTTTTCAACCATTTTCCAAATTTTGAATAGCTTTTTATTGTAGCTATAAGAAAAAAATATATCTCCGTTTAATTTGAACGAGAAAGAAAAAATATTTACGTAAAAATCTGACTTTTTGCCCTTTTTTTGGTGTTTTTTCGATTTTGACGCCATTTTTTTGGTACAACTCATTAAAATTGCGTAATGTAGGACAAATATCGTTGTTGTCGCATTAATTTGGAATAAAACAAGGTAAATTTCATCCAAAAATAATGAGAACTGTCAAAGTTACGACGCTTTTCCGACAACTGTCAAACTTGCCGTTACCGTTCCGTTTTGCGCAAACATCGTGTTTTGGCCATAAATGCTGTCTAAAAGATCAGCACGTAACACCATGCCGTTATTTCCCCCGGAAGGTGTTACAGTAAACAACGACGGAGGAAATTCGTCCAGTTTCATCGCATTAGTGGACACGTGAAGAATTGTGTCTCGAAGAAAAAGGCAAGATGTGTGATAAGCGCAATAACTTTTGTTAAGTCTGCGATTTATTGGTTGACAAGAATCATCGATTTGAGTTAAGAACAAATAAAACTGTGGTTGAAGCGTTCAACCTCTTTTCCAAATGCTCATACGTGGAAAGTGCTTGGTAGGAATCCGAATATATTTGTTCGGTGTGCTGTACCACATTAAAAATATGGAAAACCGGTAAATGTGATGACCTGCGTTTGCCATTCGTGACTCCCATGGTTTGGCATTATCAAATATATCACAAGCCGGAGGATTGCTACTTCTGCCAAACAAAAATCACTGGTCACCACCATAAAACTCGCCACCTCATAAAATATGCGGATGTGTTGACTGTATCGAAACCTGTCGCAAGGGGAGAACAAGATCAGTCAACTACAGGCAAAAATCCAGCAAATTTTCCTGAATCAAGCAACGAACCTACCGATGAGGGAAATGATGAACCTTATATTCCAACCGGAGCAATAGGAGCCGAACGACATTTCGTGTCAAATCAGGATTATCGTGATCTTGTGCGCGATTTGGAACTGTCTTTAAGACAAACAGAGATTCTGGCCTCCAGATTGAAGCAGTGGAATATAGTAGACAGTGACTTCAAAGTAACGTCTGCACGAGATAGAGACCTATCCTCGTTCGAACATATTTTTGAATTTGATGATACCGATAACAACCTTGTGTATTGCGTTGATGTGGATACATTGTTTGATGCACTCGACCACAAGCACTGTCCACAAGATTGGCGATTATTTCTAGACGGTTCTTGCAAAAGTGAGTATTTAATGTGTTACGAGTTTATGAAAACGAAGTTAGAGTAAAATTTTGAAATTCGTTTTCAAATTACTATCATCATAGGTCTGAAAGCAGTATTGCTGCACAACAAAAATGAATTGCCATCAGTTCCAGTAGCATACGCTACTGATATGAAAGAGACGTATCAAACGATGGAAAAAATTCTACGATTGATAAATTGCAATAAATTTCGCAGGCAGATTGTCTCGGACCTCAAAGTCCTGACAATTTTGCTTGGAATGCAGGGAGGCTACACTAAATATCCATGTTATTTTTGTGAATGGGACAGTCGGGCAAAAAATCATTACAAGTGTAACAACTGGCCACCGCGAAAGATGATTCAAATAGGCAAAAAGAATGTCCTTAACATTCCATTAGTGAAGACTGATGATATTATTTTGCCGCCATTACACTTGAAATTGGGATACATGAAACAGTTTGTTAAACAACTCGACAAGAACAGTGAGGCTTTTCTACACCTGAAACTTGTCTTCTCCAAATTAAGTGACGCTAAGATTAAAGAAGGTACTTATAAAAATTTCACAACACAACTCATTCTTCGAAAAAAAAAATCATCCCAATGTATTTTAATGTTCTGATTATTATGAATTACAGGCATTTTCGTTGGACCGCAGATTCGTAAGCTTATGACTGATAAGGATATTGTAAAGAAATTGAACCAAGTAGAGAAAAGAGCATGGCTTAGTTTTATTTCTTTGTGCCAAAACTTTCTTGGAAACGTCAGAAGCTCGAATTACGTTGAGGTGGTCCATGAGTTTTTGGAAGCCTATGGAGAGATGGGATGCAACATGTCAATAAAAATTCATTTTTTGAATTCTCATTTGGATTTTTTCCCAGACAATCTCGGTCAATTCAGCGACGAACAAGGTGAACGATTTCACCAAGATGTATCAAGGATTGAAAAAAGGTTTACAGAAAAGAACCAAGTTAGGATGATAGCTAACTACTACTGGTCACTGAAACGTGAAACCGATGACTCGTCTTATAAACGCAGAAGATCAAGCAAACATTTTTAACTTAAATCTTTCCGAATATTCACTGTCGTTTAAATTTGAAGAGACAAGATTTAAAAAACAAGAGAAATAGTATGTTATAAAATCATTTAAAATATAATCCGGAATGTTAATTTTTCATTGAAAGTCCGAATGGCCCTCCCATTTTGCTTATTCCTTTCCTGTATACATTGTTACTCCGGAGCGCTCTCAAAGTTGATTTTTTTTCTTTTGGGAAAAGCGTCGTAACTTTGAAAATTTTCATTATATTTAGATGAAATATACATTGTTTTATTAAGAACTGATTAGACCACAACAATATGTGTTCTACATTAGGCAACTTTGATGAGTTGTACCAAAAAACTGGCGTCAAAATCGAAAAAACACGAAAAAAAACCAAAATTTCAGATTTTTCGTAAATATTTTTTCCTTCTCGGTCAAAACAAACAGAAATAAATTTTTATCTTCAAACCACAATAAAAAGCTATTCAAAAACATCGGAAATTTTGAAATCGGTTGAAAAATGTCCGTGTAGGAAATTTTGTGCGGAAAAAAGTTCCGAAAAACGGTTTTTTAACAATAAATAAATATTTTTAGGGTGTTACAAATATGTTGAACACGGTTATGTGTTAAAATTGACCAGATAAACAATCTCTACTATGTCACTTTGAAAGTTCCTTCTCTTTTTTTTTTGTAACACACACAGATAAAAAGAAACATTGAATATTCTGCGTTAACTAATGCACATAAAGGGAATGCTAGATTTGGCAGAAAATAATGGGATATTTCATGTAAAGTTAAGCAAAATAACGCCTAAATCTAGCCTATTGTATGAAATATTGCAAACATTGGTGTATGGCACATGAAATATTGCAAACGATTTCGTTGTTTACGCCTCGTTTGGCTCGGAATTCAACGAGAGGAAATTTTACGTGCTTGTTAAAATTAATTATTTTTTTTCTGTGCAGTGTTATTTTTCATGAGCTGAAAACCCCTATTGGATTTGCGTCTGTTTGTTTGATTTTGCTCTCAATAAGCCACCGTTTATTGTTTGGATTGACCGCTATTTTTCCCAACCATGAAACAGTGTAAAATGAAAACACGGAATTGTTTTTCATCCATTGCTTTGAAAATAAAGTAAAAAAGTTGCGTCACAAGAAAATAAAGAGAATGTCCTGAAATCATGACAGCTATATTTTGAGTACTAATGCAAATTAAGGTTAATTTAAAAGGGGGGGGGGAGGGGGTGCATTGTTGGTTCATCTATATTATCCACATATTGTACTTAAGAATATCGAATATCGAGAATTGTACTTAAAAATATATCCTGAAAATAATTTATTTACAAAATACAAAGTCAGGCAAATTAAGAAAAAAAATATGATTTCAAACCCCTAAAACTCTATCGAGTTTAATGTTTAAAATTGGAGTATCATAAATGCATCGATATTTAATTGTTTTCAACTTAATTTTTTCGTACAGCTAACTATATTCAACATTTCATTCTAAATTCTTGCAACAGTTTGGTAATGCATGATCTGAATATCAACAAACACTTAAAATTATTCAACAATTTTGGTGGTGTTCACCATAACTTAATGTGACCTTTTCTGGTAGAATTCAATGCCGATACTGGCTTTAATGTGTGGGCGTTGCATCTTGTGACGGGTGATGTTTTCTTATATTTCATGAAATTCAAACTCTAGATAGTTTTAATAATCAAAATATATTGCTGAAAAGTTTTTATCAGTTAAGAGATCAATTTCGTTCGTCAATTGCTTTGATGTCGACACCAAGTTCAAACAATACAACTCAGAGCAAACATTTTACAGCTCACTCAAACAGAGCCGTTATTGGAAGTAAATCGATTTTTCTGTCCCTTTGATCTGACGAAAATCTCCAGGGCTGTCTTTTTCATGCCCTATCAGCACGATTATCACCACTAAATGAAGAAATTATTCAATCTGGAAAACAGTTTTATTAGGACCGTTATCGGCCCCCATTAATCTATCCTGCACGCGTTTGTTAAACGAACAAATCGAAATGAGGACCGTGCTTGTGAAAACGACAGTCATGTGTAGAACGACAAATGTCCCCTATTTATGTCTAGGTTGATGCAGTCAGCACTGAAGTGCCCATCCGCTACGTTTATGGCGAAAGGCATAACTATTTCCTTCGTCTCATTGCGCTTTATTTTCCCTATCACCCATCGATATCCTGTCACTTGAAGCACCCAGCGTTCTACCCTACTAGAACAAGTTCAAGAGTGCACCGTATGAGTCCGGACGGTGAAAAATTAGTCATTTACCGTTGATTGTTATCGCCCCTCGTCAACCAGAAGCGAGCATTCATTACGTCATGGGTAATGATGCGAATGACAGCTGTGAGATCAAACGATTGATGGGATATGTATAGGAATCGAATGAACATTTCAACAACTGTTCCGAGCGTTACAGGGCTGATATCGTAAGTAAACCATCTTCAAACAAATCTAAATGGCACAGTACAGAAAAGACTAGTGCCGGCACAGATTTCAAAACCACTTCCTATGCACTCAATCCGAACCGGATCCCGGTTTCCTAATGCACTCAGAAGTATTACATTCCTTCTCAGCGCAACGAATTCAGATGATTGCACAAAATCTGAGAGTTTGGTGTGGTTTCAGTTTCCCTAAATCGTAATGCAATTAAATTTTATCTCCATCAAGTGCTACTGAATGGCGAAGCCAAGATTTTGAAAATGCTGTAGCCAACATTAGTGCATCTTATCCAGCACCAGTTTAGCCTAGGCAGTGCATATGCTTTCCCGTTTCCTAAAGATGCTTCCAGCTTTGGCACTAATACCACACGGGAGTGGAAACTGTACACCTGAGCTATTCGTACAGCTGATGGAAGATGTAAAAAGTAAACGAATTTCTGAGGTGTATGGATCTCTATCCCTTTCAGTCGAATATGCCTGAAACTTTAAAGTCAAACGGATTCGTTTGATTCCCTCTACTGAAAATAATCCAAATGTATGAGTTGGCAGTTACAAATATTTGGTAAGAGTTAGTTGTAACTACTCACTTTTGGTATCTGAAGTTGTAAAAATCAATTATCAGTTGGATCATGGTAGTTTTTTGTTTTGGCTTCTGCATATAAAAATGCAATTTAGCGCTTTGCATGGGAGTCAGGAATTTCGTTTTCTGCCCGGCCGGGTATGGAAACCATTGGATCACGACGCAAGGGAAAAAAAAGAAGAAAATAGGGATAATAACACGACTCTATTCCATTGATTCCTTTAATGACCATTATTCCGAATGACAATTTCTCGAACGGCCATTATCTCAAATGACCATCACTCTGAAAGACGATTAGCCCGAATGACCAATTCTTTCAAATCCAATTTCTTGACTCCAGCTGGAATAGGTCATCGTGAAGCAGAAATAAATCGGAGAATACGAAACAAATGTAAAATCATTAGGAAAGGTAGAGGGCAGCAAGAATCTTTGTTTGCATTCATATTAATTTTTGCACCAATCTTGGAGTAGGCTGACGTTTGGATATTTGCAGCGTAAACTTATATTTTTAAATGATTTAAATATCGTGAAAAGTGCTCGAAAAATTTGTAACTATATTTATAAAACAGAGTGGAATACATAAGACCGAGCCTAAACGGATCTTCCGATTTAGGTTGCCTTTTTTTTTGTTCTGTTCGGCTACGCCCAAGGAGCATTTATAAAAAAGATAAAGTTGGACAAATTTATAGGCAAAATGAAAACTTCGAAAATGATAGATTTTCAATACACTATGTATGGCTTTTATTTTCGTTTTGATCAAGTTATCTTTGACATGGATCGTAGATGACGTTGATAATCTACCTGTCATTCCGCAATTTGACAGGTGTCCTTATTGTTCTGCTGCTGGTACAGTTGATGCTGCATTCCAATTACTTATTGAGCATTACTTATTAGACTTAGAATAAAGTGTATTGTTCATGAACGATCACTCAAGAAAGGCTCAGCGTGACTTCGATCATTTCGAAGATATTTGGGCAATCAGTGAGGACTGCATTCAATTTGGTAGCCGTGAGATTTCTGAACTGTCGAAAAATCAAAACAATCCGAATATGTACTTCTTTCTTTTATGCACTTTTCTACACTTTTCTATTTTTCGACTTTTCTAAGCACACGTTGAAATCAGCGGATCGAATCAACGCTTACCTTAAGCTATCGTATTTATGGCGATATGTAAAGAAGCTACAGTTGACGACAAATATGCCTTGTAAAACGACCAGTCTGCCGAGATTTTCTCGAATCGATTGTCGGCGATTGGCAATGTAGAAATACCAGTTGACGTTTCCACCGGATTCATTTCATTCCCGCTGAATTTCTGTAATTTCAAAACGATGAAAGACGAACTCATGACGAGTGTTCTCCCAAACATCGTTCAGAATTATGAGAAATATGAGTGGTTGAGTGCACGTGCGATTTTGGCAGCGAAAAATAAGGATGTCGATGATTTGAGGGTCCTCCATTAGCTCAGTCGGTAAAGGCGCAGCTACAAAACAACACCATGTTGGAGGTGGCTGGTTTCGATTCCCGGTCTGGCCTAGGCATTTTCCGTTAGGGAAAATTTCTCGACTCCTTGGGTATGAGTATGATTGTACTTGCCACACAATCATACTAATGCAAAAATTGGCATCGAAAGCTCTCAATTAATAACTGTGGAAGTGCATTTAGAACACTAAGTGGAGAGCAAGCAATAAGCTAATTGTGAAAGCAATAAGCTTGATATGCTAAATAAGAAGAAGATGATTTGAATATCGTAATCTGTAATCGATCGCGAATGAACCATAAAAAAATTGAGGTGACAAACTAGCCAAGCCTGGCTTAAAGTTACTTAAAAAAATAATTAAATCATGAATGCTCGGAATTATTTGAATCATAAAATCGGTTAATATGGAACAAAGTTCGCCGGGTCAGCAAATTTACTATAAAGATAAAGTGAATCTGTGCAAAGAGATATTTTTGTCACTAAGAGGACGAGTCGTGTGAACAGTTTCAGTGAAGATGAACTACAATCCGAATGTGCGGACCACCAATAGTAAGCTGATATCTGATTCCACTTAAACCCGGTTCCTTGTTGCACAACCGGAAGCAACCCCCACCCTCCCACGGGACTGCCCTATGGTATTACTTCGTGGAGAGTCTTGGCCATTTGGCTACAATTGAGCCATTAAGCTCCTACTCCTTGCCACAGCCATTTTGCTCTCACCTAACTTGGTTCGGCCATTCTGCTCCCATCCTCAACGTTATCGAGATGAGCAGTTCCTAACGGCGGATCTACCCTACCGTAAAACGACAACCCGCTACTCCACTCAACCACTCGCTTCTTGATTCTCCCGCCATTTTCGCTGTAGAGCCGACATGATTTGCGTAATGGCTCTGTTGATCGCGATCCAAGCACTTTCGTCACAACATATTCTATAGACGACGTTAACTGGGCTGGTTCTGCCCCGCTGATAACAACCATCATACTTCGCAATGATCTGAATCGTGGGCAGTCAAAGACCACGTGCTCCGGTGTCACTCGGGCGTCTGCGCATTCCGGATTGAACGGTAATGCTGCGTGTCCGAATCAATGCAAGTATTGATTGAAGTAACCATGGCCAGACAGAAACTGCGTAAGGTAGAATGCTTCCACTTCATCCAGATTGACAGTTCCAGTATGAGCTGGTGCATCCTTCGACCGTTTTCTTCCGTGTCCCATTCTTGCTGCCATTTGGCCATCATCTCCGCTCTCATCAGCTTCCGAACTCCTCTGATATTTCACCGCTGATGGCACTCACTGTCTTCCGTAAGAGTGATGCAAATCAGGATCATTCTGGCAATTACACATAAGCCTCCGATGAAATAGTTCTGAACACATTCACGACTCGCCATAGCCATGAGCCTGAACGTACTGTTCAACTTCGCCCGGTTTCACTTGGTTCCCAGCGCTGCAACCCAGGCTGAACCCAGGTGTCTCAGTATCGATGATGATCTACTAGCCAGTAGACACCGATTAGTACTGCTAGGTTCGTAGCAGTATTTCGCATTGATCATGCTTGTGGCTACCGCATTGATTACCTTCGCCGCCTTGCCACAGGCATAATCTACGTGGCTGTTGAAGTTTAGCCGGTCGTCGATCATCACACCAAGATACTCCAGCATGCCCTCCAATGAAGATTTCTGTACGTTAAACCACTTTGCAGTTACTGACCTACAGCACCTCCGTTATGTGATGGGCTATTTGCAGCTTCCACCCCTGCATGCAGTTTTCAATTATGCTGATTGCTCTGGTCGCCAGTATTTCTACTTCTTCCGGTGTCTCGCCTGTCACTGAAAATTCGATGTCGTCCGCGAAGCCAAAGATCACTAAGCTCTTGGGAAGCTTCAGTATCAGCACTCCGTTGCACATCCCGTTCCAAAGTGTTGGGCCAAGGATGGAACCTTGCATATCTCCCGCCGTGATGTTCACAAATTTTAGCCTCACGGAGGTCTCATAGATTAGCACCCGGTTCTGAAAGTAACTCTTCAGAGTTCCACACAAATAATCAGGGACCCTCATTCTGTGCAGTGACTTGGCAATAGCCTCACAGTTTTCGCTATTGAAGGCGTTATAAACGTCGATCGTTAAAAGAGCGCAGTATCGATCGCCCCTCCGGTTCTGTTTGAATGACTTTGCGGCTGTCTCGACCACTATCCTAATAGCATCCACCGTTCGCTCTCGTTAAATTTCGTCATCCTGTTGAGGACGATCCTCTCCAAGAAATTCCGAGCTTAGCTTCTGTATTTTCCACGTTTCCGAAAAATAGCCTTCCTCTAGACATTCCTGCAGCACATCCTTGAGCACTTCCGGAAAAGCCTGAATCACCTCTTTCAGAGCCACGTTCAGGATTCCATCCGGTCTAGGTGCTCACCTTAAGCCGTCTTGCCACTGCCACGAGCTCTTCTTTCGAGACTTGCGTGCCCTCAGCGTTACTTCTTTCTTCCTCACCGTACTGTGTACGTAGCCATGTTGTTGAATCTTGCATCGAAAAAAGTCCATCTAGAATAACCTTCAGTTTTGCTGGACATAGCTCTTCAGCTATTGTTGGGCCTTTATTCTTCGCCATCAGAATACGGTAGATAACATCGATCGTAGAAGGTAACATCGATGACGAATTCACGAACGTGCTTGCAAAAAGTGCTGGCATTATCTACATTCGATAGAGTATTTAACATCCAGCTTTGCCAGCGCTTCTACCAGGCTACACCCTCAAGCGTTGGTACATCTGCTGCCCCACTCCACAGCCCAAGCATAGAAGTCTCCTCCAGCATCCAGCATCTGATGGAAATGCTCCATAATCCATATTGAGGGTGCATAGGAGCTGCATACAAAGATCCCGTTGATTTTGGCGATCATGTACCTTTCGTATGAACTAGATACTACCTCTCGGATGGGGAATCTGCCCATCACCGCTCTATCTACCACCCAGTTTCCGTTTTCGGGAGGATCACGATATGGTTCCGCAATGATTGCGACGTCACACTTTGTTGTTGACTGTCACAACAGTTGCTGTGCAATGATTGAGGTTAATTTGGGTTACCTCCATCACTGCCGACCTGCTGTTGCCTTTTAGTATACTTCCATCCTCCTTTTTGCAAAGCATACACCTCGGTTGCTTAGTGCAGTCTCTTGCAAAATGACCCTTCTTCCCGCATTTCCTACACAGATCAGATCTGTCAGGACCTTTTCAGTTCCACGCCTGGTAACCAAAACCCACGCACTTAAAGCATCTCTCTAATTCATTTGCAACTCGAGGGATGACTCTCAGTGACCACACTGACCACCCAACTTTTACTCGAGCCGACTCCAACAACTTGTTGGCAGTAGCTGTCGCCAGACGTCTCGCCACCGTCTATGTGCCACCGTCTATGTGCCACCGTACGCCTTCCTCAGCCGGATTGTCATTGGTGTATCTCCATGATCGCAGTGCCCTTCAGCGCCCTCCTCAGCGCATCTTTTGTTGTAATCTCGTTCTTGCACTCGATCACTGTCTCATGGGATCGAGCTCTTACTATCGCCTCCTCACCAAGAGACTTTTCAACGATCGTTTTGAAGGCTGTGCTCTTGATGGCAGGATCCTTCTTCAGCACAAAGAGCATCTCACCTTTCTGGGTGCGTCTGGTTTTCACCACATTCCCCCCTAGTTTCTTAAGCTCCGGATCAGCTCTCAGTTTTCGGAGGAGATTCTGCGTACGTCGCTCCACTTTTTACCTCAACAATCAGAGCGTCGCAATTACTTCGCTCCCGACGAGGCCGAGGTATATACCTACTTCTTCTGCTTACCTGACGTTTTCACTTGCTGCTGTTTTTTTTTTTTGTTTTTTACAGTGCGCCATGCTTTCTCCTTTCTCCTCGTCATTTTTGAGTTTTTTCAGCTCCTCCTCCTCTCCTGGTGTATCCCTTTTTCTTTTCTCCGAACGTGAGTTCTGGGGTTCCTTCGGCGTCTATAGTGTTTCAACCATTGCCTTATTCGGTGTCCTCCAGAGCCGTTTCAGTAGTCTCTGATCATCCTCTGTGCGTCCTGTTCACGTTCAGCTGCAATAACGGCCGATTTAACGCGCGTCATCATCTCTTTGATATCTTTGGGGACGTTGTGCCTGTCCTTTACATAATCATAGAGTTTGTCGATCCGGTGTCTGACTACCTCCATCATGTTTTTTTTTCCCAATACTGTTCCCTCGAGTTGTGCTGCTGCTGCGTTTTGGAGTGTACAGCTGGGTCAGGGACCTCTTGTATTTGCTACTTCTGGTACTCGCGGTGGACTCTGAATTCGGACCTGGTGACCTCTGTAGCTTTCCGCTTCTTGCGAACACTATTGCACGTCCGTATTCTTTGTCTGGTGTTTTGCCGTTTCATATAGCACCGGCAGGAAACGTAACGAGCAATACTGGCAACCTCAAGGTGCTTGAAGGTGCTCATCCGTTCAGGAGACGGAGCGTCAGAGGTGGTAAATATATATTTTTTTGCCAAACAGTCACCTGCTGCGAAATTTGAGGCCCGCACATCACCAACAGTTTATGTGTACAGTTCTAGTGAACGCGGGGGATAGAAAACATAAAGAGAAAGAATACTCCCTGTTTTTGCCGACACTTTCAAACAGTTTAGAAATGGTATGTGACTGTATTTGATAGCATGATTAAAAACGCACTTGTTTGGTAATATTTGATTATGACTTGTTAGTTTTTATTCTTATGGTTTGATTCCATATAATAAACATCTCATGTATGCAGTAATAAGCCAGCAATCAACGAAATTCTGAGAAACATAAATCTATGTCGCAACAAACCATCGGCTGGTGGCGATAAAAATGTTTCGTCGACTGAACAAAACGGTACAGAAATGTCATATGAGATTTTCTCCCACGACGTTTTACTTTTGCGTGTGTTCAATTTGGTCGCAATGAGACATGTATAATGTCAAAATGGAAAAATCAAAATACAGTACATGTATCACCACTGCGGAGCGTAGGAGGAATTCATCTACACCCAAAATAAAAAACAGCAAGATCGTATTGCGATTTTGCATGATTTTGTTTCATTTACGCTATAAACCGTCACTTGTAGACAAAATGCAATATTGGCTGTTGGCAAAAACGCAACACATAAATTTGCATCGAAAAATTCAATGTGTGCGTTAGGTGGTGAGTGTATTTGTCATGAATGTGTTTTCTACTAACCTGAGTGCAACTCGTCAATCACACACACTTGCATGGCTTCGTTTGTTTCGTAACATGCCTTGTGGATCAACAAGGGGGAAAATTGTTTTTTACGTATCATGCGGTTTTCTCAAGATATGATTACAAAAATTGCAATTTTTGGGAAGCGCATTTTTTGACACCTTTTCAACTTTTGGGTGTACATCTTGATGGTCAGAAAGCCCAGCAATTGAACCCAGTGTAACAATTAAATTGACAGGTAGCGAAAAACGTATGCGTTTATCATCGTATAACGTGTTCGTCGAGTCTTGTGGTGGTAGAGCGTCATAACCGGACCACAAGTCGTGAAGCAAGGCCGGATGAGTCCCTCCCCCCTCTCTCTTCCCTTTCCTTTCTCTCGGGCACTTTCTCTTTCTTGGGTGCAAGCTGCACCGATTCTATTTTTCAATCTTGTTCGTTTTACTTATCAACACTACTTACCGGATAAACGATTCCAGGTCTTCCTGAATGCGTCTTAATTCAATACGTTCAACGTTAACGAGATAGTACTTAAGAGAAGCATCCTAGGTCCCTTCCTGTTGAACATCTTCACGTTAGAAACCGGGTATTGATATTTTGTCTATATTTGCAGATGACATATCCATCATCTACAAGGGTCCCGCTCTGACAGGTAACTCTAGGAAGGCCTGGATGGACTTCACTACAACTACAACTGTACTTCAACAGCTGGATGATTTGTTTCAATGTGTGTGTGTGTGTGTGTGTGTGTGTATACAATCCAACTCCCACTGTCCGGCAGTGCTTTTATGGAAGAAAAATGTCTGCAGCTATCATGCTTTTATCCTAATCCCAAACTGTAAACATTTTTAGCCCGGGTGTTGAAAGGTGATAGCTCTGTTGAGATCCAGTGACCCATTTCAGAATGCCTGGTCACTCACGTCCATTCCGAGGTCACTTTCACTTACAACAAGCCCCGCATAAACACAATACTTATATCAATTGGATATTTGTACTATATTTACACTTCCATTATCGCAACATGTTCTGTTACGATCATGGCACGTATTTAGTAGTATGTATTTTGTATTTGTTTATAATTGCTTAGATCTCACCAGTAATGTTTGATGTTTCCTTGCTGATCCTGCTCCTTTTGTTCCACTTTTCGTATTTTTTTTTCGTATCTTCCGCTGTAATGAGAATATTTGTATTTAGATCGATCCTGCATCAACTTCTTAGCAGTTTTTTTCACTTCTTTTTTTTATCAAGTATGTCAAAACGGGATATTAGATATTGTCTTCAAAATTGGGTAGAAGTAAATTATTTGTTGCTTTGCAAACTAGCTCTCCTCGATGTCCTAGATCTCGGCCAAGTTCTGCTGGACCCGCAGCTGCTGCAGTCGGCACTCGTCCACATCAAGCCGGCCGTCGCCGACGTGTCGGATATCTGCGTCTAATACACTCTTCTTACACAGATTCATTTACAAACTAAGTCTGCACACCGAATCAAAATTCACTTTGGCAAGGTTTTGGTATTTTGTTCTAAAATCTAGTTCTAGATATTGGCACTTTATTTCTGCTCAGATTTTCCGTCGTCAATATTCTTCCTCAAACGTAGCAATTGCCAGCTCAGGTTCGATGCAAGCAGCAGCAGCAGCTATCATGCCGTTCATTTTGAACGACCAGACAGCAGACCCCATAAACAATTAAAGTATCATAGAAGACAAAAATGCTATTAATACAAATTTCCAACTTGAATGCTGAACATGGCATTTTAAGAGACAATTAAATTACTTGACCATGTAAAAAGCGGCTACAGTAAGTCAATACGAGAACATAATATGCATATGTACAAAACATATCTGACATCCACTGGATTGTTACTGAAAAAATATAATTAGATATGTATTAATATCCTACTAGTCCTGGAAAAGCTGAAAACAGAAAATATCATTCCAAATATCAAAACTATAATTTCAATGAGAGATATTATTTTATAATACATTTTGTTAAAACATGTATTTATATTGTTCTAGTTACATTTCTATGATAGCAATTGGAGCGATCGCAGAGCCCAGTGTGATGCTTTCTGAAATAAATGGCTTATCTAATCTAATCCTAAAACACAATATTAAAATATAATCCTATACTGCCCATAAGCGCATGCCAGTAATATAGTAGTTAATGTTCAGAAGTGAAAATTCAATGTAAATGTTATGCTGAAATGCTGAAAAACAAATTCAGCGTTTTATCCATGTCATGTTGCTCCAGGCTCCTGAGATAAATGGTTTTGGAATGCACGATGATTCCAAAGCCTGCTGAAATCATTAATTGATATGAGAATGAGCTGGATGATTTGTTTCAATGCGGCAAAAACACATACCATTCTGATATCTCACTCAAAATCCCCTCAACTTGTTCCGTCTCGTTATTTGAAGGTCCACCTCGGTAGCACTCCATCAAATGGTCGAGTGAAGTTGTAGATCTCATAAAACGTGGTCTATTTATTTCGTTAATAGCTGATATTAAATGAGCTTGTTTTGTCTATGTGCTAAAGTCAATCGTTAGCTGCAGACTACCTCTGCATTTTTTTTCATTCTCGTAGAGCCTTTTAACCACTGCGTCCAATACTAAGGAATATTGTAGTATGACCCACATTTAATTTAGTGCTAATCAAGTATCCAACCACTCTTTGAGGCCAGTAAAGCACTCCTCGTATTTTCTCATGAAAATACAGGAGCTTCTAAGTGCTTTATCTTCGCGTTATTTTATCATCACCTTTGTATGGGTCCCATCTCATTGTTCAATTCCGGGCAATGAGAAAGCGGACTCGTTTGCAAAGGTGAGCGCTATGGAAGGCGATATTTGTGATCGACAAATCGCCTTTAACGAATTTTTTTCCTATTTTTCGTCAACAGTCACTCGTCAGCTGGCAGTATAAATGGAGTAAAGGAGATTTGAGGCGATGGAAACATTCTATCATCCCAAAGGTGTCGAAGAAATCCTGGTTTAGGGGGATGGATGTGGGTCGAGACTTCATTCGTGTCATGTCTCGCCTCATGTCCAATCATTATTCTTTGAACGCTCATTTATACCGGGTTGGGATGAGCGACAGCAATCTCTGTGAGTGTGGACAAGGCTATCACGACGCAGATCACGTTATTTGGTCTTGTGCTGAACATTGTGGAGTCAGATCGGAGCTTTATGATTCCCTTCGGGTAGACAACCCAATGTGCCAATTCGAGATATTTTGGCTTTGCGTGATTTGGGGTTCATGAAATTAATTTATGTGTTTTTGACTAACATTAGCCTAAGATTGTAGTTAGTTTAACCTGTATGTTTACTATAAGTTTTTTTTTTTATCTGCACACTAAAAAAAAATATGAAAACTACAAGAAACGCAATTTGAAAAAATCACACAACTTGAGTAGACGTAATGGTTTGCTGCAGTATCTTTAAGTTCTATTGAGGGTATTTCAAATATCCGTTATGAATACTAATACGAGTCAATCAAAATAACATAATATTACATGTCCTTCATACATTATATTGTTTGCGCGCCATTTCCCTTCAAAATTACAAGATCATTAATGTAAACTGAAGGAGTTGCTCCTTTCTTTTTCGTATCATATACGCTTCAGTTATATTTTGACTCTAGGCTGTCATCGACGTGTCAACTTTCTTTTGCTTCCTGCGGCAGTAAACTGATGTGCACATTTTTAAATCGGCTATAATTTGCATACTAGCAAGCCGCTGGTGATTGCCAAATCTAAATTAATTACTTATTACATCTGAGTTTCACTACGCTTCTGGGCAAGAATTATGATTTTTTATCTTCTAATATTGTTCCGCAAAGCAAAAGAGGAAAATTGATTATGATTTTGATGATAACAATAGAGCCTACCACATACAAGTAACAATTATAACATGAAACCCTGATTATAAAGTATCCAACCACAACGAACATGTGGTAGACATTGGTAGATGTAGCACACAATCCCAGCTAAGTTCGACTCGTGTTATAAAGCCTAATACCCTACTGGGGTTGCTTTGCCAAACTTTGATAGGCTCAAGTAACCCTTTTCCAAATATTGACCTTCTTTGATTGAATTGTGCTACATAACTGCAAAGTATATGTTCGGCTGTTGCATTTTAAAATTGACAAAAACGACATTCGGATGTTTCGATTTTTCCAATTTTGTTTAAGTGATACTTACTAGGGCAGTGACCAGTTATTACCCTTAGATCCTTATACCCCAAATTTAATAGAGCCCGAGCCTTTTCTGCACTAGGTTTTATGAACCTTTTTGCTTGTCGGCATGTATCCGTGGCATTCCAGTTGGATCCTACCATGGACATTTCCCAGGTTTTAAGTTTCATTCTCAACGTACACTCAGGGACACCACAGAAAGGTTCAGGGCCGCCGAATCTCGAAGCAGAGCCTTGTCTTGCTAGTCTATCGGCGTTTTCATTTCCTTCAATTCCACAATGACCGCGCACCCAGGATAATATAACCTCGTTCCTACTAACCAGTTGTTTCAGCGAAAAAAATCATTCCCGCACTAGCTGCTATTGACACGTGAATGACTTTAGCGCATTTAACGCTGCTTGACTGTCCGAAAATATACAGATCTTAGCAAACCTATAATTCCTTTTGATGCTTAAATTAGCACATTCTATTATGGCTTGAAATACAAAAGCACTCCGACCCATAGGTAAAACCTTGGTGAAACCAGAGCCAAAAAGTCCGGCTCCGGTATTCTCCTCCATCTTGGACCCATCCGTATAAAAAACAATAGATTCTGGACGTGTGCTAGGCCCATCAGACTCCCATACACAGCGGCTTGGTTTAACCACTTTGAAGGGAACAAGGTAGTTGGTCTTCGTTGGCATCCAATCTTCAATTGTTTTCATATCTGAGTTCAAATTGAGGTCCTTCAGGATTGTCAGATGTCTTATCAGATCTCCATCTAGTATTCTATTGTAACGAATAAACAGCTGAGCACTTTTTGCAGCTTGTTATTTCACAAATTGATGTAAAGGCAGTATATTGAGGAGGGCAGCCAAAAAAACTGATGGTGTACTTTTCATTGCCCCTGTCATTGATATACAAGCGATTCTTTGTAACTTACCTAACTTCTTTTGAGCGGTTACCTCATTTGTTTTGGGCCACCATACCAAAGAAGCATAAGTAATTTTCGGTCAAACTATTGCTGCATAAATCCAGTGTACCATGTTTGATCGTAGACCCCATTTTTTCCCCAACATTTTGTTACAAATGGCATTTGTACCCTTGGTAATAACCTTGTCTAGATGGGAGTTCCATTTAAGCTTTTTGTCCAAAGTAATACCGAGGTATTTAACTTCTTCCGAGAACCGTCCATCCAATGAAGGCTGTGTTAGAGTAAGTTTTTTTCCTTTTTGTGAAAGGAACAATAACAGTTTAAGAGGGGTTTATATTCAGGCCCTCATTCCTACACCATTTAAGAGTAATATTGAGTGAAGTTTGTAGCCGGATTGAAATCGTGTAATGAAACTTTCCACGAAACACAATGTCCACATCATCTGCGTATCCTATCACTTCAAAACCTTGATCGGCTAGCTTTTTAAGGAGTTCGTCTACTACTTAAGGACAACTCTTCATTGATCTTATAGATTAGTTGCGTACCTCCGAGATCAGTAAAAATTTCCCGATCTTTCAACATAGCCATTATCCATTCGATAACATGTTCATCCACTCACAACGGCTGAAAGTCTCTCTAATAAATACTAATCAATCAAAATCAATCGTGTTCATCCAAGCCCCTTGCCACCATTGTTGTGCGTATGGAGTTATAGGACTATCAAAAGCTCCCTGAATATCAAGAAAAGCTACCATGGCTATTTCTTTTACCTGAAGCGATTTCTCGATTTTATTAATCAGCGACTGTCGTGATCGTAGGTAGATTTACCTGTTTGATAAGCAAATTGAAATTTGCTAAGAGGTAACCTTACTAAACTTCCATAAAGACTATGTTTTCCATAGTCTTTAACAGAACAGAGGGAAGGCTTATGGGTCTATAGGCTTTTGCAGTCGTTTTATCCCTTTTTCCAGCTTTTGGAATAAAGACAACTCGAACCTGTCTCCGTGCTTTAGATATAGCGCATAGTAATACTGACATTGAAAATTTCACTTAGGAGTGGGCAGAGCGCATCTTTTCCTTGTTGGAGTAAAGCTGGGGAAAAATCATCTTTCCCGGCGGATTTGAAAGGCTGAAAAGAACACAATGCCCATTCAATCTTTGACGGTATGAAGATTTCACAAGCTTTTTGATAGGCATCTATAGACCATGTATGTCTTGCCTCATCTAAGTCCTGTTTTTCTTTAAAATAAGGAATTGATCCTGAAAAGTGAGTTCTCATCATTTCTTCCAATGTTTCAGTAGAATCTACAGTGAAACTACCATCTTGATTTTTGAGATTACAAAGACCATTCGAATGATTTTTTGTTTTTGCTGCATCCTTTTCGCGAAAAATCAAATCAAAAACATATGCGTAATTCAACCTAAGTGAACAGTGAAATAATATAATCTACACGTGTTTTGTGTAAGATGTAGTGAATATAATCGATTCCCTCCCGAAATGTGTGATGGTCGGTGGTTTTTCGCTGTTTTTTGTTTTGTTTTTTGTGCTTCGCCCCCACACCCGGAGGAAGAGTTAGTATCAGCTTAGTTGTGCTTGTTAGTGCTGTTACTATTGCGCCACGCGGACATAAATGATTAAATTAGAGTATTTTTCCGCTTTGTCGCGAGTGAATTGATGATTATAAGCAGTTTAGAAGTCGAAATAGAGTCGCCTCATAGCGGGGGATTTTGATTATTGACAGTGTGGAGAGAGAAAAAAGAAAACCAGTGCAATGTAGAAGACGGCCATTTGCTGGTCAGAAGCAAAGAATGAAGCTAAAGTGCGTGTGCGAGTTAGTGGCTGTCATATAATTTCAGATGCACTCACCACGTGGTGTACAGATGGTGATTTTCAAGTTAAATTTCTTCTGGAAGTGCTTTTTTACCTGTGATTTTTATTGTATCGCATTTGTGCGCGAAGTACTAGGATGATGTGAAAATATTTGCCGAATAGCGGAGTGCTACTTCTGCAGAGCAAGAAGTAATTCAGCAAGAACACAGCCTAACATTCCTTCAACTTCATACTCGCTTTCATTCAACATCTTGAATGTCTCAACAATGACGCTAGAGGAGAGTATCGAACGATTTTGGAAGACGGAAGACCTGGCTATGAAGGACAACTATTCGGTTGAGGAGCGATACTGTGAATCTCTCTTCAAGTCCACGGTAGCGTGTACCGCCGAGGGGCGCTATATGGTTCGTTTACCACGAAAAGCAGACTTTGATGTCCTGATGGGAGAATCTCGTATCAATGCCACTCGTCGATACGAAATGCTTGAGCGGAGACTTGAGAGGAACCCAGCCATCAAGGAAGTGTACCACAAATTTCTACAAGAATACCTTTCCCTCGGCCATATGAGGTTGGTCGAGCCTCGCAGCGGGGATGACTCCATCGCATACTATTTGCCGCACCACCCCGTGATAAAAGCATCAAGTACTACAACGAAGCTCCGAGTTGTCTTCGATGGCTCGGCTAAAACATCCACTGGTTACTCACTCAATGAGGCTCTCTGTGTCGGTCCTGTCGTGCAGGATGACCTGATATCAATACTTCTCCGTTTCCGCACCTATTTGATTGCGATGGTCGCAGACATCGCAAAAATGTACCGACAATTTCTCGTCCATCCCGATGATACTCCTCTCCAACGCATCCTGCGGCAAATGACAACTACGAGTCCCATCCAAATCTTCGAGTTGCTTACCGTCACCTACGGTCTTGCCCCTTCGTCGTTCTTAGCAACCCATGCGATTCAGCAGTTGGCCATTGATGAAGGCGATGCATACCCTCTCGCCGGGCCAGTTCTTCGTAAAAACTTTTACGTGGATGATTTCATCGGCGGTGCCAATTTTGTAGAAGAGGCAATCCGTCTCCGTGAGGAACTAGCAGAGTTGATGCAGAAAGGCGGACTCGACCTGCGAAAATGGACGTCCAGTAGGTTTGAAGTACTGAAAGGGTTGGACAACGAGCATATCGGAACACAATCAACGCTGAGCTTCACCCCTAACGAAGCGGTAAAGGCACTGGGAATTTGCTGGGAGCCTGAAAATGATTCCTTCCGGTTTGATCCCATGATCCAGCTCCGTGACACCCCACCTACGAAGAGATCAATATTATCGGACATCGCTAAGCTATTTGATCCACTGGGCTTAATATCTCCTGTAGTTGTACGGGCCAAGATATTGATGCAGGAATTATGGTTAATTTCCTCTGATTGGGACGAGCTTGTTCCAGAACCCACTCGCATTAAATGGGAGAACTTCTGCAGCGAGTATCCACTCATCTCATCCTATCGTACGCAACGTTACGCATTTCATCCAAACTCCCGTGTTGAGCTTCACACGTTTGCTGATGCATCAGAATCGGCGTACGTACGCGCGTTGCGAAAATGACCAGGGAGAAATAACGGTTCATCTCCTTATGTCGAAGTCAAAAGTTGCTCCACTTAAGCGCCTAACTATCCCTCGCCTAGAGTTGTGCGCATCAGTCCTTGCAGCACATCTGTACCATCGTGTCAAGCAGGCTCTTGACATTCCTATTTCTGCAGGTTTCTTCTGGTCCGACTCGGCAGTTACACTACAATGGCTTCGCTCCCCACCAAACGTTTGGAAAACCTTTGTCGCCAACCGCGTTTCCGAGGTGCAACACTTCACACATGGATGCCAGTGGAATCATATTTCTGGTGTAGAAAATCCTGCTGACCTTGTGTCTCGAGGCCTGTCCGTTGGAGACTTCCTGCACAGTAATTTGTGGAAGCGCGGACCTTCGTGGTTGTCGGAGCCATCGCATTCCTGGCCAATATCATTGCCGTCGAGCGTTCCCGAAGAAGTCCTGGAGGCAAAACAAGTCATGAACATCATCCACACAGCATCTGAGCCGGATCCATTATTTTCTCGGTGGAGTACATATCGTCGTTTGCTTCACGTGATTGCCTACTGCTTGCGTTTTGTCGACAACGCACGGGTCAAAGCCAGAACCCAACCTTTTCCCACTAATGATCCAACCCAGAGAATACTTACCGTCGAGCATCTAGCTCAAGCCAAGTAAAAACTGCTTCGCCTTGCCCAGAGAGATGCGTTTCGAGATGAAATCAAAGCCTTGAAAGACAGGAATGTTTTGCCCAAACGATCTCGCATTCGTCGAATGAATGCTTTCATTGACCCAGAAGGGATCCTGAGGGTTGGAGGCCGATTAAACCTTTCGAAATTACCCTATCAGTCAAAGCACCCTGCTTTACTCCCAGCCAATCATCCGTTTCCCAAACTAATAGCCGAATACTACCACCTGAACCTTCTTCACGGTGGCGGGCGTCTTTTGCTATCATCCATCCGTGAGGAATTCTGGCCTGTACGTGGCCGCCAATTGGTCCGCTCTACCGTCCGTAACTGCTTTCGCTGCGTGCGCCTGAACCCTGTTCCAGCACAGCAGCAAACCGGCCAATTACCTACCTCAAGAATCACACCAGCTCGCCTTTTCTCCGTAACCGGTGTAGATTACGCTGGACCTCTATACCTTCGACCAATCCACAAGAGAGCATCTCCTATCAAAGCTTACCTGTGCCTATTTGTTTGTTTCGTAACCAAGGCTGTCCACTTGGAATTGGTTTGCGATCTACCAACTCAAGCTTTCATCGCTGCCCTGAGACGCTTTATTGCCTGACGTGGACGCCCCACCCACATCCATTCGGACAATGGAAAGAACTTCGAGGGTGCCCAAGGAGAGCTCGACGAGTTGTTTGTTATTCTTCGGAAGAGAGATGAGAGGGAGAAAATCGTATCCACCTGCGCCGAGGAGGGGATATTATGGCACTTTGCTCCACCAAAAGTCTTCCACTTTGGAGGCTTATGGGAAGCGGCCGTCAAAATAGCAAAAAAGCATTTATTTCGCCAATTAGGAGCATCGAGATTAAACTACGAGGATATGGTAACTATCCTGTGCCAAATTGAAGCTGCGATGAATTCTAGGCCGCTCCTGCCGATGTTCGATGACCCGAATGACTTGGCGGCACTTACACCAGCGCACTTCATCATTGGCACCTCTATGCACGCCTTGCCCGGCCCAGACTTGCTGCACATCCCGGAGAGTCGATTGGAGCACTACCACAAGCTGCAACTACATGTACAGCAGTTTTGGATCCATTGGCGCAAGGAATACCTGCAGGAGCTTCAGAAGGACACCAAGCTAGTGTCTCGAAATAATTCCATCCAACCGGGACGGATGGTCATCATCGTAAATGAGCAGCAATCACCCACTCGCTGGCCGCTAGCCAGAATAGTATATCTGCACCCAGGAAGCGATCAAATCACCGGTGTTGTCACGCTTCGCACCGCAAGAGGATTAATAACTCGTCCCATCACAAAAATCTGCTTGCTTCCTGACGCTGCTTCAGCATCCGATGGTGTCAACCGGCTTCCAGAGGAGAACACACCGTGAATCACCTGTGAAGATAGATCAATAGGATAAAATAAGAATAATTAAGTTGAAATTTTGTGAAATTGAATTTTCTTACCTGCTTGTAGTTAGCTGTAGGTTGTTTACAAATATTGTATTGCTTCAAGGTGGCGGGTATGTTGATGCACAATGTAAAATTTGGTAGCGTACCCATGCAGCATCGCATTTTCGCCCGTTCGAGCGAAAATATGTAGCGCAACTGGCAACCCTTCAGCCTCGGCTGTTGGCGTTCGGGTTTTTATCTTCGTCTCGTCATCACCACCCATCAGCTTAGCTTAGACCATTATCAGTAATTATCGTCAGTATGCTTTAGTAGCTCGAAGTTAATACATCAACCAAATAAGAATAAAGCTAGTGTCCTTACTGTTCGAAATAAAGTGCTTAACAGTGGCAGTATTTCAATCGGTCGTACCGTAAAATACTCATGTTATAGAGTTCTTTGTTCGCGTGTGCCTTTGTCGAGTGAGCAATCCGCGCCTGAAGTACGGCTGTCCTGGAGACATTTCCCTCGATTTCTCGCATTTCGCATTTCTCGGTGCACACTGGGGTTGATGCTTGGCAAAAATTTTGGACTAAAAACACAACGTAGGAATAAATTTCAAACATAGAATTGGAACTAAATTTGAACGATACTGCTAATTACGTGCCATCCTCAAAACAATAAGATTTCATGATGGAAGTGTATGCACAGTACCTATATCCATTGGATGTTTGTACTGTGTCTATGCGGGGCTTGTTGCAAGTGTAAGTGACCTCGGAATGGACGTGAGTAACCAGGCATTCTGAAATGGGTCACTGGAACTCAACAGAGCTATCACCTTCCAACTCCCGGGCTAAAAATGTTTGTCGTGCCGACATCAGTTCGTTTAACTGCAAACATTTTTCTTCCATAAAAACACTGCCAGACGGTGGGCGTTGGATTGTATATAAACACACAAACATATACACACACACACACACAAAGACCATTCGAATGATCCTTCGAAAGGACTTTATGAAGCCTTGCAGCTGTGGGAGCGTTATTGATATCTTCGCATGCCCGTGTTTGGCTAGTCTCAACTCTTTATTATATTCAGTTACGGCCTTTTTGTATTGTACACAATCGGAAGATTGCTTTGCTCTATTGAACAGTCGTCTAGCTTTCTTCCTTAATTCTGCTTGCCTATCATTCCACATCCCTGTTGGAGTTTCTATGTTGGATGATATGATGAGATCATTTCAATAATAATCTCATCAGAAGTGCTTTCCAATTGTGATAAAGCTGTAATTGGTTTGCATTTATTTGAATTTTCATTCATTAAGTGAAAACGATAAAGATTCCAGTTAGTTTTCCTTGGGTTTCTTTAGTTTGCTACGATTGGGAGTAATTTGGCTTTATAATCAAACCTAATATGCTTGTGATCGGACAGTGTTTCTGCATCAGAGACATACCAATTGACATTTTTTTTTTTCCGGCAAGTGATCACTAAAAATTGTTAAATCTAAAACTTTTTGTGGAATAGCATTAATAAATGTAGGAGTCCCTCTATTACATATGTCAATACCGTGCGATGAAATGTAATTCAGGAAATCTTCATACCTTTTATTTATATCTGTGCTGCCCCAGATTGTATGGTGGGCATTTGCATCACATCCTATGATAAATTGAATGTTTAACTTCTTGCAGTAATTGACAAACTTTGCGAACGACAAAGGAGGACCATCATCAACGTCTCCAGTAAAATAAGCTGAAGCATTGCATACCTCTGTTATTTCATGAGTCGTTGGTATCTCTATTCTGATCGCGACAATGTCTCTAGTAATGAATTCAGTAATTGGGACAAATTTAGCTTATCCCAATTATTGAAATTGCTGTCCTTGGTTTGGACTGACTTTCGTCATACAAAAGTTTACAGTTATGAGAAGAGCAACCCAGCACCCTGCCCTTATTAACTCAGAGCTCTTGAGTTAAGACCACATCAATATTTTCCTTCGTAAATCTTCTACTAAGTAGTGATGATGCACCTTTTCCATGATGTAGATTTGCTTGAATATTTTTTATTAGACTCATTTTATATATTCATCTATAAATTCTGTCCTTTTAATCTGGGGCACTTTAATCCTTCTGCTGCAAACGTTGTTGGACAGACGAGTTATTGGTTTCCTGACCGGGCGTATAGGGCGGTAATTTTTGATTGCCATTGGTAAAGGTTTCCCTTTCCCATCCAAAGCACCACACCCACCAAAACCATTATTTTCATTCGCAACCTCACGAGTGGCTTTTCCTGAAGTAAGTTGAGTATTCGATCTTACGTCACTTTTCTTTTTCATCTCACTTGTCCCTGGAAGTGATGAGCCTTGCTGGACCTGATTAGGATTCATGACCACATCATCTGGAACATTATGAGGAACTCTTTTTTCCGCCGCATCAGACTGAACAGGGCGTTTTTTTTTCATTATCTGGATCTACCCGTATCTGTAATGTAAAGCCAACATTCTTTCCCCTAATTTCCACAAAGAACTATCATCCACTGTAAGGGCAAGTTCTACATGATCGCCCTTTATTTGACGGTGAAGAATCCTCCACGCATCAGTAGCAAGACTTTCATTTTGGCTCTCAATGAGGGATAAGATCATCTCATTGCCATACTTGGCACTCCATGGGAACAAAGCAATCAGTACGTCAGGACGTGGGAATTTATCTTCGTCTACGATAACTAGATCTGCTGCATTCCACAGAGATGAGGATAGGAATGTCTCCTTAACCCAATCTGCTGTGTTTTTATCTTGGCACGCGAGCACTTAGTACCCAGGCCTGAACCGACAGCAGCCAAATTTAGACTTGAACTGCTCCCGGCGTTGCAGTACAAGTTTCAGCAAGAGCGCTTCCTGAACCACTTCTTGCTGATTAGTTGAAAGCTCGACTTCAGGATAGTTCCTAGGAAAAATCCCTAACCTTACCCTACTCGAATTCGCCCACGCACTATTTTTGGATCGTGTGATAGCACAGGAGCTGTTGAGCCACTGGAAAATTCGTTTACGCTCCGAATAGTTGAAGTTTCATTTGGTTTCTTACCTCTGCATTAGTTTTTGTTCTTAAAACTATGACACATTTTAAGTTAGAGCTGAATCTAGGCGACAGTATGTTATGAAAACTAAACAAATAGTTAAACAACAATTTTAAAATTAACATACCTAAGCCACCCTCAACATTTTATTTAAAAAAAATGTCCCCACTAGTGAGTCCAACATTCTTTTTACATGTTAACTGAAAAGCATTCCGAAATTATTTGTTTTCTCTTCGATACACCAGATGAGCTGCGAGCGAATCAAAATTACAGAGTGCCTCAAGCAAAACTCAAGCATGGACCCTTCGCAACGAGTGGGATATGCCAATTTTCCACTCCCTTCTCCTTTTTTTTTTGCTTTTCAAGAGCATTACGAAATTATGATTACATTTGCTTTCTTTGGTGCATCACTCCTTGGCTGTACAAACCTACCGAGCACCCTCCTCGGAGCTTGATTAACGCTCTGAAAAATTGCGAATATCATCCAGATGATAAAATCGGATTCATGCTCCCATTCAGATTGCCCCAGAGGGCAAGAAATCATTCAAGCGTGGTTATTTGAGTTTTCAGGAATGTAAATATTGCGTTTTAGTGGGAAACATTGATGACGTTACCTCTTGAGCGCAAACGTTTTTCGATTAGGGAAAATTAAAGTGACTAAACTGAATCATACCTAATTGCAAAGAGGGTGATGGAGAGAGAATTGCCCCAAGGATGTTGATGGAAGGGATTTCTTTCCAAATCAAACTGCGCTTATATTCCTCGTGGAAACTTGGAAATTGCATGATCAGATGGACCGCTTGGAAGCGATTCCCAGATTTTCGTGTGTGCAACTCGAATGATGAAATGCTTTTGAAATTGTTTCTTCAATTCCCCAAGAGAGCGAAACTCTATACGTTTATATCCTCTATTCTCAAGCTCATCATCTAAATGATCCACTATTCATTAACTTTTCACTGTGAGAAAGAGCATTAAAGCACTTTTTGAGGATTGTTTTATAACTACACAACGGTAAAGGCAAATAAACGGAGTGGAATAAGGCATCCTCACATGGGACGAGTTAAGTCTGAGTGTGCAATTGCGAAAAAAGCATCTCCTCTCTAAAAGATGCAGTGTGGTTCGTTCTGGTAGCTACCATCATAAGAGCACTTGAGATTTAACTTGACTTCGCCACAACACAGCAGTTGCACAGTATCCAGTTGATAGATATGGCAAAATACTAGGAAAAGTGATTCTTTCCACAGCATGCAACCAACTCTGGGTAGTTCCATGTACAGAGTTTCGAAAAAGTTGGGTGTCCAGTAAGATGGCACCTAGAGAAAGTACGCACGTAGTTGGGAGTATTTTGCCCTAGTCGCTGTGTCATTTATTTTCCATTAACTTCAATTAAAAATGAAACATTTGGTGATGCAGGGCAAAACGAGAAACTTTCATACTCTGTGTGCCGACTCTGTAGAGTGGTGGAAACGAGGAAATTTATACCTACAGATAGCGAAAAAATGTTTGCACATTCAATCTAGAGTTGAAAGCTATTTACTTTGAGGGTGAATCCATTTGTTAAGTTCTGGGATGAAATGAAGACATCCTGTTTCATTTAGCAGATTGAGCGAGCGTTTGGTGGATAAACGTTACTCGCCTCGCAGTCAGAAGCACTTAATTTTGGAACATACCGTCTTGACTTTTTTTTCACTAATATCACGATCAATACAAGATAGACTCGTAGCCATTGCATCTTTATAATTAAAGATGAAATGATGTCAGTTTTAATCAATATAGCTAATGAAAGTATTCATGGATTCTCACTTTGTTTTGCTCGTCTGGGGCCCCGGAGTGGTTTGATGAAGAAAACTGCAAGTTTAATTGAGGAATTGAAAAACTGCATCTTATTCGCACGTTGTTTGCTGCGTCAGCAAGTTTTATTGACGAGTAACCTACTGAAAATTGATGCAAATTTACAAAGCGTTTTAAATTTTTGACAGATTTATGATATTATTTATATTTTAAAAATTAACATAATTTCCTTTTTTGTTTTATTTTTATGATATTTTTGATCAAACGATCAGTGATGTTTGCATGTTCATTGAATATGTTGTAAATAATAGCACTGTGCTTTCAAATTCCTTGAATGTACTAACAGCCGAAATAATTCCTCATGAACTCAAAAGAACATGTTTCGTTAAAAACCCAAATACTATTTATGAGAATGTGTTCTCCGTTTTCAACTTACCAACTGAAGCATTGTGAGTAAATTTTAAATCGCAATAAAGTTTTGATTGAGATGATGATGGTACTTTTTTTTTTTGATAATAATTAAATCTGTTAGCACCTGTTTGCAATGAGCAGCATCTTCAACATGACACAATCTCAACGTTACATTCATTCTCGCAAATAAGCTATCAATGCAAAACTGAATAAACATGCCTTTTCCTTTAATATTCAGGGTTATAATTCCCCTTAAGGAAGCCTAAAGTCTAAGTGTTTGGATTAAACGTGTTTTGCCGAAATATTCGATCTCCAGCATCACAACTAAAAAACCAAAAGATGAAGCCAATTTAAAACGTCCCTTGAAAGGAGCCAACATATTATCTATTTATTTATTGATTCGTCAACAGATAAACATGTTTATCCCAATGACAATTAGATCACACTGATGTAATTCAGTGTAACTAATAATAACTAACACATACATCTTCGGAAATAACGCTTATTAACATCACGGGATACATTAAAATTCATCACGTTATAGCAGCTGTTGAAACGCGACACATGCTTAGCACAGGTTTGTGTTTGCCGTAGTTGGTCCTTGAGTGCTGGCTTATAAAGAAAGATTGTAAACGTAGGTTTCGTCATCGGGGGTTGATGTTCAAGAGGCCAAGTAAAGTGGAACAGTCAATGTTACCCTGAAGGAGGTCACCAACGAAACACGCTCTGGCCACCATACGCCTCTCTTCCAACAATTCCAGGCTGATGAGCTTACACCGACTTTCATAACTTGGCAATCTGCGAGGGTCTTGCCAACGAAGATTTCGCAAAGCAAAGCGTATAAACCTTCGCTGAACGGCTTCGATCCTCTGGACTGCATTTTGGTAGAAAGGGGACCAAACGACAGCACAGTACTCCAAAAAAAAGACGAACCAAAGAGCAGTATAGTGCCTTCAGACAATAAACGTTTTTGAAGTTTATTGCGAAGCGGAACATGAATCCTAACTGCGATGAGGCTTTAGAAACAATGTAGGCAATGTGGTTCTCGAATGACAGTTTGGAGTCGAGTATTACTCCCAAATCCTTGACTTGACACGTTTCAAGCGTGTTCCTCGAAGGATGTAGTCGTGGAGATACATCGCACGTTCTCGGCCGAAGGAGATAGCCGAGCATTTGGATACATTTAAAGACATTCTGTTGATCCGGCACCAGTAGTCGAACACTTGTAGTTCCTGCTGAAGAAAATTGGCGTCTTCTGGACAATTTATGATTCACTACAGCTTTAGGTCGACGGCATAGAATAATTTCAGGCATCGTTCAAATATAACAGGAAAAGGAATGGACCAATATGGCTGCCTTGCGGAACGCCGGATGTTACTGAAAATCTGGACGAGGCACAATCTGAAATCTTTCACAGACATAGTTCTACCAGTCAGATATGAGCGGAGCAAGTTCAACAATTGATCGTGAACCCCCATTTTGCCGTATTTGGAAATTGCAATGTAATGGTTCATTTTATCAAAGGCCGCAGAGAGATCTGTGTATATGGCGTTTACTTGATGACCGCGTTCCATTTCATGGATGACGAACGATGTAAATACGGTGAGGTTGGTCGCCGTCGAGCGATTGGGAATAAAATCAGGCGAGCACTCGACACTGAAGAAGTCTGTAAGTCGCAGAAGAAATAGGCCTATCTGTCAAAAGGTAAGCTATCTGTAGTGGAATTCAACGGAATTTGCTCGCGTCTACTAGTGATAGTTTAAAAAAGTGTTTCAGTTTTTTTATTTTTTTTTTTAAGTGATCGAGTGAAGTGTTAATTTAAATTTTCCTAGTTTTTCAATTTCAAATAAAATCGTGTTGGTCAGGAGAAATAGTCTGTGAGAATAGTCATGGACCAGCCTTTGGAGAACAATTAGTTCGATTAGCTTGGATACCGCACTTAGTGCAGCAATCCCACGATAGTTGGCGACGGATCGTTTGCATCCCTTTTTGTGTATTGGGAAACAAACGACTCTTTCCAGCATTCTGGAAACACACCGGTAGCTAATGACAAATTGAAGACCGCAGCCAGGGGCGATGCGAGTGTGTTAAGGCGATGCGAGTGTGTTCAGGACAATTGAAGGAATACCATCAGGACCGCATCCAGTTGAGCTTTTCATCTGCTTCCCTGCCAAAATCACCATATCACTATGGATAGTGAGTGCAGAGCCAAATGCAGACAAGCGAGGAACATTGCTAGTAGCCGCTTCGAGGCCCTCGGCATTCAGAATTTCGTCGCAGAAGACACTGCTGAACTGCGTATGGAACAATTTGGCGATATCCGCGAAAGAGTCAGCTTCATGAGTGCCGTCAGTCATAGTGGAGGGTAAACCGGTTTCCTTCCGTTGTTCATTCACAATCCGCCAAAAACTCTTCGGTTCCTTTTTTAGATGACTCTACAATTGAGACTGATGAGATTTGTACAAGCTCTTATTTCTTTCCTCAGAGCAGCACTTTCAACTCGTTTCAAATGTTTGAGGCCGGAATTGGATGAAGACATTATAAACGTTTTCGATGTTCTCATGGAAGCTGTACTTAGGATTAAACTCCAGTGTCATTAGCAGAGGGGAATGATTTCTGAAGCTTTTGACAAGCGGAGTCGGAATTTGAATAACGGAACATTCTTCGCTAATGAAACATAGATCCAGCAAACGGTTTTTTTGCGTTTGGAATTCCATTAACTTGCCGAAGTCTGGCGGCAGAATAAGCATCGAGCAAGGAGAGCGAAACCGGTCTGAATGACGACTTGTCTGGATAGCGGAAGCCGTTAGTATCGATATGCCATGAAATCGTGCAAATATACAATTCTCTACTTCACCGATAACCCTTGCAAAGCGTCTAACATAAAAGTCGAGGAAGTGAATATGTTACATCTTAAAATCAAACGCATTATTTTATTTAGATGATTGATTTGTATAGCTGTATTTTACTGCAAGCTCCAAAGTTGGAGGAGATGCCGTTGCTCTTAGGCAGAATATCTGCTACCAATTGCTGCCATGCTTCCACCAGTAGTCCAACGAAGCTGTAGAGGTGGAAGTATCTTCTCCTATCGCCTTAATCACGATCATCGTGGCCTACTGCTCCAAGCAAATAAACCTCAGAGATGGAAAAATTTATATTGATTAGTATAAGTTTTAGTGTAAGTGTTGGCAAACCTATAGTGAAAATTGTATTTTGGTCGTACATGAAGTACGACCAAATTTATATAAATTATTTAATCGCTTGTTAATTAGGTAAATCTAAGCGCTCTAACCTTTCTTTTCGATGGCAACCCGAGTTACTGATGCAGACGATACTCGCTGTACTGGATCGCTGATTGTTTATGGACCGGTCTTTTCATGGCGAGTCCGGAGAACGCCGATCTGGTTCGGTCTAGTTAAGCGAAATCGGTGTGTACGGTGGGTCGTCCGTCGCTTAGCTCACCTATCAACCATGTGTCGAACTCACCAATGTATACGGTGGCTGTCGGTGTACGGTAAGCCCACTTTTCGGCGCGAATATTGGACGGCACTTCACTGTAGGAAGGACCACTTGCGATGACGACGCGTCCAATCACCAGTGGTGGAGAAGCTGATGTAGGTAGTATTCTGTCCATTCCAAACACCTTCAATCGAAGGATGTAACCTCGAAATAAATTTGCTTATTGCTCAATTACCACACACTTTAATAGTCGCAATTACCTTATTTAATTCATGGTATCTGTTTCTGGTCCGTGTTAGAATGGTGGTAGTATTATGGTGTTACGAGAAACTGTAATGACTGTATCTAACTTGACACCTCATGAAGCGCTTTGCTGTAGGTTATTAATGTTTTGAAGTCCGAATACCCAACCATTCGAGATTAATCGATTTTAATCTGTTTCCCCAACACCCAAAATACCAATGCCAATTCTGTAAAAAAAAAATCAGTTAAATTTTACATCAAAATTGAACATGACAAAAATAACCTTTTACTAAGGGTTCTAAGTGGAGAATGCTTTATTGGACAAAGTTGCATAAAACCCATAAATCAACCTCACCCACAGGTTAAATCTAGGCAGGTTAATGTCAAAAATCATTGACATTCACTGGGTTTGATTAAGAATTATGTCTAGCATCGGGTATTGAACAGACTTGAAAATAATTCAACCTCCCACCTGCCATCGTATGTTTCCTTATTTACAGTTCTCGAAAGAAACTTTTTGACAAATATTGCAGATTTGTCAAGATTGAATATGGATGTTGGACCTTCTGTGAATAAATTATTCCATAAAATGCGTATTAGTTGATGTTTCAATCTAATCATCTCCATCAAAAGAGAGTACAGAAATAGCATTCTTTTTTTTTTTATTTGTCCATAAAACTTATTTTTTTCTCATTTACTTTGCACGAACAATTGAATAGCTGTTGAAAGCTGAATTGATACTTTTCTACACATCAACCCTCGCGGCAGAAATAGCACTTAGAGTCATGTAATTGCTTTAGGAAGAAATCACCCTCCTGTATGGGATGTGTCTAGGCATGAGCTCACCACTTATTGATTCTCTGTTTGTGCATAAATTCTTCTTAACTGTTCCCCCTTTTGTTTAGGAACTTACAGAATGCAAGATTTTCATCACTTCATTACAATAGGGTAGGATGATTTCATTAGATGGCGATATAAGGGAGAGAACATCGATGATTTCAATAGAATCATCACAAGTGCTGCAACTTGCCAACCTTGCAGTGCTGAGCAGAATATCACCATACACTCTTTCATCTGAATGATTCAAAGAACAACCTGAATGGATTATCCCATCACTGTTCACCATTACAATCAAGAAGATTTCAATAATACGATTAATCGGTATGTTGTCTGCTGCTCACCCATTCCTAAAACACCATTTACCATTCCACTTTCAATTTCTTGTGTAATCGGTTTAAGTGGAAGTAAACGATGATTAATATTTCATTAAGATAAAACTTGTAGAGTCTGTTGTTTCCGCTCTTGGTTGCTCTCAGCATCGAAAAATACGCAGTTGGGTTTCGGAAGAAAGTATTCGACATCGTTCCCCTTGATTTCCCCTTTCTGAAATCACCGAGAAATCCTCCTGTATATGATTCGCTAAGTACAGACTATAAAAACAATCAGCTTTAAAAGAATTTCGCGCCAACTCGCCCAAGACTTGGCCACACCATCTCATAAGAACACCTACAGAAATGTGACGAAGGGTGACTTTTTTCACAATTGTCCAGATTTTGGTAAAAAATATTAACGGAATTGAACACTACACCGAAAAAAAAATAACTTCAAAAACATAAATAGAATTGGCAATAATAAAACACCATCTCAGAAACATGGAATTTATTTTTCTGTAGGCAGACAATTGTGTTGCCCAAATCACATGGCAGCAATTCCATAGAAAAAAAGATCTACGATCTCTCCGAATTTCATAATAATTGGTAGGGTAACGGGATGTTATGTTTGCCTAGCTCCTTCATTCGGCCTATGTACCAAATATGTTATTGATTCAGCCATAATCAACAAAATTATGTTGCTATCGGGATTTTCGATTCATTCCAAAGCAATTGAGACATTATCAATCAATTTATAGCTATCCACATCCGTGCAATGTTCATTTTCTTTAACTTTTCAGATACCGTGACTTCGCTGGTTAAGCTGAACAGATTATCTGCATGATCTTCAATTACACTAAATTTGGCTAAATTGAACCGATTAACAGAGTAATGCAGCCTAGATGTACAAAAAATAGTCACACGTTTTTAATTACCTGTTCACATTAATAAAATAACAATAATTTAACAAGAAAACTTTAGACCCAATGTTAGGGACATATTATTTTCTATATACCCAACTATGGCCTGTTGGATTAATAACGTAGTAAAAATGTTCTTATTGGTAAAATTTTCAATTGTAATGTATGAGTTTGCGTTTGTATATTTTTCAAATGGCTCAACCAAAGGAACAAAATCTGTGTGGAGTAAATGTTTTCATTATCGAATGACCGTTGAATCATATATGAAAATCACTGAAACGTTTCAAAGTAATTTTAGTTTAGTTTGTTTGGGAAATTATGTGTTGGATATATTGAATACAACTAGCAAATCCTTTAATAAGACAATCAGTGAAAAAAAGCCGTA